>JAHLJT010000631.1:95671033-95907949 GCA_031308135.1 Acheta domesticus
CGCGCGCGGAACACGTCGTGGGCGGAGCGGCCCCGCCGGCGAGCGCCCTCGCGCCGGACGGCCCGCGCCCGCCACCGCCGAACCAACCGGCCACGCGGCGGATCGCTTCTGGCTGGGCACAAGTCGAAAGGTTATCGGCGGAGCGCGGGGAAGAAGAGGTGAAGGTGCGAATGAGATGATTTGAGAGATCGATTCTGGCCGCAGTTTCGAACTTGTGGTTACGAAAATCTAGTCGAGCGAAAGGTGAAAGGTTATTGGCAGAGTTTGGAAGGGGTTGAGATGTGCGAAGTTGTCGGACAGATTCTAATTGAAATTTGAGTCGATAACAAAATGTATTTATCAATGTTATAGAAATATTGCATTTGCGAATAAGAGTTTTAAACATTTGCTCCACAATGTTAAATAAGCAAAGATATAAAGAAATGCATAAAATAGTGGTATTTTTCGTGCTTATTAGTAAGTCATGTAAACGACAACCACAATCAATATTGAGATCAAAAAACGTGATGTTAATTGTAGTAAGACTTTCATTGATTACATTTCGGATTGAAAATGACTTGTGTGTCAGTCGACAGAAACAATATTTTTGTATTCGCTTTATTACGACACAGAACTATTTTATGAGGTAAGTGCACGAAAAAAAAGGTGTGTATCTCCATCTAAATGTGAATTGTTTTTGACCTTTTAAAAACTACTTCCATATCCAATTCCATTCAGGCTCTGATAAATGAAATACCACTTTACTCCCTTACTTTTGAATCCGACGTTATCTTTCAGATACTTTTGACCGCCCCGTAAGCCAGTCCACCCATTGAGCGGCGGCTGCAAAGGGGGATCTGGCCCTGACCGATGCGGAGCGCGACCGGCTAACGGCACTTCCGCGCCCGGGCCGTAAAAAGGTGGAAAGACCACGGCGTTTAGGGAGGGGCTGGGAAAGTATGTGGTGTATGGCGGTTCTTGGGCTTGGATAGGGTGTGGGTTGGGGTGAATTAATATCATCGGATAAGCTAGAGCCACGTAGTACACATGTCGTTGGCTGCTTTAAAGAACATACAGTGTCTAAAACGCCTATAGAATTTAAGATCTGTGTGGCTTGGGATTATTTAGGTATGAAGCAACTGTAGTTTGGGCAGTTTTTTTTAGATAATAAAGTACTGATGTGAGTGGGTTTGGTAATCAGAGATTTCAAGATTGGAAACGTTTTCGAGGAGAGCTCAGACTTCTCGAAAAGGTTTTTTTTCTCTCATGCTTCGTTCGGCTACAACTTCGCTTTCGGAAACTTGATAATTTTAAGTTCTCTTCAAATTGTCAAACAAATGTATGTAGATCGGATACGGCTTTTTCTCGGTTTATGAAAGCTTCTAATGTTTGAAGTCCTGATATTCTTGTTGCACCAATACATTCCTAGAGGAATTATTTTTATCATAAAATTTACTGTCCAAAATACTCTTGTAATTCTATTACTTTGAACATTTATTTTGAAATGAAAATTATTGGATGTTGAGGAATACAAAGTAAAAAAGTGTTTCGAAGTGTTGAAATTCACAACTAAATTCCTCGCCATTAGTATTACAATGCGTTCATATGTTACGCAGGATACAGCGGAGAATATGGTTATTGGTTTTCTTAAAAGTGATTTCTGAACTCTGTTCTGAAATTATTACGTACAAGCAATCAGAAAGGACGATAATCGTACGTGGCTTTTGTGAGCCGGTTCCTCCGTGAAGACCCTCGGTCAAGTGAAGCACAGCGACCAGATGCACATTCATCCCGTCTACCAATTAAACGCAAAGTAGCATTCCATGTCGCAAAAGCACTCCGATAAAATTGGAGTCCGCTTTTCGTAGAATTGCCCAATGAATCGCAATTGCCCATTGGCCGCTTATGCCATGCACCGAAGCGGAGAAAAGGCACAAAGGTGGCCTTTCGATAAGAGAGCGCGTGCTCCGGCGAAGGCACAATAAAAGAGCGGCTGGGCTGCAAAGAAAGGTCTGCGGCGGGCGCCCAGCGGACGGCCTTGCATTCGTCGGGCTGGCCTCCGCCGACGCTTGTGCACCCGCTTCTGTGGCCCATGGTTCCCCTTAACTGGAACTTCTCTCCATTTGTAACCTTTTTTTCGTTTTCTTGCTGTTTTCCTTTATATTTCATAATTCGCATTCTTTTCTTATTTTTTCTTGTTTTATGGTTTCGTATCTTCGTAGTCGTTTTTGTTGATGCTCTGCTGTTGCAATTTGTTTTCTCTTCGATATTCTAACAGTTTTCCTATTTTTTATTTTCTTGTTATAGTTCGATTGTAATGTTCTGTCATCGAAAAGAATTACTAGTTTTCTACTGATACTAGTTTTCGAATTGCGTATACCGTTTTAGTGTGCTCCTATTATCACCAAAGCTTCGTTTCTTTTTTTTTTCATTGTATTTTAAATATTTTCTTTAATTGCCATGAAGTTGCTTTAAAACAATATTTTACTAATTTAGACAAGTAATATTCTAAAGGAGGCAATATTCTCAGCCTTGTGGCATCCCAGCCGGGGCACAATGACGTGACCGGGAGCTTCCTTCATGGACGAGCGCGTCGCGTCGCAGCCTGGTTTCCGCGGTGGCCGTAGAGGAGCGAGTGACCTGCTGGCCGCTTACCCCTGCGCAGGGGCGGTGGAAGGAAGCGGCGGGGGCGGGTCTCGCTCCAGAGAGTAGAGGAGGCCGCGCTTCGCCGCTCAGAGTAGATGGGCCGCGGCGCTACGCAACACTGACCGCGCCGCCAAGCCGAGCTCCCTCGTTTGTGTCTGTTGGTGCGCTTGCGCCGCGTCGTGAATGGAAGTGTCGATTCATGACTTTGTTTCGGACCGGAAAAATCGAGATCAACAAGTAGGGTTCAGGCGAATGTTCTGGATCGGTAAGAATTGGCGTTTTCTACGAAGAGAAAAATAAGCTGTGAAATTCAACCTAAGGTTTGAAAAGCATTAAGTTATGCCAAGTGTTAATTTGAAAAAAAAATTAAGGTCGCTGTCATAGTGCTGAATCTTTCAGAGACGTTAATTCATAAACATGAAACCTAATCTTATTATATTCATTAATATTCTTTTTTATTCCATAGTTTATTTTCGCCTAAAAATATTTGAATTTCACAGATTCACGAGATCTTTACAATTTTCACAAATGCGAACAGTTGCTTGTGCAACGAAATTAATATTTGGAAATTTAATGTACTCTCACTTGTTGAATTGCTTTTAGAGAAAATGAAGTCTTTTACAAAATGTCGTAGTAGAGATGAAACGGGAAAACCAGGACAATATAATATTTTCAATTAAAAACTTCTGATTTTAATTACTATTACTGATAATATTTGCAGTTCTATAGAATTACATGAAAGCTATTTACATTATGTGATTCGCGAGCAACACTTATTTTTATACTGTTTCCGAGGAGGAGAGGAAAGCTCTGACAGAATGCATCTCGCCGGCAAAACAGCCGGAACAGATACAGGAACATGATGTTATCCACTTCCCAGAGCTCTGCGCGAATAAATGCCCGTCGGCGAAGCGGTTTGCTTCCCATACGTTACGAACGGAAAAAAGAGGAAAAACACGGGCGGTCCTCAACGCCCCTTGAATCGCCCGTTGCCAGCCGGCGGGGGTGAGAGTGAGGGTGAGGATGCGATCACGTGGTCTGCCCTCGTTTCCCCTCCCTCTCATCCCGCTCCCTCCGGTTGCTCTCGATGCGGCACGGCCCTAGAACAAATCCCCTTTCCTTTATCCTCGCCCGCGCACATAAATTCTATTTTCCCTTTCTCTCCGCGTCGCAGCGGCCGCACCGGCGCGGCGTGCCCTCTCGGGGCTCGCGCTCCCCACTCCCACTCCCCGCTATCCATCCCACTATGTTCTCGGCCCAGCGCGACCCTCCCCCCGCCCTGCTTGCCCTCCACCCGCCCTGCTCGCCCTCCTCCCACCCTGCTTGCCCTCCTCCCGCCCTGCTTGCCCTCCTCCTCTTCTTTACCGTCCTCGCCCTCCTTGCCCTCCTCGCCCTTCTTGTCCTCACCCTTCTTGCCCTTCTTACCCTTCTTGCCCTCCTCGCTCTCCTCGCCCTCCTCTCCTTCCTCGCCCTTCTGACAGTCCCTCCTCCCCACCCTCCTTGTCCCTTTCGAAATATCTCCTATCTCAGAGTCCCCGCATTACTAATATGAAATTTGACTTCCACATTAGCTTCCCCCTCACTCTTCCCGGCAACACTTCACGGGTTGAACCACTGGCAACGCCTCTGGGCGCTTCTTCGAATCCTCGTCGGCTAATGCCCACGCAATGGCTGGTTTCTCCCAGGTTCGCGCCTGTCCAGCCGGAGATTGTTGGCGGACAGATCACCGGCTGCCCGCCGTCCCATTGCTCTCCGCCAATCGCTGTTCCCTCCATGCCTCCCCTCGTTTCCAAACCATCGTCTACCCTTCGTCCGCTCTGCCCATCCTTCGTCGGTCCTCTGCCTGTCCTCCGCCCTTCCTCTGCCCGCCCTCGACCTCCCTCCCTCTGTCCGCATTGCTTCTGTCATCCGCCTAACCTCTTCCCGCCCTCCTCTCGCTCACCATCCGCACTCCACACGCCTTCCGCACGCTTTCTTGCCGCCTCCGCCCGACATTACTCTGATCCTTCGCACGTACTTCCCGACCCTATACCCGCCTTTCTTCGACCCATTGCTCGTCCACCCTTGGCCCGTCTCTTCGGGACGTCAAAACACAAAATTCATTACAATACTTGGAAAGTAATTATTTTAGTATTCATTATTCTCAACTGTTGTATTACATCTTTTAGCTGCGAATCACAGTTCATGACTTTCCTGCCCTTGGCCTTTCCGTCTCTCCCTCTTCCTCCGCCCGCCTCTGAGTTGGAACAGTCGGTAGACGATCGCTGCGCCCTAGAGCGAGGCCCTCCCTAATCGCCTTGCGGCGGAGGTAAGATGTCTGGAGAGAACAGGCGGTTCCGAATTTGGCGCATTGTCGCTGTGCCATGCATGAAGTTAATTAAGTGAGCGTTCAAGCCGATTAATTAGCGAAATCTGATCGTTACTTACATCAATTTGTAATATCCGAAGGTGCTTATATTACCTTTAAATAATAATGATTATCAGGTATTATTACATATTGTCGATTCTTATCGTCTAATGTATATTATTTTATTATATTATTATTGAAGTATGTAAATATTACTGCTTGAATACCTACAATATTTAATTAATTATATTGGTTTTCTGAACTTAATAAACACACTAAAATATTTTTATTAACTATTTATTTCTGGCCGTTTCGATCCTATTTGAGATATTTTCCAAATTCTATTGTCCAGATTTGTTCAAAATACATCGTAAAGAAACTTAGGATATTATTACTTGAACCTAGCCACAGAGTATTTTTCGGTCAGCCCCGCAATACGGTTGCGTCTTAAAGAAAAGGAGTCAAATGTTATATTTCTCAAAAACAGGAATAAGTTAAGCCAAAGAGCATGTACGAATATGGTAATTGAAATATTAAATTTATGTAAAAATATAACTGATTCGAAACTTACTGTACGCAATGATGTGATAGAATATTTAAGTTTTGCTATCTCTATTTTAAATGTTTAATAATAATTGTGCGTAGGAAATGCAGATCAGTTTTCGATGCTTTCCGATTCACAACTTTCCTACTCCGTCAACGAACTATATTGTTCACTATATTACATTGATGTTTTTGCGTCCTTCCAGAACGTATTTCACTTTCCGAAAGCAAACGTATTTCTCTGTTTGCGGAGTTCTGAAACTATGTCAAATGAGTAGGAAAACCATTCACTATGATGAACGTCGAATTGCTTTAATATGTGAAAGAGTACGTAATGAAATAAATCAAAAACTAAATTTTAATGGATTCTGTTTGTTCGACTAACGCAACTTTGCTCATCCAATCTGCTTTCATGGAACAACCAGAACAGTTGACAAGCAAATGAATGCTCTGCATATTTCAAAATTAAACTCTCTCTTTATTGAACAAGCCTTTTTTTTTTGTTTAAAAACTTGATTCATACATAGGTCGAATCCATATGTGTAGCCCGATTAAAAACTGTAAATGAGATCTCTGGTATATCTGCCCCCACTTAACTATTAATACCAGCGCACTTGAATTGAAACGAGTCTATAAACTCATATTGGGTAGAGATAGAATAGGAAATTACAGATTTCATTTGCTTTTCATATTCCATATATGAATAAAGTTAATTATCTAATACATAAATAATAAAATTTCTTTCACAGCTTGAATATTTGCTACCTTTTATTCTGGATGTTGCCTGGTAATGATAATTATAAAATCAGCACGGTTAGTTGGTAATACACTGAGTGTTAAAACAAAATTATTTCACTTAAGACAAGCTAGTGTGGCAAATATAATTTAATGCACCTTCATCGAATATTCCAAAAGAAAATACCATCTAAAGTAATTTTGGTAAAAGCATGCGATATAAAAAGTAAATCGCACGAACAGAATAGCTGGGATCGTTCGAGTTCGTTCTGACTGTAAAATTTCTGCGAGCCATCTAGTTCAACGTGGAAGGATGTACTAATGTGAATGCTCTTGAGTGCACAAGTAACGCCATGTAGGACGCTAGGATTTCGACAATAGCGTTGTAGTTTTGTGACCCGGAAAGCCTACGATTTCAGTTGAGGGTGTACAAACACCACATAGGGCGTGAAATACTTGCGAAAAAAAAGGAAGGACTATTATCTCGAACACGGACGAAAGACTAAAAGGACGCGCTCTCCGAAAATAAAGCAGTGCAAAAAAACAATCCGGCTGAAATCATGAAATGTGTTTGTCAGCTAAAGACGTGACGCAGCTATCGAGAATTATCAATGTTACAATAGTTTCCACGTGTAATAAATTTTGTGCTTTTAAGAACCGAAAACCGCTTTTCTACTTCACACTTATAGATGTGGTGTCATCGATTAAATTTAAACATCTAATGACGGGTCAGGCAAGTCGAGTCGTTTTAATTTCGCCTCTTCCTTTGCGTCGTGAAAAACAGTTTTTTTTAGCATCTGCTGAATGTGGGTAAAATGCTTCTTTTCTCCTCGCGTTGCCTCTCTGCTTCCCCCTAGCACATACTGCTTCGCATTCCCGAAGTCGAGCGACGGGAGTTGTTTTCAGTTGGGATTACGCAAATGGGATGTCTGCTCCGTGCTCTAGATGTGGCATATATGAATGCGAAATTTACTTACTGCATTAACACCCTCGTCTCCTTTAAAGATTCGTATGACGATTTTTAACATCGTAGATATTTTTGATGTGTTTTAAGATGTATGCTTTCAGTATGTTGCATGTAAAATTAAGGTTTTAACATGGACCCTTTATACGATTTTATCCCTACTTATATTTTTATTTTCAATAAAATGCATTTTATTGAATTAAGTTGCAATATTTAAAGCAATAAGAATCCCGCAGACTGTATAATGCCTTTTTAATATTACGCGTGTTTTTACATATAGGAAAGTATATAAGCGAATTTGCACTTCCTTTAAGCGTCAATAGAATCCTACTGCCACCCCTCTTGCTTATCTCATCTTTTATGGAGTCTTTCAATTGACTTTGTGTTGCAAGAGGTTGAACGCCCTTCATGATCTTAGATGTCATCCGCAACGTCCAGATTTCATGGTCACGGTTTTCTCTCAACACTAAGGCTGCTGCATACTGGTAGTAGACGTCAGTCCATTGTGATAGTTGTGGAAAACTGTCATATCGCGGGAATTATATAAGTTAATAGAAAAATATATTTCATGTGAAAAATTGTTCATTCTTATTGTCATATCGTGTCAAGAATAATTTTGTATGAATTTTTGCTGCGAGAATTCTTTATTCCTTCTACTTAATTCCTTTTTTTCGTAATCATAAACATCACAATGCACTAGAAATTTTCACCATAAAACGAAATGTGTTTCAGTGTATTTGTGTTCTGTATATTAGATTTAGAAGTTAATTTTAGTCTCTACCGCTACCCTACCACTCATCTTCACCCCCGCCTCCATTGCCACCCCCGCCTCCATTGCCACCCCCGCATCCATTGCCACCCCCGCATCAATTGCCACCCCGCCTCCATTGCCACTCCCACGTCCGTTGCCGTCCTCACGTCCGTTGCCGTCCTCACGTCCGTTGCCGTCCTCACGTCCGTTGCCGTCCTCACGTCCGTTGCCGTCCTCACGTCCGTTGCCGTCCTCACGTCCGTTGCCGTCCTCACGTCCGTTGCCGTCCTCACGTCCATTGCCGTCCCCGCATCCATTGGCGGCCCCCGCTTCCATTGCCGCCCCCTGCGTCCATTGCCGCCCCCGCGTCCATTGCCGGTCCCCTCTTCCATTGGCGGCCCCCGCCTTCGTTGCCGACCCCCCAGCTGCCTCCATCGGCATTCCTGCCGCCACCGCTAGGGGCCCACGGAGCGGCGCGGAAGAGCGCGGGAAGCGGCCCGGAATAATCGGCGACGTTTGCAGCGTCGGCTCCTCGCTTCGCCAAAGCCCCCTCCCCCTGCCGCCGCCCTCTTTCGCTCGGCCCCTCAAAGGAGGACGCCGCCGCCGCCGCCGCCGCCGCCACCGCCGCCGCCACGTCGTCGCAGCGGCCGTCCGCCAAAGAAGTCTGCCCGCCGCTACCCCAGTACGGTCACGGGCACTCATGCCGAGATGAAGGCGCTCGTCACGTGGGCTGCGATTGGTTCCAGCAAAAGACGGCTCGTGGAATCGTAAGGATTCAGTTTGTAGGAGTTTTTCAATCCTTTGCCTCCTTTTTTACCTTTCCTCGAAGGTTGAGTTTGAAGGTAAAAAATGCAACGTCAGTCATTTACAGTCTTATTTGAATGGATACGTGTTTTTGAAAAAAAAAAAAATCTTCCTTGTAAATATTTTATGAATAGAAGCTCATACACACAATAAATTATATTCAAACAATAATCGCAAGCTAGCAAGAAAATAAGATTTTTCTTCGTGTGTTTATGACCTCTCGACAGGGTTTCTTCTTCTAAATTCCCTGTTGTTAGTACTAATACATTATAGCAAGTATTCCCTGTATAGACTTACTTATATCTGGAAAAAACATAATTTAGTGGTAAAATTCAATTCTCATTTCATATTGGAAAAATACTTGATAGAAATTATTTTCAACATACTGAGAAAAAATTAACTCCATCACTCAAAATACAAATTAATAATACGACGGGCCCGTGATTCAGTTGTTGCCCAGTTAAAACAAAAATTTGAGAGAAAGAAAGAAAAACGGAAAGATATATATTGTGAGCTATTGAATAATAATGAATCTCTAAACCATGAAAACTGCAGTTCTTTTCTTGTGAATTGTCGAATAAACAATACTTCATTGTGTTTTGTCATTACGCGTGTGAGGACGAAAAGAGGTATGAAGCGTCTCCGCCCAACATGGGAGACGGATCGTCGCGTGGTATGTAATTAATTCCAAAACGACGCTTATTTGCATCGGAAAAGAGGTGAAAGTGGTCTCTTTTACCTAGTGGGTGAGATTCATAAAGTCTCCCGGCGTTTATGTTAATTAAAAGCGAGCGAAAGTAAACAAAACGCGGATGGCAGTGGCCTCTTGCGTGAGCAGGAAGTCCCAGGTCGAGGCGTGATTGAGTGAGGAAGCGAGTTAGAGGTGGGAATAGAGAAGGAACGAAGGAAACGAGAACGAAAAATATGTGGTGCAGATACATTGTGACAGGGGAAAGGTAGTCCGGAGCGAAGGAATGCATGGTTAAGGGGAAGGGAGATGTATGGAGTGTGGCCGCGGAACTATGTCGGCGATCAAGGCCGGAGGGAGGGAGTGGGACCGGAGAGGGAAGGGTGAGTCCGGCGCGGCGGGTTGGAGGCTGATCGGATCTGGGTGGTGCCTGAGTAGTGTGGGGCGGGATGGGGTGATTGTGCGGCAGGGGGCGGGTAGTGAAGAGGGGTGGGGTAGTGGCGGAGCATGGCTGGGAAGTCACAGAACGGGGTGGAGATGTCACGAGTAGTGGCGTAGTGAAGTCACGGAGCGTGATTTTTTTATTGATTAGTGATTGCGTGCGTCGACAGGTAAAGCCACAATTCCCGTAAGTGCAGTGCATGGTTGTTGTTGTTGTTGTTTTTCGTGAGATGGCGGTGATCTTCCCCCTTTGGATGGTGAGATCCGCCGCCGACATACCGTCGGCTAACGGGATTTCCCTCAACCAGGTATCCCCCACCAGCGGAGCTCCGCCCCAGCCGGGACAAGATCTAAGCTACTGACCAGTCCCTCCGAACCTGTTGTACTCGTAATGTAGTGCATTCAAGTGTGTGTGTCTGTGTGTGTCTGTGTGTGTCTGTGTGTCTGTGTGTGTCTGTGTGTCTGTGTGTGTCTGTGTGTGTCTGTGTGTCTGTGTGTGTCTGTGTGTCTGTGTGTGTCTGTGTGTCTGTGTGTGTCTGTGTGTCTGTGTGTGTCTGTGTGTGTGTGTCTGTGTGTGTGTGTCTGTGTGTGTGTGTCTGTGTGTGTGTGTCTGTGTGTGTGTGTCTGTGTGTGTGTGTGTGTCTGTGTGTGTGTGTGTGTCTGTGTCTGTGTGTGTGTGTCTGTGTCTGTGTGTGTGTGTCTGTGTCTGTGTGTCTGTGTCTGTGTGTCTGTGTCTGTGTGTCTGTGTCTGTGTGTCTGTGTCTGTGTGTCTGTGTCTGTGTCTGTGTGTCTGTGTGTAAGGGGTGACGATACGACAAGAGGAAGGAAAGATCGCGCGACCCATTTGTCAGTATACCACCTTCTCTGGCATTGATCGGAGAAACCACGCAAAACTACCGATCAGAGCAGCTGGCCGCTAGAATTCTCCTCCAGACGGCGGCTGAATTCGACCTAGCTAGTGTCGAAGTTCCTGCCACCGTCGGGAATCGAAACTAGGACCTCTTGTATTAAGTTGGCTGTCCGGGTGACGCCGCGTCCTGAGGCATTACGCCCTGAGGAAGGTCGCAGAATGGCGACCGAAACGTCGGCACCTTTGCCATGGACGCGGCGTCACCCGGACAGCCAACTTAATATTGACTCCGGCCGCGGAAGCCTACGCTCTCATAGGACCTCTTGGTTAGAGGCACGGAGTGGGATGGGTACGGGCGGTGGGAGTCGGGGAAATCGCATAGCGGGGCGAGGCGAGACGTGTTGGGAGAGGGACGGAGCTGAATCGCCGCCGCAGACGCTTTCAGGCGGGAGTGGCGTGAAGTCCTTGCTATTTCAGCTGCCCCGTTCACACAGAGCTGCTTCTGCTTTCGAGACCCTCAAGACCGCGTGCATGTCGCGGATTTTCCTGACAGAACTTAGTTTTTAGCTGGTGTTTTAATTCTGTCCGGTGGTCACATTGAATTCGTGGGTGGATGGCAGATGAGAATACGACTGTATTTAGCCATTAAAGAAGAAAAACTAATCGTTTTCAGGTGATTTAGGTGATGTTGAATTTTAATTATTTCTAGTTTCTTCGTCTTGCTGGGTATTGCTGCAGTGGGAAAACATTTATAGCTATGCCTCCATAAAAGCATTGAATATCCTAAGACTCTCCACTAAACATCCTTCTTTCACAATTAGCTTCACGGAACAATGATAATTCGAGACGATGTTTACTTCAGATTTACTGTCTTGTAATTAAATGTGTCGTTCTCCTTCCAGGGAGTTCGTTTTTAAGCTCGGAAGGCATCGCCATTAAAAAGTGAACATTCAGGAAAAAGGCCAATGTCGGCCACTGACCTGGGAAGTTTTCAGCCGAATTGCCTTCTTCCGTTCCTCGCAGCCCTTTTCCACCTTCTGCAGTTCAGCGGGACACATTGGTCCGAAACTCAACAAAAGGCGTGCTTAGCAAATAATGAAAGGCGGAGAAGTAAAAAACTTTCCAACTCCCGTTTTTTTAGTGTAATGGGGAAAAATTGTTGCCTCCCAAGATAAGTGTTTATCTTACATGATAATTCAATAAAATTGTTTACAAATTTGTTCCGTGGGATATTGCCAGAAATATTATTACAATTTATTGTGAAAATACTTAAAGGAGCATTACAAATAGAGAAGAGACCCATTGTAAAGTTTTATCAGAAACGTAATAATTAGAAATATATCGCCATGAAAATAATTAGTAGAATTGATCAGAAGCTCGTTAATAATCTGTCGTGAATAAACCTATTCAATTTCATTTTTTTCAAAGTATTTTAATGCATCTGTTTGAAGTTCATTCTTATTGAAATATGCGCTTCGAAATCTATGAAAATGTATGTCGCAGGCACACATTAGTCTCCAAAAGGGGACACGCACTAAGAGCCGAGGAGAGGTTAATTTGTCTATCTTACTCGTGCTAAGACCGCTCTATTACGAATGCCGAAAAAGGAAGCGCTTTCATTTTTGTTTTCGTGCAGATATTTTAACACCACAGAGATGTCAAGTTTTATCATTCTTAAAATATATTATTGATTTTTTTCTCAAACGTGAAGATGTCTTTTTGTCTCAACATAAGCACACCCAGCTTTTGCTGTCAGCTATATTGACTTGGCTCACTCGCAGCACTAGAGCTGCGGTTTCATTACAAATGCCAACCGACATTGCGATTGCAGCAGACACGCCAGATCACAATTTTTAGTTCGCACCTTTCCCGAAATATCCTCAAAACCATTTTTTTCGCCCGAGGAAACAATGACTTTATTCATTGCCCCCCTCCCCAACTCCATTATCCCTCGTTGATCCGCGCGGGCCGTGTTGTTGGAGCAGCCCAGTCCACTGTGCAGGGTGGCGCTGCTAGCAGCATCGCGTGCGCTCGCGAGGACGTGACCGCACGCGCCTCCGCTAATGCGCTTAAATCGCAGGAGCGGGCGCGCGCGAGCTGGCGGCGGGGCGTGGCCTTGCGGTCACCGGAGGCACCTGCTGGCTGCGCTAGTGTGCGGCTACCTCCTGCTGTTCATGATTCGCTCCCGAGCGCCGTGCCGTACGGCGGATAGGCAACCATTCGGGCATCGGTGTTGTGCGTGACTGCTTGTTTCCCCTTGCCGCCATGAAACATGTTATGAATTTCACAACTCCAGCTTGTGAATCGCTACCGAATAGTTCGTGGAAGAAATAAAATGTTGCTGGATATTGTCCGACTTCGCTTGGTTAGATCCTACCGTGATTCTCCATCACTATTCTGTCTTGGGGTCGAATGATTCTGATCTGGTAGCAATATACGGCAAATTTGCGATGCGAGACTAATGATATTTCAATTAATATTTTACTTTGTATTCCTTGTTAACTAGTTTTCTGGATGAAAATGTGACATGTGAAACAAATGAAAAGCCACGATCGCGCTTCGCAATGTGATCTCTCTTCAATAACCAACTTTGGATAGTTTACCATATCTCTTAGAATCTCTGTTCGAGCATCGAAGTTGTGTGAGGGTCTGTCGCACACGA
This sequence comes from Acheta domesticus, assembly GCA_031308135.1. Taxonomy (NCBI): domain Eukaryota; kingdom Metazoa; phylum Arthropoda; class Insecta; order Orthoptera; family Gryllidae; genus Acheta; species Acheta domesticus. Next base: position 95,684,444 of record JAHLJT010000631.1, read on the forward strand.
AATTGGATCCAGAGGGGGATGTTGCTTTGATTGATTAGTGTTCTGGGCGAGTCACCTACTAAGGTAATTATTCTCCTAAGTGTTGCGCATGTATTGTACATTTCCCTGTTAAATGGAAAGATCCGGCGCCAACATACACGTCCGCTTGCTAGTAATTCGTTAGGTACATCCTCTAGCGGGGCGCCGCTACAGTCCTTGTAAGCTGACTGGTCTCCCGCCATGTGTGATTGTTGGATGTGTGTGTGTGTGTGTGTGTGTGTGTGTGTTCGTTAGGGGGTGAGGATAGGAAAAGGAAGAGGAAGGAAATATCGCGCGCGGTATGTGGTAGTTTTGTTAGGGTACTGCTCCGGTTGTTAGGGTACTGCTCCGGCATTCGCCTGTTGATCGGAGAAACCAGGAAAACTACCGATCTGTGCCAGCCACCAGAATTATCCTCCAGGCAGCGACTGAATTCGACTTGTCGAAAATCCTGCTACAGTTGGGACCCGAACCCTGGGACCACCCCGAACAGAAGCACTGCAGTGACATCAATTGATGTTCTGAACCACCTAGGTCGACGAGATGAGGATGTGTTGAATAGATCGTTAACGATCGCTGCATAATCTCATCACACGTGTCCCGTCGGCGTGGTCGCGATTGAGACGATGGGATAGTGAATCTCGCATCTCTGCTGTGCGCACCTCGCTACCTGTTCCGTGTTGGCGCTTTCATTTGAGATTCAATTAAGCATACAAAGGGGATACTTGCCAGTGTAGCGGAGGTTTGTTAGTAATTCAAAGGCTAATTATCTTGAAGTGTCAAACATGAAGTACCGTGAAGCGGGGGCCGGGCATGCTTGTTCACTTCTGGACTTCGTAAAAATGTTTTTAGAGAGTTGACCTCGTGGGGTAGCGTCAACCCTTCTATTTTTATTTTCAACAAGATCGCTTGGTGTTGTATTCTGAACACCTCATCTTCCTTTTGGGAAGTGGACAATTTAAAAGTGACTTGTTGTTCATTCTTCAACTGCTAGGTACTTTACTAAAAACTTGCATATCTTGCGATGGCATTTAATAGAAAATTAAATATCTTAATAGTTCTTCGTAAGAAAAAAAATAAATTTACGGTTGGTTTTAAACCGAAAACAGGTTTTCAACGTATCTGGTTGCAATGCTTGTGCTTTTTATATTATTATTTACTATTGTATCTTATTCTGTAAACCTCACTATTGTTTTCTTGATTTATGTTATTGGATTTTATGCATCTTGTCATTTTTACATATTTTAGTATCAGCTTAAAGAGACAAATTATCTGAAACAAGACGTAAGTCAACTTCTGAATGTGGCACCATAAATATTTATATGGAAACAATTATGAAATAGGTAGATCTGGAATATACAATTTTTCATAGTGATGTTTCTAGTGTTTTATTTATATTCCGATTAACATCTGTTTTGTGTTTCATTCGAATACTTCCCGATTTTTTTTATTATTAATTTGTTTATAACTAACGTGTGTGAACATTTGTAATTATTGCAGTCTTTGGATATTTACTCTATATTAATGTATCTTTCTCTTGCAGGTAAGGATTCAGTCATTCGAATGGCAGCTTGACATCTTACGAAAATCCGAGATGCTCGATCAATGCACATGTGAGTATAGACGTAACTTGCAATTTAAATTAACAAATTCGAAAAAGCCCTCGAAGACATTGTTCAAGAAGAAATAATGGGAAGTAATTAAAGTATTCATCTGGATTCTATTTTTTATTTAACGTTATTTTTCTTCTGCTCTAATGCATCGTTGAAAATGTAGCATCCGTCCGGACTGTCGAAAGGTGATCTTCGCTCTTCAGAAGCCTTTCGCTGCCCCATAATCACCCCTGAAGAAGTCTGTGGTTCAGAAATCGGTTACATTTTTAAAAGATTTTCTCGCATTCAGAATCTGACTCGTGAGGAAATTAAACCGTTGTATTATTTGACAGATAAATATTGTGCTGTAAATAATTCAGACTTGTTTATTTAATTGTATGACCTACTATATTGTATACAAAACTGTGAATTTGTGAAATTTTATGCTTCTAATTGTTGGGACTTGTTCAGGGATAAAATAGCATAAAGAATATCATAATAAGAAATTTGAAGCTTTACTGCGATTTTCGCAACTCTGCCCCTGACATATATCAGCTGTTGACAGTTTCATCCAATCGGAGCTTGAACGTCACCATAGTGACGTTACTCTAGTGACAAATAAGCTCCCGATTTGATGGCAGCGAAACATCTGATTTTTGTCGGGGGCAGAGTTGCGAAAATCGCAGTATAAATAGCTGTTTGATTTCCCTCCATGTTTCTATAATGTTACATTCAGGCTAAGAAAATACAAGAAACACTCCACGAATTATTTCACGAACATGGTGTCCTGTAAAAGTACTTTCAAGAAAGATAGAGAAGTTCAGGTGTTTTCGTCTGCTCTGGATCGTCTTGAAAATAAGTTTACACTTTTCGAAATCATTATACTACACAGTTTGTCAAATTTTATGATATAGATTTTGAAACTCTTATTTTTTGTAAGCAAAGAGTCACTTGCATAGAATTCAATTTCAATTTTTTAAACTCTGGCCAACGAGGTTGAAAGAATGGACATGTGAGGTCCAGCTTTCGTAGTTCCTGACGCGGCCGCTTGTGTGCGCTGCAATGCTGGCTTCCAAGCGACGACGCCTCGGCGTTGGCACCGTCCTGGGCGCTGCCTGGTGGCAAACGGAGAGACCCAAAGAACTCCACTGAATCGCTGCGGGAAACAAGCGAACTTTTTAATATCACCATACGGTTTCTAATTTTTTTGACGAGAAGCTTATTAGAACTAACAAGATTTATATATTTAATAAGGTGGTTAATGGAGCAGAAAGTAAAATATCTCCAACCAAAACAATATTCAGTTAAAAGATAGATGAACGTTTTGATATAAAATTAACATGATGAGGGAAAAACAAAAGTAATTTAAACACGTACAAAATATTTTAGGATTTTAAATTAAAACATAAATAAAATAAATATCTTTAAACACGCAACTTTTAGAGACAGTCTCCCCCCTCTCAAGCTTTCAAATAACCCTCAGCCACCTTTGTTTGGGAGTTAAGGGGTTAGTCTGTAACGAACGTTAGGCACTTAGCTCTTGGTACTATTATAATTCATATGATTATTTATTGATTTATTTCTTGAAAAGCTTTCACAATTTTTGACTGTACTCAATGAGTATCGTATAATTTTAAAAATAATAAAATAGAAAGTAACTTCACTTCCGTACGCTGTTTGTATATCTTGGTTCCGAATACATTGCCAAATATTTATTTATTTATTTTTATAATAATATTCCTCCTTTTTGATTTTTTTATAGCCCCGTATTTCCCATCTTTAAAACCATCTGATCCGAAGTTTTATTAAAGTAGATGATTATGCAGATCAATGAAAGAAACCTCATTTTTGTTGCACATTACAATGAATTCCGTTATTCCGTCGAAAGAAAATCCTCTTTGGCGTTAAGTTTCGCCAGTTTCTTGAATGAACATTCACCGAAGGAGAGATGAATATCGGGGAATACACTGCAGCGTACTTTTCACTTCTTGGATCAAAAAGACTGGAACTTCTGACCGAAATTGAATTCTGATCTCGTCGTTCTTTGACTTGCTGTGTAAATGTCCCATATTGAAGTCCGGAATATTGTGAGTTTTATTTTGATGAGTAAATATGCAACATCAGTTAATATTTCATTACTTGTTAATTTCAATGTTATATTCGCGACAATAATTGTAATTTACAACAATAACAAAGTATCTTTATGAACATCATTATTTAGAGAAGAAAACTGCTTTCAAAACTTAATCAGAGAATTACATTGTGTACATTCGTGAAACTTGGGAAATAAAATTGAATGCAATGTATAGCTAAGTGACGTTTATTGAGTGTTCCATTATGATTTCAAATGTTGTATTTTGCATTGACCATTCTTGATACGTTGCACGTCATACCGACAAAGTAATATCTTTAGGAATATTCATACTAATTCCGCAATTTCTCTGGATACGCTGAGTAACCGACTATGGGCAGGCTATAATTGCTTACGATGCATCATAGCATCTCGTGAATTTTGACTACACCATCTACGAGAAAAAGCATTCATTTAATTATTATTAATACGTTCGTGCACGTAGCTTGTATCTGGAAAGAACTAAGCCTTTAAAGTGAAATAGTTGTCTTGGAATCGTTTAGTATAATATATTGATCGTTTATTTTTGGAATAATTCGGAAACTAGTTTTCATGATCTATTTTATAATTTAAACATGAAGAACCACTTCGGAACACAAACTGGAGAAACGTGTCGATTTGCGAATCTGAGTTCATTGTTTATAAAGAAATTAAGAAATTTAGGAGGGCTTATGCAAGTGGTGGGAAAAAAAGTTGAAAGCGTTTTACAAATCAAGAATCAATTTGGTAGAATGTACTTACTATAACAAGGATTTTCATTTAATTAGCGAGGTTGTATTCTGTGAATCCATGAGCGGACGATTTGAATTATCTACCATTTCCGACGCCCTCTATCGTATTTCCGTAGTGCGTGAAGACCTTCCTTCGCTCAACCCAAGTTTAGCGACCACACCGGATGCGGTTCGCGATTTCATACGCGATAGCTGCACTCAGTGAACAGAACTTGTATAAGAGCACGAATGCACGATATAGCATTTCCATTTACTCAATTGCAAGTCAGATTCAATGGCAAGTCAATATCGTACGTAGTGTCCGAAATGAAACATAAATGATTACTTTCTCTCTTATTTTTCCTCGAATATGTCCCGGACCAATATGCCCTGAATATCTCTGGTTGAGCAGGTTTGCATTAAGGATAGTGTTATGTAGTGTGACGATACAGTGATGTTCTAATTGCATGTTTTAAAATTTCTTGCCTATCGTGCATCTTGGAGGAAAGTAATTGAGATGGCTTTAGTGGTAATGCTTGCTTCATTTTCCGTTGGACCTGACCGAAGCCTGCGCAGCTCCGAGCGCGCTGACTAGGGTTTGAGGTTTCGGCTTGAACTCGCAGTGTTTCGCTTCCTTCCGGTCTGCGGTCGCCGGTACAGACCGGAAGTTGCACTCGTGAGGGTATGACGCCCAAGAGAGGGCGCCGCTCGTAGCAACTTCTTTAGGTTGGTGCTGGGAAGTGCCATTCTAACCGGGAAACAACAAGAGAAAACTCGAGGATGTGGGCCAATATCAAGAAGAGACATACTATTTTTTTCTGCTCGTTTTATCTGTTGTATGTATGAAACACGTTTAAATTATTTTAGTTGGTGGTGGTAGTTGCTATGTTAACGGGGGCTTATTTGATGTAGCTTTTTTTTTTAAAAAAAAAGCAGGTTTTGCTGTTGCTTCATCAAATGCTGAAGCCTTTTTCTACTGTTGTTTGCTTTCTGCTGCTAAAATTCACGACCACAAATTAGTAATTCTTAGAAGTTCCTCATGCGAAGTTTGTGCAAAAGTAAAATAATTTAGCTTGCCGACATTTCTGAACTTTTTAGTTCTCTCATTAAGGCTTTGGTTACATAGAAAATATACATTTATTACCTACACTGGTTCATATAGTACATACAAGTTTAACAAAGATTTTACATAATTACAAAAGTAAAATACCTTGATATATTACAGTAAAAACAACTAAATTCGTGTGTAACAAGCAAAGATCGACAGGGAGCGTTCCAAAACACTCATGCACTTTCGTGTTTATCTTGTCTCGTCTCGTTTTCATTCTCATCGTCTCGAGGTTCGTTTTGTTACTAAACACATTTTCTAAAAGGCAGGGTAACTAAAGCTAAAATCTATGTACGTTTCGAAAGTGTATTGTGTACATCACTTTGTTCTCTTTCCGTCCTTTTGAATGTCTCTTCCTTCCAGTGTCATTCCCGTCACTCACCTAGAGCTGGTCTTGATTTAGGGATGCTACTCTTCGGCAGCAAACTCTCGAGAAAGAATATCCTCGTTAAGGACCGGCGCACATTCCAACAGCACTCGACGCGTGTCACGGAAGGGAGCATGAAGGCTTTTGGGAAAAATGGTCCAGCAGTGCTATCACGAGCTCGTGTGTGAGGCTCTGTGGCGCCTAACGAGGGACGTCACTCGCCCCGCCCCTCATGCCTCCATTCCTGTTCGCGATCCATGCTGTCACACCCTTCCGTCATCCTCGTGCTCGTAAGCTCCACTCCGTTTCCCACCCATGTCTCCCTGCCCATGTCTCCCTGCCCCATGTCTCCCTGCCCCATGTCTCCCTGCCCCATGTCTCCCTGCCCCATGTCTCCCTGCCCCATGTCTCCCTGCCCCATGTCTCCCTGCCCCATGTCTCCCTGCCCCATGTCTCCCTGCCCCATGTCTCCCTGCCCCATGTCTCCCTGCCCCATGTCTCCCTGCCCCATGTCCCCCTGCCCCATGTCTCCCTGCCCCATGTCTCCCTGCCCCATGTCTCCCTGCCCCATGTCTCCCTGCCCCATGTCTCCCTGCCCCAGGTCTCCCTGCCCCATGTCTCCCTGCCCCATGTCTCCCTGCCCCATGTCTCCCTGCCCCATGTCTCCCTGCCCCATGTCTCCCTGCCCCATGTCTCCCTGCCCCATGTCTCCCTGCCCCATGTCTCCCTGCCCCATGTCTCCCTGCCCCATGTCTCCCTGCCCCATGTCTCCCTGCCCCATGTCTCCCTGCCCCATGTCTCCCTGCCCCATGTCTCCCTGCCCCATGTCTCCCTGCCCCATGTCTCCCTGCCCCATGTCTCCCTGCCCCATGTCTCCCTGCCCCATGTCTCCCTGCCCCTGTCTCCCTGCCCCTGTCTCCCTGCCCCTGTCTCACTGCCCATGTCTTCTACGTCATGTCCCCCGCGCCATGTCCCCTCACCCTGTTAATCGCATTCTGATATGGTAACATTGCCAGATTTAATTTCTTTTTCTTTTCTAAGCGCCTGTGATGTTTCCCTCGCATAGCGATGCGTTGGGTCATCGCCCTCCCTTTTGAGGCATGGTCTTAATTTTCTCCGCAGGCACAGGGGCTGCCTCCTCCACCTCCTGCCTCTTCTTCCCTGTTGCCCTCGATGCCTCTTTCCCGCCCTCTGTCACCCTACGCAAGCCATGTGTCTTGTGGCGCGGAGCTCTTGTAGTCCGTTTTTGCCCGCCGCCTGCGTAGCGCCTCTCCTGGGGTAAGGTTACGGCGCGTCCTCGTTCCTTCGCGTCCCATTATGGCGAGACGGAGGACCGTGCGCGGGCGGGGCGTCGCCGGCAATGATGGAAACGAGTCGAAACATACCTCGCTATTGGGCAAACAAGCCAACCGCTTTCTGGAGAACCTTAACACTTAAGTTACGAGAATTATAGTTTCTTTTCTAACTGAAAATTAATATATTTTACGTCTAAATGAAAATGAAACGCCCGTATGCATAATACCTTAACAAAAACAATAAAACGAGGTAGATCGGTCGTACTTTCCACACATAATTTCACATTTTGAAATGTTAAATTTAATTTGCCTATTTTTAATTCTATTTGCGACCAATTGTGTAGATTTTTTTTTTTTCGGAATTTTCTAAATAATTCTTTGGTGCATCTCCATGCTTAATTGAGAACTACTTGTGTCCTCATAGAAGAAATAGAAGTTCCGTAAACTCTCCAAAACAAGAAAAAAATTAAAACACCTCATAACCCTTGGCGTAGTTCTTAATGTATTATGTTAAGACAGATGTGAGACTATAAAGTGTACGGTAGTCAAACCGCTTGTATTATTTGAAGTGTTCAAAAAAGAATAATTTGTTATATTTAGAAATGATGTATGAAACAATTAAATATTTCGTTCATGAAACATAAACCAGCTAGTATTCCGAATCGCACATGAATTTTGCACGAATTTTGGTTGCCTGTTCATTCATTTAATTAGCCTCTTCTCCGTGATATTAAGTAATAGATTTACTGAATTACTAATGATGTATTAATTATTATTTATTATTTTCTACATTTATTTTATTATTCTATTCACAGTGTGTATTTTATTTCAATAAAATTCTGTTGTCAGAAAAAAAAAGCGGTTCCCCTTTTCCAACGGTTTCAGCTGCATATGCCGTCGTTGGCGCCCGAAGCGAGAGCGAGAACTACGTCGGCGGCGGCGGCGTCCTCCCAGAGGCTGTATCTCACGGAGGAGCGCATTGTTTCCCCTTCTGAGAAGCCGCTGCGCCTAGCCGAGCCGAGCCGAGCCGAGCCGCGCCGCGCCGCACTGCGCCGCGCTCCGCCCCGTAGGCGATAGCATCGCGCCCAGGGACCAATAACTGCGGCGCGTGAGCCGCGTGGGCTCTCTCCGCATTGTCGCGTGCTTTTGTTTCTTTTTTCGGTGGCTTTTTACTTTTTTTTAATGGTGTGGGGGAGGGGGGGGGGTCCGAGGGAAATGTCTTTGTTAACGTTGAACAGATATCGCCCTGCAACGAGATTGGCGAGAAATGAGAGGACGGGTGTTAGAACGGATGTCGCGCGTCGCGTTTCTCTTGGTGGTGTGCGTGTTTCGGGTTGGAAATGTTGATACGGGACGCACAAAGCTGGTGCGAGTGTCGAGTTGCCAACCGTGCGGTGGACTTCCGAAAAACGTATTGAGTTGAGGGAAATGGTCACGTTTTTTCCAAATTCCGCAGCCAAACAAATGCGGTGATGGTGATGTGTGTTACATGTGAGCAATATTAGCATTACTTACAATTTAATGTTTGTTATTGTTCCAGTAAATTAGTGTGATTCTGAATTACTCAAGCCCTAGGACAACGTAATTGCTAAATATTTCGTTTATTTTGAGTTACTTTAAAACTGGTCACGAAATTTTTTTCAACTACTTTTACTTTGTTGTCTTTTTGTAAGCCCAAATTACTGCATAATATAATACAATGTGTAATAATATAATAATTCTTATGAATCCCTTTCTGGCAAAGATCGATTCTAAAATAGAGTAGCTGAAGGTACACATTAGATGAGCTTTTGATTATTACTATTCTCTACTACCTGATTTTGTTGCTTGTACAGCCGTTATAACAAGAATAGTTTTCACTTATAATTTTCACGAATAATATGCGCAAGTTATCAAATAATTACAAAATAAATCTAATTGTAATATTAAAGTAATCAAAATAAATGTGGAGCTGCTGGAGAGCGAAGTGTCCTAGAGCGAGCTTGTGGGAAGCACGTGACCCCTGGAGGAGCAGCGCCCAAGGTTCTCCAGCGCGCGGCCCGGCGCGGCGCGATGCACCAGCAGCTGGCGGGCAGCTGGACGCCGGCGCCTCACGAACTCCCCAGCGCGCTTTTTCCCCGCCCCCTCGCCCCTCCCCTCCCCACCCTTCCACTCGCTCGGAGACTAATGCTTTGTGGCGCGGTGGCGGTCTCCAACAAGCACCTTCTTCGCTTCCGAAATCCCCGCTGCAATCGGACGTATTTCCTTCCTCTGGGTGGTCCCCCTTCGCTCCATCTTCTCCCCTGCCTTCTTCGTACAGCTGCTGCCACCGCTCAATTTCTCACCCACGTGTCTGTTCTCAGTGCGAGGAACGACTGGCACTTTTCTCTTCGGGTAGGTGGCTACGGCTTCTCAAACCAGCTTTAGCACTCTTTGCCTCTATTAGGACGCATTCTCCTGCCCTCCACCTTACGCTTGTTCGTTCTCTGTCCTTTGCTTCTACTATGATCGTATGCGTGAATAATATATACCATATACGTAGTAGTATATAATACGCCCACTCTCATCTTTCTCGCTCTGCTCGTTTCCACCTTCTCAGCCATTGTTACCAACATCACTAACAATGTTAATTGCAACAAGGCCACCAGTGCCATTAACGATACTTCAAACTCCATCTACTTAGGAACAAACTCATCTTAATACCCTCGTCTCCCACAAAGTCGTAATCATAATGCGTGTGAATGACACGTTCATTCTTGGTGTTGCCATTCATCCAGCATGCACCGCCAACGCATCTACCTCTTTTCTCATCAATTCTCCCGGCGGCGGCGGCGGCGCAGCCATCGTCGCGGCTCCTCGTTACAACCGCTTCTCTTTTTGTGTGGCGGCGTCCACTGGAGGATGTTATCCCGCCTCACCTGAGGCTGACTGCGCACTCCTCCCGCCGCGTGGCTCCGCGCGCCGAATGTTGCCTCTCGCGCGATGCTATCTGCCCGGCGACCCACCCGGCCTGCCTAAGGAGGTCTTAATGCCACGGCGACGGCGCGTGGGCGGACTGCGGCCGCCGCTGACAGCCCGCCACAGCGCACAGTGTGCGCAAATGGAGCCATTTTGTTTTGTGCAATGTGTAGTTGGATTTTTGAAATAATAAATAAGGAGATATCATGTGTTATCGAATAGTATAGTAGTGAATCAGATTTAATGAAAGAAAGAAAAAAAATAATGTGTAAGAATAAAGGAAAAGGAATTTGTGGGCAGGTACCTTCAATAAACAATATATTTTGACCTTTAATAACTCTTTATAATGCAACTCGAAGAACAGAGTACATTATTTTGTTAGGAATGTTCGTTACAGGAAAAGAGTGAATTGATGAATGTGTTATGAAGTAAAACAACTAAAATCAAGTAATGTCTAAGTTAAAGGATTTTTTTATTACAAAAAGGATATAGAATTTATACAATGTAAGAATTCGTGTGTGTCGTTTTATTGCCATTATTAGAAAAGGGTAAAGGTTCTTTATTAACAAAACAAATTTCCAATAAACTTCTTTGTTTCAAAACTATATTTTTTTGTTGAATGACGCATCTAATGTTGTACATAGAACCACAATGACACAGGCGTTTGTAATGTAATGTACCAAGCCAATGTAACGAATGCGATTAACAGCTCGAACTCGTAACGCGTTCATTATTCCGCCTTTTATCTACAAAAACTTGCGTATTTGGTCGAAATTACCATTTCTTTTCAAAGGGTGCAAATACGCAGGATTCACTGCGAAGCGGCGCGGCGCGGCGCGGCGGGATTCGCAAGCGGGAGTGTCGTAGCGTCGTGTCCAGTGCGTTTGTGTCGCAAGGGCGCCTTTTGTCCCGCTTGGGACCAGCGTGCGCGCGGCGATTCAGGTTCTCGGTGATGAATTGACGTCGTTGCGGCGACACGCGCCCAGGAAGGCGAACCGCAACGCCATGAAATGCTCCTGCCGCTATAAACACTTTGTAGGTGGCCCCTTCCTGTGTTTCGTTTCAGAGATAATATCTTTCTCTGGTTTGCACAACACCAGAATTACTTAGGGGTCCAGATGGCATAGAATAGAAGGAAATGTTTTACATGTAACGAATGAATGTGTCAAAACGCCAACCCATTTCCATTGTTTTGATTTTCAGAAGTATTTTGGGCGTGTTATTCCAGAAAGTTTACTACTGGAATTTTAGAAAGAATTTCCAACCGAAATGTGGTTGATGTGCAAGGAAAGGAAAGTATTAATTCAAATTAATATTAACGATTAACATGTTGAGTACTAGAAGTTTACCAGAATATTATATGATATTTTGAAACATTTTAATGGTGGTTGGTTCGGCAGTCGTAACGATCTTCCTTGTGTTAAAACCTTTTATTATTAAATAATGTTTCAAATTCTTTCTGGTAGTGAATGTAATGCTATCGGCATTTATAATCTGATGAAGCTGTTATCTGCGCCCATTAATCTTAAGGAACGTAATGTACCCAACAACGATATTATAAACGATTTTCTATCGAGCACGATCATGCTGTTCACTCAGTTCAATCCATCACTGTACCGTGAGTTCACTGTATTGCCCGACCTTTCTCTCCGAGGTTGTACCAGGGGCTTAGAATGGATCGCAGACTTCTCCTGCGCGGATCAAGATAGCAGGGTGTGGTTTTGCGTGGCAAGGACTGGGCAGAGCTGGACAGTTCGGTCCAGCCGGGTCGGGTCGGGTCGGGTCAGATCGGAATGGAGCGAGTTTGGGCGGAACGAATGAGGCGGGACGGGATGGGATAGAATGAGATGAACGAGAAGGGATGGGATAGAATGAGGTGAACGAGAAGGGATGGGATAGAATGAGGTGAACGAGAAGGGATGGGATAGAATGAGGTGAACGAGAAGGGATGGGATAGAATGAGGTGAACGAGAAGGGATGGGATAGAATGAGGTGAACGAGAAGGGATGGGATAGAATGAGGTGAACGAGAAGGGATGGGATAGAATGAGGTGAACGAGAAGGGATGGGATAGAATGAGGTGAACGAGAAGGGATGGGATAGAATGAGGTGAACGAGAAGGGATGGGATAGAATGAGGTGAACGAGAAGGGATGGGATAGAATGAGGTGAACGAGAAGGGATGGGATAGAATGAGGTGAACGAGAAGGGATGGGATAGAATGAGGTGAACGAGAAGGGATGGGATAGAATGAGATGAACAAAACGGGTGGGGACGATCGAGGTAATACGAGACGGGCAGCGGGACGGGATGGAACATGGCAAGCAGAGAAGGCGAGTCAGGGGGCAAGGCGGACGGGGCAGAGAGTTGTAGAGCGGTCCTTTGCAGAGCGAGGCGGGGCGCAGCGGGGCGGCCTAGAGCTGTTCTTGTCGGGGCGGGGCGGTGCAGGGAGGAGGGAGTGCGCGTGGGCGGGGAAGGTGTGTCCGCGTCGTGAATCTGGCCTGACCGGCGGCGCGGCGGCCGCTCACAGGATCCGCTACGCTGCGCCTGGCCGCTCCCGGACCCGCCCAACCTGGGGCCACTCACTCCTCTCGGATCTCGGTTTTCATTCAGTGGGCTCGACGAAGCGATACAGACAATAGTTCTTAGAGATTCTCCTAACGGCAATGCCTTTTCTGTTTTTCTTTTAAATGTATTAAATTCAAAACGTAAAATGGTAATGACTTCAAAAAATAAAAATGTTGCCAGGAGGAAGAAAATGGTACTATCTCGATATTCGCTCTTTGGATTAGTATGTTGACCAAGGGGAAGGAATGGAATTACTTGACGGGAGATATGGTTTGGTTTGAGAAACTGAATTGACAGGTGGTTATTTGCTATTAAAACTTCAAAGTGTTGAAAGGGAAGATGAGTAACTTCGTTTCTAGAAAGCGTAGAAATATAAATTTGTTCTTGGATAATTATTTGATTAATACTTTTTATAAACTGTTTTGAATTAATATTCGATATTCAATAGTATTCAATAGTATATAGGTTGAAAATAATTCAGACAACGGTAGTGTAAATGTAGTATTATTTAGAGCATTATATTTGCTAAGAAATTTTGCCATATATTCATGAATAAAAATAAATGTTTCAATGAAATAACAGTTTACTTGTTCTACAATTCATTTTGAAGAGAAATCGTTCTCGCCGCCGACAAACGTTCTCCGTTGCTGGTAAATGTGGAAAGGGTACACTCAAACCCTCGTTCTTTCCCACGCTGAAGTACTGTCTACTAATAATGCCTAGTTTGGCGAGCCAATTGCAAATGTCAGATTTTCTACAAGTTTGAGAAAGCGAAATCGCTTACCTCTTCACTCTAACGTTCTGCACAGCTCTTGTTTGTCTTCTCGTGGAGTGTTTGCGGAGTTGTATAGATGCAGGGCAGGCAGACAGCAAGAACGTTGACAAGTTTCTGTGCATTAGTGGTATTCCGGTTTCTGGTTTACTCGGAATCAGTTCTCCCTTTCGGAGTGTGTGCAGAAGAGAAAGTGCCTCGCGGTGTTTGCGTTGATGGGGAGTGTGGCGGTGCAGCTAAGCCTCTCGAAGAGTGTTTTTTGAAGGTTGCATTCCTCCCTCCGTTGCTCGAACGCACGATGTTTCTACACAAAGCGCAGATTATGAAGCACGTTTGCGGTCGTACTTCAAGCAATATCGGCTTGACAGATTGTTCAAATGATTAACATATATTTTGTAATTACGTATAATATTTATTTCAACGAGTCACTACGTTTTGTATCATTTCATTTTATTATAATATTATGAATTCTCTTCTCTGTACATTATTTGAAATTCAAGAGCAACTGCATTGCGAGATGCAAAGTCCAGATAAGTGAGTCTGTTTAGCTTTCTTCTTTTTCCTTTTGCGAATAGTCCTCTTGGTAACAATGATTAATAACTACTTATTTACTATCTCATTTATACATAACATACAACACACTTGTTCAACATCATTCGCCAAAAACGAGATTAGAATGAATAAGTACAATCGTTATTGCAATGTATAGAACTGTACAAGTAATAAGACGATTAAAACTTGTGCCTTATATTTACTTGCGCAGTAAAAAAAACTACATTTTACTAAATGTATTTATTTATTTAAAGAATTTTCTAATAATTGTTTCCTTATTTCCAAAACATTCCATTTGTAATGGAGCCAATGAATTGTAGATTCTAGTTGAACGCAGAGCAAGGGAGGCGGACGTTGTAGATTTTAGAGCAGAAAAGGCCCGCGTCGCCTTCGCGAAAACGCGGGGGCAACCGGAGAGGCCACAAAAAGGAAGAGAAAAAGTGCGAGAGCGACAGCTAAACTGTTCGGCAGCCGTCCTGCGAACACGGACGTGGGCACGGCCCCTTAGCATGTACCCGAACGGTTTTTTGGTGGTCTCTTTTTGTCCTCATACTATTTTGGTGTATCCCATTATTACACTTAGGAAAATATATCTCGTTTACAAGAGGTAACGGTCAGCAGATAAGTTGAAAATCTACAATTTGTAATTGTAGAGTGGAATAAGTTGTGAACTAATTAAATAGTCCAACAGATCGTAATTATGGATTTGTTTCAATTCTTTGTATATTTCATTCTATTCTACAACTCATAATAATGGATAATAAATATATTACAAAAGATTTCGAGTGCCTGCCGTACATTGAAACATGAGTTTGTAAACCTACATTGTTTTACGATTGATTTAAAAGAATATTTACCAGCAAATCGTTTAATTTTCGAGATCTGGACTCTGGGTGGATTCCAAATCCGTTGACTCCCGAAACGTTCTCCGCCCTGAAACGATAAATCTTGAGGGGCCGCAGGTGCGAACTCTATGCGACCCGACACCGCGCCTGTTTGCCAATCGGATGTGCCTGGCTAAAACCGTAGATCGCGGATCGGAATTCTGGGTCTTAGAAATGTCGTGGATGGTCACATTGCAAGAGAAGAATCTGAACAAGGATTTGCTTAGCGAATTGCATATGTAAATTGCTTACAACTGAGGGATAGAATATCGTTATGAACATTTTGAATGTACAGAAATTGGTACATAACTACGCGAATCTCCTCTCCACCTGTACGAATTTTAACCATTTTTGTAACAGCATTAATATGCCTTAATTCTGTCATATATGTAACGTTAGATGTGTGCGGGCAGAAAAACCAAACACGGATTTTATGACTGATAATTCGAGATCGTGTTGTTGAAGTGATTCCAATTCCTGTGGGAAAAACTGTAACAATTTTCTATAAAATTTTGAGAATGTCCTTGGAATTCACATGAAAGTATCCGAAAGATCGATTTCAAATTTTTGAGGCTTTGAGTTCGACCAGATGGATCAAAGAATTCCCATTTTAGAGGAAATCCTGCGTGCGGATTTTGCGCTTGTGTTGTTCATAGTTGGAAAATCGGAGAAGCATGAGCTTTTGAATAAAAAAAAGTAAAAAAGAAAAGGAAAAAAAACGTTCTGTTTCAAGGACTCCAAAGCGTGCATTTCCAACGAAATCTGGGCATACTTTTTTTGCAGAAAACATAACTTTCTGTATTGGTACATATACGAAAAAGTAAAATGAGCCGTGTTAGTTATAGTTAAATAGTTATGTGAATGTCCCAAGATATTTTTAATATATCCTTGCAACAATAATTTTCCTTAAATTTCCAATATTCCGTACAACAATTAGTTTTTCTCTAAATATTGAAAAGGGGAAAGTATAATTTAAATATAACTTGTAATAAATCCTTGATATATGTATAATTCTTAATCCATCATATTTCATTACAGTTAGTGGTTACATTCGAAATCTTGAATGACTCAGTGAACAAAACTGTAACCGGACGAGAAAATTGTGCAACACACGACTCTCTACACTTCTCTAAGAGACCATTTCCATCCACAGTATACAACGATAATATAAGCTTCCAAGCGTTTTAGGCCGTTGACAGAGAACCGGTTACGGGACTTCCTAAACAACTCGTGCAGACATCTTCTGGGGCGCTGTTGAGAGAAGGAAAAGAAGAAAAAAAAGCGATTCCTCTAAAACAGTTTCTGTCTAGGAAACTACAGGCCGTACGTCATGTTTACAAGGAAGCGACTGCGCGGCGTCCACCACTTTCCACGCACGCCCAGCGTTCAGCCTCGTGTTGGGCGCAGGTTCCTTCGATACAATTCACGGCGAGTCCGGCTGTGGAGTTCGGGGCACCTGCTGCAGATCAAAGAGCGATACGCGGCTCCAAGCAGTGGGCCGAAGCGATGCAAATGTGAATGGAAATTATTCTCTCACGGTGGCCACTTTCTGGGAAAGATGGAAAACTGGAAACCTTTAGGGAATTTCGTTGCTCTGAAAAAGTCATGAAAAAATCAGGGAATTTGTAGGGAAATCGTTAAAGTCAGAGAAAAATTTTGAGATTGTTGTATTAACTAGAATGATTCCTTTTAAAAAATAGTGACCTAATTAAAACAACTTGCAACACGTCTTACTATCGTGCGTAACTCGAAAATTGTTTGTGATAGGACCATAATACCCAACTTCGTGCCCCTTGGAGACTGGCAAGACTGTCACTTCTTATACCATAACATATTAAGCAATCCTTTTTGGACATATTATTGGGGAGCTCTTCTGGACTTCTTGACAAGTAGCACGGATGATTTAAATCGTGCAGAATTGTAAGAAGTTTTTTACGAATGAAAGGACAATTTTGCACTGACTAATTTTGATGGGTCTTGTATTGTTTTAGTTAGGAACAATGTTTAATGGAATGACATTCAGAATCTCAATATCGGTATGAAAAAATAATCTGAAATCACGAAAACTTTAAATGACGAATAATTTAATATTATTTTATTCATGTTCATATTACTTTACATATTACACAATATTTTTTGGTCGACCGAAATGCTTTATGATAATCAGAGGCAGGGTGGCCACTCATTTCCTTAAACAAACCCTCAATCTTCTCGGTTTTCAAGTGCTTCCAGGGCACCATTTTTTTTTTCACTGATCAGATTTGTAAGAGTATTTCACATTATTTTAAAAAATATTGAAGGCTAGCATCACACTTTATTTATCAGTTTTCTAATTTCACCGTGATACAGTAATTTTTTTTTAAATTTCAAATAAATGTGTCCTTCTTACAGTCTGATTTTATTTTAATTAATTAAATGACAATTTATAGCAAAAGTGCAACGAAATGATTTGACATTTGAAAAACCAAGGCGCTTTGATTCATTATTGCTCATAAATACAAAAACAAATTTGCTAATTTGCAAATCTTTTGTTAACTTTCTTAGATAAGGGCGCGTCAGTTACGCTGCGTAATATTTTAATAATAAATATTTGTGACATTCCTCGAAATAATAAAAAAAAGTAAATGTCACAAGTGGTTCATTTAATTCAATCTTAACATTTAAATTTTTAGTTTATTTTCAGTAAATGACACAAAAATTGAAATTATAATTTCATCATTAACATAAATAAATGTTTTATAATATTGGGTTATAGGTATTGCTTCCGTAAATATCTAGATTTTAAATTTTATTTCCAATATTTTGTAGCTTTTACCTTGAAAAAATTGAACATTCATGCACAATAGTATCATAAATGTTTTACCCAAACGTGCTTAAGACACATCTCTGAACAAAGTTGGAAATTGAAAGTTTGCAAAAAGCTATTCGCAAGTAATTATTGTTATAAATAACTTCCACCATAAAAGGCACCAGATAATGGTGTTTGAACTTGAACAATTTCGTAAATGACACATCTAGAGGTTTCTTAAATAAAAAAATCACTTAAATCCATTCTTTTATTTTAAAAATTGAATTTGGTCCCGCTTTTGTTATTGTTCCTTTTGGTGTCAACAATATTTAGCCAATTTGATTTGATTTATTTGGTCAAAAAACTGTTAAGACTGTATATGACGTATGGGGGAGAAGATTATTTGCATACGTTTTCTTAAGTTTCACACTCCCTTACCAACATTTTAACTATAAATACGATAGTTGAAAGACGAATAAAATATAAAAAGATATAATAATAAATTTTTTAAAAAGCGCGAGATTAGCTACATTTGAAAAACTAGATATTTCTTTCTCGAATTATAGGAAACATACTTGCAACGGTAAACGAAATGCAGATGCGATTTTTCTGCATTGCTAACAAAATAGTAACTCACCCTCAGCCTTACTCCTACCACTAAAAGCAAAAGGAGTGCTCAACGATCGTGCGCATAGTGAAGCTACATTTACGTCCAGAAACAAAACAAGGGGCCATCTCAGCATTTGCTCAGTGAATCAGGGAAACTGGGCAAAAACCTGATCGAGAAGGGATTCGACCCAGTGTGCCTGAGCTCCGACAAAGGGCAGCGCCTCCTCGCCGAGGCGCCCAGCAGGTGCTCCGCCCGAGCGCGTGCTCCCTTTCAATTATGTGGGCGGGCCGCATCGGCGCGCGCGGAGAAGTTCCAATTTATGGGCGCGTTCGCCTTCCCCGTTGGCATGGAATCCCCTGCTTCCGCTTGCGAGTTTTTCTGGGAACCTTTGCCCACCTGCGACCTCCCAGGTGCGGTTTTCTTGAAACGTAGTTGAAGGTTCATGCCACTTTTAGGCGTGGAAATGTGGTTGTGCTTGGGAGTTCAAGGATGGTTATGTCAGCCTTTTGCTTCACGTTTGTGACGTAAAATTTATTCTAGCATTCCATCGTTGTTGTGTGTTAATGCTTCGATGTTTTATAAAATTCAGAAAAGAAGGCATCGGAGAGGGGAGGGAAAATATAATATTGAAAGAAAGCGAATGCGTCCAAAACTTTACGTCCAATATTAAAATATTTCTCTAAAAATATTTGTTCTGGTTACAGTTGAACTCGTAGGTGGCTTTTAGAAGATATCTACGCGACTGAGATATCGGATATTCTTCTCTTCAACTTCTTACTGAAAGATGTATTATATAATCTTTCAGAACTAGCCTGCACTTCTCTCCATGGGCTATTCCTTGCATTTTTTTTATTGTAATCCGATCTAATCATCTTTATTTTTAGATTTTATTAAATTTTGTTGAGCGTAGTAACCGTGGTTCCGATTTTTTTTATATAGATACACATCAAGGCACCAAAGTATTCAGTAGTTGAAAATTTCAAAAATTGTCGTAGGAGAGCTTAGAAGCACTATATTGCTTACCGTTTTCTGCTTCGCATGAGGAATGGAATTTGTCTCCATCTCTGCTCTATCATCCGCGAACAAAGGTCGGTTCCAGGATCGTCCACCTGGTAGCGAAAGCATTTGGTATGCCGTTGCGGCAGCGGCTAAGAGTAAAGAACCGGCAAGGCGAGTCTGTGTAATGGACTCCGGCAGACGGCTGGTCGCCGACGGTTCTAACCGCACCTCGCACGAGCTACCATGGATTCTCTCCCCTACCACATTGTCTAACCGCGCGACTCCCCGACCCATTCCGTCCGCTCCCATTCCGTCCGCTCCCATCCCGTCCGCTCCCATCCCGTCCGCTCCCATCCCGTCCGCTCCCATCCCGTCCGCTCCCATCCCGTCCGCTCCCATCCCGTCCGCTCCCATCCCGTCCGCTCCCATCCCGTCCGCTCCCATCCCGTCCGCTCCCATCCCGTCCGCTCCCATCCCGTCCGCTCCCATCCCGTCCGCTCCCATCCCGTCCGCTCCCATCCCGTCCGCTCCCATCCCGTCCGCTCCCATTCCGTCCGCTCCCATTCCGTCCGCTCCCATTCCGTCCCATCTCATCCCGTCCCGCAACATCATTCACCGACTCGTCCCGTCCCGTCCCGTCCCGTCCCATCCCATCCCATCCCATCCCATCCCATTCCATTCCATCCCATTCCATCCCATCCCATCCCATCCCATCCCATTCCATCCCATCTCGTCTCGTCTCGCAACGTCATTCGCCACCCCGCCCCATTGCATCCAGGCTCACGGTTTTGTCCGCTCGCCCCAGCTCCATTTCACTCAGCGCTACGTAGTGCCGCGTCCAGCTGACTAGCGATGGCCGCGCGTACGCCGCCGCTTTCCTGGAACTACATCTCCGACGTCGGTTGCGTCTCGGAGCAGAAGTTGCTCTCGGCAATGAATTTGTAGACGGACTGAAGTGCACCCCTAGAGTTGTCATAGAAAGGTTCCGCAAGCATCTGTGACTGTATCTCTGCTACTGGAGCTACAAACTTGAGTATTTCGGGTCAGTGGTTACCTGACTGGCGGCGGAATATTTCCTGAACAATACGTTCTGTGAATTATACGCTTCCGCAACTCCATAGAAATTGTAGTCTCATGTTTTAAATCATAATTTTTTTCAAAATATTGTTTTTTCCTTAATGAGATATAGCATACTATTCACCAGAAAAAGCACACGTGTCTTTATTTTTTTTACCATGTTTTAAAGTGTATTTTTAATTATTCATTGAATATACATAATCTTTGTTTCCTTCCCTCTCTTTCTCTCTCTTTCCTTTTCCCCCCTCTCTCAAGTGATATTTCATATTATGTATCACTCAAGGAGAGTGGTACAGTTCGAGTAAATACTGTTATTAGTAGGATGAATGGTATATGATAATATAAGTGTATCCATCTACTGAAAGCAATTGGAACTGAAAACGATTAATAAATGTGCACATTAGAATGGATATGGCGCTTTCCGGACTGTGAGTCATGCAATGATTCTGAAAAAAATGCCGAACCAGAATAACATCCCCCTGAGGCCTGCGGTGGCGACGGCATTCCAGGCCGCGAGCCGCGCGAGCGGCAGGTGCTCGTGCGCTCCGCGATCGCCCTCTAATTTCTCGAGCGGCCGCCGCGCCTCAGCCACAGCCGCCGCCACCGCCGTCGACGACGATTGCCAGGCGCGATCGTCTCCGGCACGCGACGCGCGCGGACTCGCCGGACAACTCGCGTTTTCCATGTCTGCCACACAACCTTGCGGACGCCGCCGCGCCGCTTCAAACCACAGTCATCGTCAATTTCCCCTGACATTCTCCATTCTGTCTTTAATATTTCCCTATATATACCCTTCTCCTTCTTTCTCTCTATCTATTTCTCTCCCTCTCTATTTTATTCTCTCCCTCTATTTTATTCTCTCCCTCTCTATTTTATTCTCTCCCTCTCTATTTTATTCTCTCCCTCTCTATTTTATTCTCTCCCTCTCTATTTTATTCTCTCCCTCTCTATTTTATTCTCTCCCTCTCTATTTTATTCTCTCCCTCTCTATTTTATTCTCTCCCTCTCTATTTTATTCTCTCCCTCTCTATTTTATTCTCTCCCTCTCTATTTTATTCTCTCCCTCTCTATTTTATTCTCTCCCTCTCTATTTTATTCTCTCCCTCTCTATTTTATTCTCTCCCTCTCTATTTATTCTCTCCCTCTCTATTTTATTCTCTCCCTCTCTATTTTATTCTCTCCCTCTCTATTTATTCTCTCCCTCTCTATTTTATTCTCTCCCTCTCTATTTTATTCTCTCCCTCTCTATTTTATTCTCTCCCTCTCTCTTTTATTCTCTCCCTCTCTCTTTTATTCTCTCCCTCTCTCTTTTATTCTCTCCCTCTCTCTTTTATTCTCTCCCTCTCTCTTTTATTCTCTCCCTCTCTCTTTTATTCTCTCCCTCTCTCTTTTATTCTCTCCCTCTCTCTTTTATTCTCTCCCTCTCTCTTTTATTCTCTCCCTCTCTCTTTTATTCTCTCCCTCTCTCTTTTATTCTCTCCCCTCTCTCTTTTATTCTCTCCCTCTCTCTTTTATTCTCTCCCTCTCTCTTTTATTCTCTCCCTCTCTCTTTTATTCTCTCCCTCTCTCTTTTATTCTCTCCCTCTCTCTTTTATTCTCTCCCTCTCTTTTATTCTCTCCCTCTCTCTCTTTTATTCTCTCCCTCTCTCTCTTTTATTCTCTCCCTCTCTCTCTTTTATTCTCTCCCTCTCTCTCTTTTATTCTCTCCCTCTCTCTCTTTTATTCTCTCCCTCTCTTTTATTCTCTCCCTCTCTTTTATTCTCTCCCTCTCTCTTTTATTCTCTCCCTCTCTCTTTTATTCTTTCCCTCTGTCTTTTACTGTCTCCCTCTGTCTTTTACTGTCTCCCTCTGTCTTTTACTGTCTCCCTCTGTTTTTTACTGTCTCCCTCTGTCTTTTACTGTCTCCCTCTGTCTTTTACTGTCTCCCTCTGTCTTTTACTGTCTCCCTCTGTCTTTTATTCCTCTCTCTCGCGCTCTCTTTTATTTCCTCTCGCGCGCTCTCTCTTTTATTTCCTCTCTCTCTCGCTCTCTTTTATTTCCCCTCTCTCTCGCTCTTTTATTTCCCCTCTCTCGCGCTCTTTTATTTCCTCTCTCTCGCGCTCTCTTTTATTTCCTCTCTCTCGCGCTCTCTTTTATTTCCTCTCTCTCGCGCTCTCTTTTATTCTCTCTCTCGCTCTCTTTTATTCTCTCTCTCTCTCGCTCTCTTTTATTCTCTCTCTCTCGCGCTCTCTTTATTCTCTCTCTCGCTCTCTTTTATTCTCTCTCTCTCGCTCTCTTTTATTCTCTCTCTCTCGCTCTTTTATTCTCTCTCTCTCTCTGTCTTTTACTTTGACTTTAAACTTTTAAAAGCTGTCAATTCATTCCATGACTCATGATCATGCAAAATAGTTGCTACTGTATCCTGCTTTCTGTTCCTCACTTAATACAGAAACGCATAGTTTTGAAGCACATGCGAGTCTTCCATGCAACGTAAACAACTTCACTGCATTCGCCAAAGCTAACGTTAATGCTCCAGCATTGCGTCCATTTCCACAACCCACCGCTGGCACCGCTCTCAGGGATCCTTCGTTAAAATCCACCGTGCGGACGACACGGTGTAACGACTGGGACACTCCGCGACAGTCGAGCACAGTTTGAAACAGAATAATGTTTCTATTTCTCTCACTCTTTCTCCTCTCTTTCTTTTTCCTCGACCTAGTTTTTGGAACTGTCTCAAAGTTCCTAAAGTATTATCGTTCTTCAACGATTGTCTTTTGAAGGGGCACATCCTTGTTTAAGTACTCCGTTTCCGAATATTCGCAACTATTCTTAGTTTTCTTTATCTGCCACTCTGTGGACCGAAAATGGTGGGGGGGACCGGTTTGCGTAAGTGTTCTTTATTATTATTATTTTAATTTATTTCAGATCGCTGTGAAACGTCTTGGTCATAAGCGATCACAACTTTACAGTTTTACATAATAAAATATTAGTTTCATAAACAAACATTACAATGAGATATTTAGCAAACATTATAAAACAGATATTTAGCAAACAAGATAAAACTCTGATTTCATTCGATATTACAGACGTGTTTTTTTTGTAGCAATAAAGGAACTATTAAATATATTTATCTAATTTTGTTTCACATAGGAATTTAATAACTTTTTTTACACTCTGGAGTGGAATTCAATAGAGAATGGATAACCGGATCAATTTTTAATTTTTTTCTGAGGTTAGTAGTAAGTGTTCTTTGTAGTCGGCCTTTTATTGATAGACGGGCTGTCTCCGTAGTTCGTTTTCTTATGGTGACATGTTTCATCAAAATGTGACTAAAGAGTTGAATATACTACGTGGGTGTATGTATTGATCTGCTGCTACTTCTTTTTTTTAGCACCAAGAAAGGGTAGATACAGATGAATAAAACTTGTTGCAGTAAACACGATTCTGAACACTATTTCTAAATTAGGAATGACATGTAAATATTCATAAATGTTCAGGACAATCAACCGAATGCTTTAATTACGCTGTCTAAAACTGACATAGAAATAAAAACGGATGCGTTGAATAGAGCACGTTCTCGACAGGAATGAGTTTCTTTGCAGTAAATATACACAACACTTGTTTTAATTCTGTGGAAAGGGAGGACATTCATTGTGAAAGATAATAGAAAATTCCTGCGAGAAAACGTGAACCTTTCATGACGCTAGAACAATGTGAGAAGCGTTCACATCTTTTCTCGGAATTACCTTGCTGGTATTGCACGAGTCAAGGAAGATTTATTCCGAGAAAACTGAGGTGGCGTCAGCTCTTCCTTGCTATTTATTTTGCTCCGTATGAATACGTATTCTCTTTACACGCATATTCTTCACTAACATTTTCTGGACATGGACTGAATTTAACGCCTGGATAGAATACTTTGATGTGCGAATGTGTGTGTATTTTAAGTTTTCTTAACAAAACTATTGTATACTTAATTTAATCAACGTTAAAATGAGACGTGCTTGATTTCTTGACCTCTGTTAATAATATTATGGAATGATTCTTGAGATTAGGTTATTGACAAAAAAACTTTTCAATCTGCCAAAGTTTCGGCCTTTATTCAGCCTTCATCGGGGCTACAAACAGACGGATTTTTTAACTTACAGATACACATTACGTACCAAGATTATTTCACAATTTGACTGATATATACAATATATAAAGATTGTGTTATTTCATACCACATTCTCCGCATCTTTCGGTTCCAACCACGATCCACCCCACGTTCTCTTTATACACTTACAGCCTCAGCTGCGCCATATAGATGGTGTGTGTAATATGGCGCGGCTGAAGGAATGTGTGTGGTTGATGCTAGAAGTGTATAAAGAGAATGTGGGGTGAATCGTAATAGCAGTACGAAATGTTACACAATTAAAAGTTGATATAAATATGTTTAGAAATAACTACATCTAAGGGAAAAAACTGCCGAAGAATAATATGTCCATCTAGCCCAAATCCATTGATAGAGAGTTCATGCGAGTGTAGCAAATTACTCATGTCTAGACATCGAATGTTAAGGCATTAAAAACTTAAGTTTTTGGCGCCCAAAAAAGGCACTAAAATGTTTTTAAATAGGCACCGAAAAAAGACAATAAAAACTGAAAATGAGGAAAAGAGCACTAATGTATTCCATTACACAAATTCCATTACACCCATCACCTGAAATTGGCCATTTTCAAAAAACAATAAAATAGAGAACGTTAATAAGGGAATTACCAGAGAATATATCTTTAAGGAACAGATTTCATTGAGAGAAAAATGTCTATCTTTAATATTTTAGTTGTAGGAAAATTTCGAAAAACTTTTTAACTTTTGCAATTTTCGAAAAATCTGGGTTTTTAACTAACATGAGACTTGCACCATTCTCTTAAATGCCCTTCACACTATCCAATAACACAATTTAATAAAAGAAGATGGCGCCATTTTTTGAAAATTTGAAAAGTGCCTAGGGGTCTCATGTAAAATACTCCCAAAATTGAACTATCGGTTTCAAATTCAAGGGACCGCTATATCAGCCAGAAGAATTGCGGATTATCGATTTTGGAGAAAATCGGCTGAACGGTTTAGCCGCTAGCGTTGTTCACAGACGGACAGACGTTTTGCCATCATTCGATTTTTCGGTATTAAGGACCCACAAAACATGGATTCTGCCTATATCATGTGTTAGAGAATTTTGTTTTCTAAATTTAACTTCTGGGTTTTTCAACTTTTTCGTGACCAGGACCCTGTAATACGAGTTTTTTCTGCCGAAAATTTGCCGTTTTTTTCGCGCAGCATTACATAACTTTCTACTCCGTAGCGAGAAAGTAAAAGGCATTTAAAAAGAAAAATGTCTAAAAGGGCATTTACGTCATCAAAGAGCAAAAAAAAGCAAAATAAAAATTCGTCAGTATCTTTAATTTTCCATAATTCGTATACATACATAAATTGCCTTTAAATATTTGCATTAGAATAAAATAGGCATTTTTATAAAACATTCGCTGTTTACTCATGACTCTTCTCTTCGCGATGCACCTCTGATCGAATGAGATCGCCCGGACACAAACATTGATTTTCCTGTGCTCTAGTTGCACTGTTTTCGCACTAAAACTTGAACACGATTCCAGGTATACCACCCCAAGCTCCGTTGTCAGCGAGCGACGAAAGGAGATGAGATTGGCTGCGGATTTTCTCTGAAAGGACTGAATCTTCTTCGTTCTTTCGGGAGTGAGACTAATGGAATCGAGGTGCCATTTGTGCTGGCAAATGAGATATACTGGCTTATTTTGAATGACTCTGGGAGCTTGTAAGCGAGGTGTGAGGTGGATATGACTGGAATATAGATTTCAGAGAAAATGAGAATTGACGCGAGCAATTTAATAAACAAATTTGATTTTCATAGATTGCATTAATTACCTGAAGCGACATTTAAAGATTGATTGTAGGTAACGTTTGTACGTAACGCTGTGTATTTTTTCTTTTTCGCATAGTACTTATTTAATAGAGAATGTATTCTAATTCAGTGACAAAAGACTGCGATTTTTCTGGCCCTAATTTATAACCTCTGAGAATTTGAAATGATATTTTGATTTGGAGGATTACTGTACATAAAGTTTTAACATTTTCAATTTTTTTTCGAAATGGCTCCAAATATATATTTTTTTTCTCAGAACAAAAAATGCATAAATATTGCACAGGTCTCATTTTCGATGAATTTACTAAGTTTCCGAAAATTGCAAAAAGTTCAGAATTGTTGCGGCTTTTCCTACATCTATAATATTAAAGAGACTTTTTTCCTTCGTGAAATGTATTCTACAAAGTTAAATCGTTAAATTAGTGAATTTATAATTTTTTTAAAGCTGTGTTGTTTTCGCGTAATTTGTCTTGAAATGTAAGCAGTTTTTGGAAGTTATTTTCTCAAAAACGACAGCAAACTTTTTTTTTTCTGCAGTTACAGCAAACTACTGCAATATAAGTCTGCTTCCTTCCAGCAGGTGTTAGATTACCGCACGTGGCACATCGCTCGGTACACTCGCAGGTCGTCCTGTGCGTTGCTGATCAGAGGTTGCTACTCGACCTTGCTAAATCTCTCCTGGCCATCTCGCGACTGTCTGATATGGAAGGACATTATTTCCAACAGCTTCCACCTTCCACCTTGTACTTCACAACTTCATACTAATCTTTATTTTCAGTAGTAGCTTAGTAGATGTAGCAACTTGCTGAACAACACTGCACTAAGCAGATGGTAAACCCGAAGATTTCTAACTCTCATTAATATAAAGTGGGCGAGTTCAAATATCATTCCCCTCCATCCTGGGAATCATATTTTCATAAATCTTGATTCAACCAACGTATTACCACCACATCAAAATTGCAGGTGACATAATTAATAACATTCTATTTTTTACATCAGTAAGTTTTGAATATTACAGTAAGTACCTAATGTACTAGTATCGTTTTCCCCAATCACGATTCTACTACATCTATATTGAATTAACGTGAATAACATTGGATGCTGTAATTTGTGTTCCTACAGTCACTACCATGATTTTGAAACTTTACAGTACTGACAAACAAATTAATCAAAATGTATTTCAGGAATTCCTGAGTGGTATGAGTTCGAGAAATACTGAAACTACTAAACTAATTCATTATATAATTAATGCGAGGAACCCTTATGAACATACCCCTAGTTTCCGGACTTTGCTGCGCGATCTCAGTTTGTTTTTCATAACAGTCGGATGTTTTCGAGCATCGTCACCGCTTCTGTGCGCTCAGATAGTGGTCCACGTGCAAAATGCTGCGAATTTGCAAAATCTAGAATAACTTAGTATCGTTGGCATCATCATAGCCAAAAAAAAACAGGATAGAAAAGGCTATGAAAATAATAGTAGTGAATATAATAGACTCTGATACCCAGAGCTTGGACGTAGCCCTTTTCATTTGATTTATGTCCAGTTTGAATGTAATTGATTTTTGGAAAGAGATACAATTGTTTTAGAAATAGTTGTTTTTTTAATGTTTTAACAACATTCAAATCTCTCATATGTCTACAGGCGTTTCAACACAGGTGTCGGGAGACGATTTTCAGCTGCTTAAAGACAGAATTACTCATTGCTGCTACTGCAATATGAAGGGGGGCAGTGGCGCAACTAGACATTTAGATTGGAGGAGGGGTCACACTCTTGTTTTGGTTGAACGTGTATGATGTTTTAGATAACGACCATACAGATATGTCAGGATGCTAAAGCAGTAAGGTCAGTATTTTGAGAA
Source organism: Acheta domesticus (assembly GCA_031308135.1). NCBI lineage: Eukaryota > Metazoa > Arthropoda > Insecta > Orthoptera > Gryllidae > Acheta > Acheta domesticus. Next base: position 95,712,620 of record JAHLJT010000631.1, read on the forward strand.
AGCAAGTATTTGTTCGTTAACCACAGAACATTTGCAAAGCGTAACTACCATTACACGCGTAACGCGAAAATTACTTTTCGTGAAATCACGTGATTTTAATGTAGATATATATTTTTTTGTTATGGAATTCCAATTCAGAATAATTTTGTATGATTTGAATTTAGTGGGACCATGGATGGAAGGTGGACTTCGTTTGGAAAATGAAAGATTTGATGACGAGTGTTCAATCGAATCAGTGTTAAATTATCGGTAAGAAGTTGTAAGTTAGATCGGCTTCAATACTTTGATTTTGTAATGCAAAGTGCCTACTATCGAATTTTTCTACAAGGCTTCTGGGAATTCATGACCTCACCACCAACTCCAGCAGCCCACAGCTCCTAGCTCCGCGTGCGGGGACGTACTTCTGCAACTCCCCCACGACGTTGAACGACTCCCGAGAGGCGCCACGAAGCGCCGTCCCAGCCCAGGAGCCTGCCTCCCGCGCGCGTCTTGGGGGCGAATTAGGCGGGTCCCCGAGGCAAATTATGACATGGGCCAATTTAACGCCCACCTAAGTACCGAATTACGTGCTCGGGCGCTGGATACTTTATCCATTACCTACGCCCCCTCTCCCAGAATCGGAATGTATTACGCGATTCCGTAACTTGGTTACGAGTTCCCGGAACGAGCGGCCCTGCCTGCGGGGGAGAGGGTGGGGTCCTGGGGTGGGTTGCGGGGTGAAGGGAATGGGCCGCCGCTGAAGCTGGGGATGTCACACCAATCAGTGTATGCAGCCGGAGGTTGAGCCGCTTCCTTTTAGGCAACACTTCGCTAATCGGTTGAAATGTAGCTTCAGCGTTGGGCGCGGGTTGAAGGAATTAGCGTTTCGTCTGCCGTTTTCGAATTTTGATGTTGGAAGTTAATAGATAAGTATGTTGTCCCAAAGTACTTCAGCCTGTAAATAGTATTGATAGATGAGCTTAGTTTTCAATGACTTCATTTCGATATTTCCATAACACTGAATGATGATTTTTTTTTATCCGAAACTGGATCACGAATATTGAATCAAGTTCATTTCGAGATGTTATTTATTTTTGTGTATTGACATGTGTCATCGACTCTACATTTTATATTTTACTGGATTCATTTTCCTTGAACTGCTTTTATCAGGTGTGATACAATTTCGAGACTATGTGATAATTCGTAAACGGCAAAGACCTACTCGATTTCCTCGTAGAGGATTGTCGACATCACTTAATGAGTATGGAGAGTCACATGTAAGTTGAAGGGGGTGCGTTCTTACTTTTTTCTCATTCTGTTCCTTTAACCATCCTGGCAAATTTCCCATTCCCTAATGGTCTATTGCCGTTGTTCCACAAGTCTCCCGAGACACTAGATGCGTCGATAGCAGTGATGTGATTATATTCACGCAAGAAAAATATGTTGTGTGCTTGAATTAAAAGCTTTGCTATTAATTCATTTCATGAGAAGAGATGTCTTCCTCTTTTGCGTATGTGTATGGGCAGTTCAGTCTACCGCATCGTGGCGCTTTTACTCCAAAAGATGCATGCTGTAAGCCTGTCATTATTACGATCGTGTATGTACGCAAACACCTGAGATGAAAGGTTTTGCGGATCGAAATGAAGCGTAGGGAATACGGGGGAACTCGGACAAAACCTGCCTCGAACCCGTCGTCCACTTCAGACCGCGACCTGAGACCGAGATTTGAGCCCTGAAACCCCAAAGTGAAAAAATACGCGGTCTGACTACACCGCGGGTGCTGGGGACTGAAAGACGCCGGGCGCTGGGGGTCGTGCTGGCAGGACGCCACCCTCGCCGTCGTTGGGCTGTCGGCGCCGCTGAGTGCGCCGCTGAAGCCGAGCCGGGCACCTGCCGCGGATTCGTCCTGCTCTGAAGCCGCCTCTGACAGGCGTAACGCCGCTTCTCGAGGGCTCCGTCGTAGAATTACAGCCTTGATCCGCCGCTATTTTTACTAGCAGTCGGGGCGACCCGTCGTGATGTGATGTGACGTGACGTGAAGTGAGGTGATGTGACGGGATGAGACGGGCAGGGCGGGGCGCGACGGGACGCGATGTGGCGTGTCGTGATGCGACTTGACGCGAGGTGACGTGACGTGATGTGATGAGGTGTGACTTGACGCGACGTGATCCGATTGATGCGTCGCCTTTAAACGTTGGTGGTATTGTTAGAAAGTAGACGTTCGTGACGAGTGAACGCCAAAGGGAAAGCGCGGAAAATTATTATTATATTTTGTGGAGAGAGTCAGAAATTAGAATTCAGAGTGAATGTTTATTTTTTGCTTCTAAAAAAAATCTGTTGGCAGAGGTTTTCACGTATTATCGGATGAAATATCAGCGTTCTAGTTATTAGCAATTGTGTGCTTTTAATATAGAAAAGGACACAGATATTCGCATTCTAGCTGTTGACGCGCAGGTAGAAATCTTCATTCCTTATTAACACCCTGTGACCACCGATCTCGCAACGAATTACATTTGGATGGGCAACTTTAGTGCCCATGCAATCGCGAATGGCCATACTGCATGCGACTGCAAACATCAATTCATCTATCGAATAAAATAGTTCTTATCCGAGTGATATAGGAGAGGAAATGGTGTTATCCCTACCTCCTGTAAACAAATTCATGTCATAAAGCGTCGTTTTCTTATGTAATAATTCCCATTCTAAACCTATATTCTTTCCTTCGATTCAATCTGAAAGAGCTATCCGACTTTATTACCGAATCTCCTCAAAACACAGCTACAACACATGTACACAATCAACTTGTTCTCAAGAGGAGAGCTTCTCTGTTTTCACTCTCCTGCGACACAGTCGCCGACAGCTTGTGTCCTCGCCGCCTCCTAGCTGTTCTTTTTCCTCGCCAGTCGACCGCTCCGTCGGATCCACACCTTTAGGTTCGTCTCCAGTGCGGCGTTTGTCTGCCTCCGGAGAACGTTCCCACTGTGGCGTGTGTAGCTGGGAAGCCCGACACAACAAACGGATCACTAATATTTTAGTGATCCGCGTGGATCACTAGAATATAATTTTCTGTTATTCAATATTATGTCATTTCATTATATTTTTAAAATTAATTTTGTTATTTTCGTTTTATTAATTTATCTTAATGTATGTTTATTTAAGGTCCTCTATGATGGCTGAAGGGCAGCATACTGGCTGCCGGTAGTGCGATCCAGGGTTCGATTCCCGGTCGATGCAAACACAGGGTTGTAGCTTTGCTTCAGAATCAGTTTCTGTAGTTGTGTGACGAAGAAAAGCTCAGGCAGGCTGAGTTAGCTAGTCACGGTCAAGGTAGCACGTCATGTTTCTCTTCCCTCCCCCCAAGCGTGGGCATGGGACACCGTGCCGAACGTAGAATGCCGTCGAACTCGGACAATCGACCTAAAGTGCCGAATACATACAAGTACCTACATGTTTATGGAAGACAAAAGGATGAATATTCTGCGTGGACATGAGCAAACCGTTATTTTCCTCTTTGTATGGGCAAATTAGCTCATTTAGAAAGTGTATAATGCGTCATCTCGTAGAATCTGCTTCAGAAGTCGGATGTAGCTGCAACATGTAAAACATGTACCACTGAAATTAAGGTAAAGCATGCCTTTCCTTATTAACTCCAAAAATCAGTTAATAAGAGAAGCCAAAAGTTACAATGGTTGCTTATTATTGCTTTTGTATGTTCTTGGAATCCAAACCATTGGCATTATTATTTTATTTTTCAGTATGTCACTTTTACGGGGCAATCGCATCACTGCATTGCTGTTTTGTTTTTGGTCATTGCCATTGTTTTCTCTGCTTTCGTATGTATGATAAGTGGCAATAGCAGCCTGAAAGTGCACCTCGGGCGACACAATCTGTACTCGCACCACCGCCTATCCGAAAGGTCTGCTGGGGGGAGGCATTCGGCGCCCGCTCCAGAGGCGGCGTTGGTCTCTTGGGGCCGAGCCAATTTCCTGACCGGCTGCTGTCCTCGCCGCGACTTTCGTGCGCCCGCGAACGTAAACAAGGGCTATTCCCCACCACCACCACACACCACCACACCCCACCACACCCCGCCACACCCAGCCGCGCCCCACCGCATTACCCGCTCTGCCCCACTCCGTCCCCCACCGCCCCGACCCCTTTCCCCCGCCCCACCCCACCCCGCCTTGCCCCATCCCTTTCTGCCCCGTTCTGCAACGCTTCGCTCCATTCCGCCCCGTCCCGCTCTGCCCACCCCGCCCCGCTCTGCTCCACTCGGTCCTGCTCCGCCCCACACCGCCCCGTTCCACCACGCTCCACCCCGTTCCACCTCGTTCCACCCCGTTCCGCTTCTCCACACTCCTCCATGCTCCACCCCACACCTACCCGCACCTGCCCGCTCCGCCCCGCTCCGCCCCGCTCCTGTACGCTCCGCATCGCACTGAATTGACCGGCCCGCTCCTCCACACTCCAAACCGTTCCGCCCCGCCACGTTTCGGCGCGCTTCCCGCCGTACCTCGCTCCGCCAGGCATTGCCACGCTCCGCTACACTCCTGCACGCTCTGCTCCGCTCCACCCCGCTCCGCCCCGCCTCGCCCCGCCTCGCCCCGCCTCGCCCCGCCTCGCCCCGCCCCGCCTCGCCCCGCTCCTCACCACTCTCCCCGCCCCTCCTCGCCCCGCCCCTCACCACCCTCCCCGCCCGTCCCCTCACCGTTCCACCTTGCTCCGCTCCTCTCTACCCCTTCCCACATTTCTTCCCGTCTTATGCCGTTACGGCACGTCCCATCCTGCTCTGCCCCACCCCGCCCCTCCCCCGCGCCATCCCGCTCGGCCCCGCCCTTCCTGCCCCGCTCTGCTCCATCCGCTGCCCAAGAAGCCGCTTTCCTCCATACGCTCGGCGGATCGGATTGGACACGCCACTCCGCGTCGAGCGCCGCCCTAAATTTAGACCCCTGACTTCGCCAAAGTCTCAGCTTGGTTTTATGGCCTTCGGAAAGCATGGGTGGGCGTTGAAGTTCACCATTGAAAGGTTGTTTACTGAAAGTTACACGATGAATTTCATAGTTCAAGTATGGTGCGTACTCGTAAATTTTCTACACGAAACCTTTCCCTATAACATGATAAAGGTTGCCGATGTAGCAGGGTTTTATAGTTTTAGTCACTGCGTGAAGAATACAAAACATTATTTTTTATCGTAATAATTAATGGCCACTGATGTTACTTCTTTAATTTCTCTTCCATTTGTATTTGAGATTAAGTGGGTTTTATCTATTTTAATGGTACGAGCGTCCTACAGGTTCAAAATTAATTTGTCTCTAGTGGTTGCCGCTTTCGTCCAGTTGAGGTATAGTGGCAGATATTTCCGGAGTTTTTTGTTCTCCTCCAGCAGTTTCGTTTCCAAATTTTGTTTTCGTCATTTTTCAATATTACCAATTAGGAGCTTTTACCGAGCAATTATCCTCGTAATTATTTGCCCCCATCAAGGATCTATAATATGCGGAAAAGTACGTTCTAGAATATTAATGCTATGCAATAGTCTCGCTTCTGTGAAGACCGATTCTTCTTCTTAGAAAATATTGCATGTCCTCAATTCGGCACTGAACAGATCACGCGTCTTTGTGTGTGTGTGTGTGTGTGTGTGTGTGTGTGTGTGTGGGCGTGGGCGTGTGTGTGTCTGTGTGTGTGTGTGTGTGTGAGAGAGAGAGAGAGAGAGAGAGAGAGAGAGGGAGAGAGAGACAGAGACAGAGTATAAACTCCCCACTCATACCTAACTGTACTGTGCGTCATTAATCTGTTTGGGAAAAGTCGTTAACATTTACAACGTGGTCAACATGTTTATTCCTGTACAAAGCTTAAGTGAGTGGTCCACATTAAATGTGCACGTGTGTTTACGTTGACCTTTGACATTGTATATAATTAACGTCATTAAATAGATGGGTAAAGTGAGAATGAATTATGCGAGACGATTGTACGCATGTTTACTTAAAGCATTGCTGAGGTATTTTCTGCTTCTATTGTCACTGGAGAATGAAAAAGACATGAAATTTTTTCACTAATGTTTATTCGTGGATCAAACATATTTTCTTAATAGAATAATAATACGAGGGAAAATTGCTTTTTTCTTGGCTTGTAGAGAAGAATTAGTAATAATTTTGCTAGTAATGTCAACTGTTTAGGAATATAAAATATAGATTTATCATTAAATATCTAATAATTCACTACATGTAATCTCCAGAATTGATCAGAGATGTACACTGATTAGTTCAGGAAAATTGCAAAAACTAAAGGTATGCTAGTTCCAAAAGTCTCCGAATTGCCCGATTACTAAATTCCTCCGTCTGCCATTGTTGCACTGAAATTCGAAGAATTGTAGCAAACTTGGTGTAGATCTTAACAAGGATTCAACTAAGGAACCTGATGTAATAAAGAGTACACAAGTAATGTATACTCAGATGATATCAAAAAAGTTCAAAAACAATTTTTTTATCGTGGAAATGTAGAAGCCTTAATTAATGGCTAATCATAAGGATTGATATATTATTAGCCAGTGCCTTTCAGACTCTGCCATCTGTAACTCAAAATTACCAAAACACACATCAATGACCAACACTTCGAATAGATTAAAACGCAAATGTATTTGCGTATTTCTGCCTAAAGTACAGATTACATAAATACTTTGATTATATAAAAAAGTGCTTGTATCGGGAAAATGTAGAAGCCATACTTAACGGCTAATTATAGAGATGAATACATTATTAAGTCAGTGCTTTTTAGACTCGACCATCTACAACTCAAAATTACTAAAACACAAACCATTGAATAACACTCTGACTTGATTGAAGAACACAAATGTGTGAGCGGATTTTTTGCCTTGAACATGATGTACGAGAAATCTGAGAGTTGCTAGTTGCGCAGAAGACATTGGATTTCGGGGGAGCGCGCTCGTCCTGTCTCGCAGCGGGGCTCCGGCGAAGTCTCGCCTGAGGAAACCCCGAGACGCGCTGAGGCGCGTGCAGGCGACGTCGCCGGGCGCAGCCACTCAGAAATTCAATTTCTCAGCGTCCCGCGACGGACCGGTTAACCGGTTATTGTTCGACGCCGCTCGCGCCTCCGTCGGTGCAGCGACTACTTCGTTATTTAGCAATTTGCGCCTGAACGCGACTTTCTTCGCTCTTCCTGCGCCGCTCTGCCTGCCAGCGAAACGCCGCGCCGCCCCGCGCCGCCCGATTCCTCGCGACGGGCAACGCCCTCAGCCGCGTTGTAATTCTCCAGCCTTTAGTAGTTTGGGAGGTTCAGTCGTTTCTCTTTCGTTCCCCTTCTTCGGTTGTTTGTTCTTCGAGGGTGATGATTCTCCATTTGCAACTTTATTTCGTTTTCGTCACTGTCGTTGATTACTCTGAACCAGTGCCCTCTCCATCTTTCTGCCTGGTTAAATAGCTACTCCGTAATTCGTTTTTTTCTGATTCTTCTTCTTTCTTTTGATCATTTTCCAGAATCCTCATTTCCTGGTGTTGCTTGGACCTTTATACTAATTGTGCATTGTTTATATTTGCTCTCTATATTGCAGTTGTCTGGAATTGTTCACCCTCTAATTTCTGTTCTTCCTTCTTTTCCCGTTCCATCATTTCATGTCATTGCAGTGCCTCCGACCGGGAGGTCCTAGGATTCTGATCCAGACGGTAGGATTTTTGACACTAGCTACACAGGTAGGTCGAATTCAGCCGCTTTCTGCAAGAGAATTCTACTGGCCGGCTGCTTTGGTCGGTGGTGTCCCGTGGTTTGTCCGATCAATAAAAGACGAATGCTGGAGCAGTACCCTAACAAACGGGTCCCGCATCGCGCGCCATCTTTCCTTCCTCATCCTTGTCCTATCTTCATCCCTTTGCCTATTTACACACTTTCATTTCACTACCACACATGTCGGGGGCTTAGAGCATGTCCTGGCTGGGGCTAATTCCCCACTGGTGGAAAATACCTGGTTGAGGAAGAATTCCGCAAGCCAACGTGTAGATCGGCGCCGTATTTCGCCAACCAGCGGGGGAAGAACACAGACACTTCCCGCGATAAAATCGGGCACTACACTTATGTGACTAATGATCTTAGCAGTTGACGCGCCAGGGTCGATCAATCAATCCTTTCACCTTTTTATATAGGTATTTTCTTGTTATAATGATCCTTATTTTGTTTTTCATTTATCAAAATCCCTATTTCATTGTTATTCTTGAACTTGTATTCCTATCTTCTATTGTTTGTTTGCTCTTATGTTGCATTTGCTTGGAATTGTTCTGTTCTTTCTTCTTTTCCCTTTCTTTTATCCTGCGTTTCTTTTCACCTAGGCTTTCTTCGCTGACATTCCTCATATTTTAACAGTTTCTGTTACTACAGTCCTTTTTTAGTTCTTCTATATTTCCCCAGTGCTTCTAGTAGCCATCCATTTTTAGGATCTTCACACAGTCTACAGGATCTCGCCTCCACTTTAATTTTTTGCTTCGCGTGCCGCCGGGATTCGGAAAATGAAAATATCCATCATGCAAATGAGCAATGAGGCCTTGCATCTGGTCATTTTACATCGACACAATTCCATTTTTTCTTTCTGTATGCAGTATCTTATAATTTGTGTGCTGTATGTCATTTTTATCGTCCGTACCTGACGGCTGTACTCTTTAATCAACATTAACGAACTTCCATTTAATTACAGGCCGAAGTACGTAGTTTACATTTTAGGCATACATGGTCATGTAAATGACAGTAGTTACGAGTTTGCTGAATCTCGGTTCTGAGAAAAGGCAAGGTAAAGCGAAGCTGTGAAGATTATTGCGCAACAAACGTGTGGATTTGTGTTTGCGATATCGTGTGAAATTCTCACCCTTGGAGCAAATTACTTCTTGTAGATCACGAAGGACGGGAACTAACCCACGGTGGAGACGATGTTTACACATTCAAACGCTCTGTAAGACGTTGAGTAATTGCATAAATAATTTGTGTAGGAAGGTGTTTCTACACGCGTTGGTACCGCCACAGGTATCATCTCCTTGCACATCTCCATCTCAATCATTCTTGCTAATGCGACTGCCATTCGGTGTTAACCAGCTTCAGAAACTATACGTTCACTATATCACCATCCATCTCCATTACAGTCCTCAGCTCAACGTTTTTGCATTATACTCCCAACATAACAATAGCAACGTTCTCACTACATTTGCAGACACGCCCTCAGCCCGCCGCCTCTCAACCTTCCACTGTTACCTGATCACAAAGTATTATTTGTACTACCAATACCCCTACCTTCAATGTATGATTCCTTTTGTATGTCAATGCAATTTCTGCATCACGACCAACAAGATAATTCCCATTTCTACTACTATCACCAATGCCTTTACTCGTGTCATTTCATGCGTGCCTTACTCAATTTTGAGAGAAGACGATGGAGGAAGCTTGCACCTTTACGATAACCACCATCCCAGTGTAAATTATCACAGTAGTGATGTGAGCATGCCAGACACCAGGTGCTTTCGGGAGATCATGAGGGATGAATTCTGTTCAGAGACGAATAGTTATGGCTGGAATAGCTGGCATGTGATACGCGACGCTTGTGACAAGCCATCCGCAAGCACACGGAGAAAACCCCAAAGCCTCGCTAAGGATTCGAACCCACAGTTTCGACTCCGCGCACTTCCCGCTACCCAAACCCTCACGCACCGAGGTCGGCCGGCACTCGTGACACTACTACCACCACGCCCTAGAGTTTGGGACGTCGTCACCTGCACCGGCGGTGAAATTACACTTCGTGGCTCCGCCGCTATGTCACAGCAGCGGGCACGTATCCCGCTCTCTCTGTCTCACCCCATGGAACTCCGCCTGCGCCCTCCTCCCGCCTGTCATGAGAGCCGGCCCGAGAGCGGAACGTGTCGGGGAAGCGACGTGGAAGGCGTAATTACCGCGCGGTTTCCGCTCCGCGCGCGCGCCGGACCACAGCGGGAGGCGTTCGATACTGCGCTCTAACCCCGCAATTTGTTTGTGCTGTGGATGTGGCGCGTGAGGAGACAACCGAAAAACTGTCCAGGCGCTTTTATTCATTCCCTAGGTTGCGTTTATTAGTGGAAATGGTGGATGGGTCGTATTAATAGTAGGTAAATATTTGGGGTAAGTAAAGAGATGGTACTGTAAATGAGAGGGTAAGTAATGCAATTTAGATATTCATTATTGGTGTTAAGGTTATTTTTCCCTATCTTCGACATTCTCGTAAAAACCTTTTATTATTTATCATATTTTCCAGTTCTGAATAATATTCCATAATATGCTACAGTATGAGAAACCTGCGTTTTGCCTGCAATACGAACTGAAATGTGAAGTTGGTAAATAACTCTGCAATCTGTGAATTTATTTTTTTTTTTGACGCGAGTACATTAAATCTGTCTTACATTGGTACTTAGTACTGTCACGTAATGTTTCTAATTGAACAAAAGCCTGTTCATTTCAGTATTTCTGTTGTTTTATTTTATAGAACCTGATAAAATAAATGATATTCAATTCCGGTCGTCGGTACTTCCTTCCTTGTCGACGATCAGTGATTTGTCAACCGACTATGTTGATAATCGTAACGAGCAAAGCGTTCCAAGCTGCACCTATCTGCCGCCCTGGTGACGACAAACGGTTACTATATGAAATAATTAAGTAGTGACGAGTGGTCGGGGAAGATGGGAGAAGATATGAGAGTAAGAGAGAAGGATAATCAAAATATTACCTTGGATGACTCCCGAATTCTTTCAGTGAGCAAATGATTCTGACCACGCAAGCTGAAGCCACATCCAATTCCGTTACTCGTAGTGGAATACTGTTCTCGTATTTAAAAAGAAATCGAGAATAGAAATAGTCATTTTGGAGGGAATTTCAATGTTCAAGAGTACGATACAGTGAACAGAGAGTGTAAATGTCCGGAAAAATATCTTCTTTGGTTTTGCGGTACTTCACAAGTCCGTTATCGCCCAGAAATGTCTAGAGCAATAAAGCGTAATGGTGAAAACACAATGCCAGACGACCGAACTCGTTTCGCCGAACAAGCGCGCATGCCATTCCGAGCCACACCTTGCCAGCGCAGCTGGAGGCGAGAGGGTAGGGGGCATCGTAGCGCGTCTCTCAGTGGGCCTAAATGTTATCAAAACCCTGCATGGGCATATTTAATTAATTTCATCGTTCATCTTAAAATACACTTAGTGATGAAAAGTGTACGGACATGTGGCTGAAAATGACTTACCAGTTGGTGCGCCATCTGTCGGTAATGCTGGAATTCAATAGGGGTGTTGGCCCACCCTTAGCCTTGATGAAAGCTTCCACTTCTCGCAGGCATACTTTCAATCTGGTACTGGAAGATTTATTGGGGAATGGCAGCTCATTCTTCACGGTGTGCTGCACTGAGGAAATATATTGATGTATGTCGGTAAGGCCTGGCACGAAGTGCAGTCCAAAACATCCCAAAGGTGTTCGATAGCATTCAAGTCGGAACTCTGTGCAGGCCAGTCCATTATAGGGATGTCATTGTCGTGTAATCACTCCGACACAGGCCGTGCAGTACGAAAAGATGCTCGAATGTGTTGAAAGATGCAATCGCCATCCTTGAATTGCTCTTCAACAGAGGAAAGCACAGGTGTTTATAACATCAACGTAAGCCTGTGCCATGATAGTGCCACGCAAAACAACAAGGGGTGCAAGCCTCCTCCACGAAAAGCACGAACACACCATTACACCACCGCCTCGTGTCCGGATACTTTTGATCACATAGTGTATCTTAAAACTTTGTAATTCTTTTCTAAATAAAAAAAATAAAGACGCATTTAATGTGCGGTTTTATAAGTCAAATATTTTAGCGTCAAATTTTTAACATTTCAAAGCTAATCTTATAAAAATTACAGAACGTAAGTAACTTCAACCCTCCCCCAATAAGGGGGGGGAAATAACTTCGGTGACAATACTTGGTTGTGCTATTTCGGATGGTGTAACTTACGCACTTCCAAGCACGTTTATTGCAGATATTTGTGTAATAATGTAAAACATGACAATTCAAACAAAGTTGGAGACATGAAACATTGAGGACTACGCAATATCGATGGGCAGTTCTCGATTGATTATTAGAAGTTACCCCACATCTTCCTCGCAAATGACGTAAAAGGGAATTGTTTGAAAAATCTCATTCTTCGTATTCATAACTCAAGTGATGTTAGATGGCAAACAATTTTTATGTATGTTGAGGGATGCCTCACAAACGACGTCCCATTCAAACGAAAGGAAAACACACGAATTTGATGCCACCTTTCTTTATTGTTTAAAAAAATTATGTTCATTATTTTAATTTCGTTTGTCTTGTTAGACAGTTAATCTTGATGGTTGGGGATTTAAAATGGCTTGGATACGCGTGTTTCGGCTTGCCATTCAGAAGCAGCGTGCGTGGGCGTTGCAGCGCGGTGAGTGGTGCGGGAAGGGCGCCCGCCCGCCTGCGTGCCGCTCTCGTCCGCGTTGCCGCGCGCGACTCGTAAGCTCTATTCTAACCCCGCCCGCCCCCGCCCCTTCCCACCTTCCTACTGATGCAAATTTCTCGGGAGATTCTCGGCGGGCGCAATCCACTTCGAGTGCTTGAAACCCGGGGGTTGCCGCTTCTCCAACCGTCCAAGACGAGCGTCGTCGCTTGCATTTTAAGACAATATTATTATTATTATTATTATTATTATTATTATTATTATTATTATTATTATCATCATTATTATTATTAAATAATAATATGATAATAATCATGACATTAAAGGCATTGACAACAATAACCGTATTAATTTTACATTTTATGGCGGTGTTGAATAGATATTTTTCGTATACGACTTTTTATTACACGGATGGTAGATTGGAGGCGGAATGGTATAGAGGAATTACTCTAAGAAGGGACCACTTTGACAGGTCAGGAAAACAAATGAACGTCATGCAAGGCGACGGCATTGCAAATGATAGTGATGAAGCCATTTACAAATGAGCTAACTATAAACTAACGCACAAAATGAGTGCATTGACGGAACTTGCAGTTACTGTGCCAGTCATGGTCAAGCAGTAGCTCTCAAAGCGGTCCTTTCTTATAGTAATCTCTCTGTACAATGCTTAGAAAACGTGGCAATTGGCTATTGTTTAAAAAGGTCATGAGACCTGCCAGACTGCTGGTTATATTCTCCATTTTAGGCGCTAAATTTGATCTGGCGTTTACGAAAAAAAATGTGTCGTATAAATTTACTGGTTACATAAATATATTTTGAGAATATTAAATAAAGATATTGGTCACCTTTATTATGAAGACTTCTTGGATTCACGACCACAATATTAATTATCGGAATAACTCGTGGGTGTTGGTCCAATCAATTAATATCTTACATTGCCAACGTTTCGTAAATTTATTTTCCCCCATAGGAGTATAGTGTATATGTATCTTTTCCATAACACTGAAGGGAAAACAAAGTTCGGAAACTTGTGCAAACTGAGATATTAATTGACCAATACCCTTGACTATTCCCATAATTTATTAAAATGTATATTTGTCAGATACATGACAAACACAATACATGCATGTATTATTTAACCAATTTATTTTCATCGGATAACACACGATCAATCAACCTTTGGCCAACCGGGTTGCCTTTGAGCATCTTGGTTGTGGGTGTCTCACATGACCTATCTTCGACCTTTAAAGTTACCTTCAAGCTTGAATGTACTTCAAAGAGGTATTGACTTTGAAAAGCTATTCACGGTCACTGGGAATGACCAGTCAATTCCATGAGTTTCAAAAGCCAACACATGCTACTCGTATTTCCTCGTAACAAAAAACCGGGTGTTTTTTTACTGTTCTACAGTTCCTATGTTTGTGCATGATCTCCAGATTTTTAATGTGTCGATTTGCGAACGAGGTATATGAACGTCAATTGTTTAAGATCTTGTGACAATGCCTGAACCGGAAAAATTGTAAATTATAGTATTGAAAAGAAAAATAATGTTTTTATTGAAGTGTTTTAATCTACATAAATTCTTGCATACTGTATATGTGACATTCGAGATTATAGATTTCTGTAGTGACATTGATTTTATTAAGGGCTTTGCAAAGTATTTACTGCTCGACTACAATGTTAATGGTAAGAGAAACAGAGGAGGTGCTCACTAATGCCACCACAACAAACCCAACCATCCGGCATATATCTCATTCATTTTATAAAAGTCATACTCCAAAAGGAGCTGAGTCGGCCGACGTGACATGGTTATCACAAACACCCGGACGGCGCGTTTCCCGGACACGAAATGGTCTGGAACTCCCTCCCGTTTATCGCAGTTGCGAATGAGACAGCTTCTATAACTGTTGCTTGTGATGAACTTTGCGTTGTTTGGCCTTGCACTTTCAGATTGCCGCTGTTTCAATGAATTGGAAAGTAGAGTACTGTGACGTATTAAAACAAATAAAAAAAGGAGAGAAATGTTCAGAACTGTTAATTGAGGGGATAAAATTAAACCAAACAAATGTTTCAAAATGAGAAGAAATATTGGCGCTCGCCAGGGCGAAATAGCAGGCGAGAAATATATTACGGGGATTAAATATTCACAAAACGCTTTATTTCAAGCTCGGGAACATAGGTTTCATTGAAATTGTTTTTCTCAATTTTGAATGTATTTTTATTTATTACAGTTCGCAGAATGAGGTGTAATTTTGGTCAAATTGAAGTGTACAGAGAAAGAACGAATGAAGTTCATATAGGCACTTCAAAGAAAAATGCATCAATAATCATAGAAATTTTGTTTAGGTTAAATTGGTACAACTACAACTATACTATGTTTAAAAATTATCTACATGATACACTGTTTGGAGTTTATAACATTTCTAAATTTATAAACGATCCCTGGAAGATTTTAGCATTTTGGATACTGACCCACCTTTCTCTTTATCCTTCACTTGTATTTTTAGATCCGTCCTTTTGGTTTGTTTGTTTTTTCGTTTTCCGGACAAGCCCGAAACGCGACAGAGCGGTTCATTGACCTGTCGGCCCTCTTGGTGCGGTCCTAAATCTTCGGGCGGAGTTGCGTCGGAGTTCTCACAGCTCCGGCTTCGCTCTGTTGCCCGGTCTGTCACGGCGCCTCGTGACGTCAGCGCCGCCGGCCTCTCGAGGCGCGCGCGCGCACGAAGCAGGTTCACCCACACGGCTTTTGCGTCCGCGCTTTTGCGCCCGCCCGTCCGCCTTGCGGAACGCCAGCTTCGAAACCTTTCGTAACACACGACTCGTCCGATTCACGGTCGACGTGTACTACAAATCGAGAATTCATTCTTGGTGGATGGAGTCGGAGTAACGTAATCGTAGCCCACATTTCACACATCCAAAGCAAAGCTCTTGCTCGTAAAACGAACAGTTTGATCCAAAATCTATACAAACGTGTTTGTAGATTTACAATATGTGACAAATGAAGCAGAAGGAAGTGCATACGTCACGTATTCAAAATGCGTGGACTCGCACAAACATTCGCCTGGTTGCAAAAATGAGGGTTATCTGTATTCCTATGTTGACTCGATTCCTTGACTAGATAGTATCATTTATTATTCCAATGTGCAACGTATCTCAAATGTTTATATGTATATCAATTAATACGTTTACTTGATATTGCGTTTATATCTTTCCCAAATATTGCGGTGATATCCTTTGGAGTTCATCATCGTTTAAGATAATGTAGTAATATTGGTTGTATTTAGAGTTTACATTTTACAAACTGGAAATCAATTTCTTTAATTCAGTTTCATTGAAAGAATTTAATTTTATTCATTTGTATGTTTGATGCATAGTTAAAATATTACGAACGTCAGTTATCACTATTAGATATCTCTAGTTGAAGCGACATACAATAATAGGTAAAGATTTAAAAAATGAAAGTTTTTGTTGCATTTTAAAAATCAAATCTGCTCGAAGTTGTACACTGCCGCTATTATCCTGAACTTAGAAATATTTTTAAACTGTACAAATGGAAAACTCAGACTGTATAGTGCTAAAGCTTGACGACTTCCTCTACTCTGTAACTCCAAAGAAAGCAAACTTAAATTTCTCCACAATATTCGGAGCGATGAATGACTGGTGATTGCTTGCAACATGGTTCCGATTGATCTTAATAAAATTTCCGGACAGTGCAATTTGTATCTTTTACTTCAGTCGACGTTGGGCACAGTGAAAAAGCGATTTTCAACAACCCTTCTAGTATTGATTCTGTCGAGTAAGAATTCGTCAGACCAAGTCCTGGTAAACAGTTTCGTTCTTAAATACATAAACTCATGGCGGACATTCCAACTCGGCACTAATTGCTCTAGTGGCACAAAGGGCCGTGGTAAGAGCGAGAACGAATTCCCACGAAGACGTTCGCGTCGCCTGCGTTCAGAGAAAGCGCGTGCGACCGGGATGACTGCGCGCGACAACGCCGTCTTCTCGCATCGCCCAGAGAAAACAAATGCCAAGGTCGGCCACATCTGCGAGCGCTCCCAATAGCGGCGGCTGAGGCGTACACTGGTCTGAGAAAGCATTTCGTGGGCACAATTAAGTTAATCTAGTGAAAATTGTCCACAGGTTTTGTTCGTGATTTGAAATTGTTGAATGCATTTTCTTTTAAATTTGTTTCTTCTCATTCAACTACATTTACTTTCCCAAGTACGAAAGATTTGGCCATTTCTTAACCAAAGATTTGACTCGGACTGCAGTGAATTTTAGGAGATGAACTGCAATTTTATTCGCTGTCTTGGTTGAATTGGTATTGTCCAGTGTAAATGAGGGCTGGTCCAAACATAACTTATGTTGTGATCATCCTCCAGTTATCCATGAGAGTAAGTTGGCATAGACTTGGTGTCCTGGGTGCGAGTTTAAAAATTTTCTTCTTGAGGGACGATCAAAAATCCAGAGGGATGAAGCGACGAATTGACGTAACGAACGGCGAAGGAAGAGAAACACACATCTTTATTTAAGCAACATAGATATATTATTAGAATGTTGAAATATAGTTTAAATTGTTAACATGGCATATAATATAGAATACTATATTCATAATGGGAATATTGTTTTGGATGTGCCGAGATCTATATACGATTACCATTATGAATAAATTGAGCGAAATTACATGCAATTATTACCCTTGGGAGGGATACGGTCTCTGTGCCCCCACCCCCCTCTGGAGCCGCCACCGCGAGGGTGCCAGCAGTGCTACACTTCGATTTTTCTGTAGTGACCGGTGACATTAGGTCGTAGTTCCACCTCCTCCCTTATAAAATGAATCGTTTTAATGAATTCCCGAACGTCCATCTTCTGGGCTCGTAGCCAGAGAAATGTAAGTATAGGACCGGGAGAGATGGCTCAGTGCATGAGCTAATGTCACTGCAGTGACCCTGACCGGGAGGTCCTACGTTCAAGTCCCGACTGCGAGAGGATTTTCGATACTAGCTTTTCAGCTAGGTCGAATTCAGTCGCTGTCTGGAGGAGATTCCTATCGGCCGGTTGCTCTGATGGATAGTTTTCCGTCGTTTCTCCGATCAACACCAGGCGAATGCCGGAGGAGTACCCTAACAAATGGGCCACGGACCGCGCGCGATCTTTCCTTGCTCTTCCTTGTCTTAATCTCACCCTTTACACACACACACACTTACACTAACATGCACTACGCTACCACACACACCGAGAGACCGGTCGGGGACTAGAGCTTGCCCCGGCTGGGGTGGTGCCCCGCTGGTGGGAGACATCTAGTTGGGGAAAATCCCACTAGTCGACGGTAGGTCGACGCCGGATCTCGCCGTCCAGCGGTGGAAGATCACCACCACCTCCCAATGAAAGACATTCACTACACTTACAGTAAAATGACCTCGGTAGTTGACGCGCCCAAAATCACTAACAATCAATCAATCGACGTATATACTTCGTTTGTTTTTTTTAAGGTGGCCGATGACGTTAGGACATTATTGGACCCCGTGCCTTATAAAATGAATATATTTTTAATTAATTCGCGAACGTCCTTCTCAACGGGGCTCATGACCTCAGAAATGTGCTTACAACTGTTAAAAATATTCATTTTATAAGGTAGCAGGAGTAATAATGACCTAATGTCATCGGCCATGTTATAAAAAACGAAGATAGATCTGCGAATTGGGCGCCGGCTCCTCGTAGCGAGCGGCGGGGCCCCTCAGCGCTGGCGAGGCGGGAGCGCTGTTCCTCCGGAGCAAGCGAGTCGGAGCGCGGCGCTGTTTGCTCGGATGAGTCGCGCTCCCTCGCGTGAAGCCGCGCGGTTTCGGATCCTTCAAGATACGAGAGTAGCTACGTGCTTCCTATGCTAATGCGTTTGGTGTTTGGAGACTGGGAAAAAAGGTTTTGTCGTGGTGAATCAGTATTTGTGTTCACTTCGCGACTTCGGTTTAGGTTTTCCTTTTATTGGTATTTTTCTGAGTGCATGCTTGTGTTATATTACATTTCGGGAGCTTCTGCGGGGAAAACCCTTTGGTTTATTTTACGCGAATAAGTTAAATTAGAAGTTGCGTTTCATGTGTTCAGCTGTTATATTTTTTCTGCTCATTTGGCGAACATGTCAATCCTTATTGCATAGTTTTTAATCCAATTTTTTTTGTGAGTTGAGTAACTATACTTGTCAGAGATACTGCTCTAAATCGCATATCATTGTACATGACTACCCTACATTTGTATATTAAAACCTACATTGTAAGTCTATTCCAATACTTTGTGAATTACAGAATGTGTTAACTAGATGAGGTAGATTTTTTTGTTAATTATATTTGGACAGTTCTTGGTTTTGTGTTCGTTCGTTTTCTCATGGTTTTACACTTGCATAAAAGTGTTTCACTTCGATATTGAATTTTTATTTTTTTTATATCCGTGATAGGAATATTCATTTACAGAATGTCTGTAGTATCCAAAATACGGCAGTCGTACGTGTTTTAAGCAACAACAGGATATTCACAATTCATATCCCCTGTTGGGGTTCAAAACCAGATCAGCGTCGGCTGCCTTTTGGCGCGTGGCGTCGTGCAGCCCCGCGCTGTGCGGCCTCGCGTGCGCGGCCACATCTCGTGGGCGTATACCGTTGCCCGGGAAACGGCGGACGGCGCGGCGTGGCGCGCATTGCGTCCAGTTGGCAGGCTTGCAAAACAAGCGAACGCTGGACCTTGCCCTCCCCGAGGCGCCGAGGATCGCCAGCCGCTTGCCCCGGCAACCCGAGACCACCACGCGAGGGCGATACGCTCGGCTGATGGGATTCGCCACGTGCTCACTTGCCCTGCGGCGGGGGCGGTGGTGGTGCTCATGGGAGTAACCGGATTGGATGTTGCGATGAGAGTGAATAAGGCGGATGGACCGATATCGCTTTCGAGGAAATGCCACTCCCCTGGAAGCTTTATACAAATGAAAGAGGGGATCAGTACGAGTGATGCAAAATGCATTCGAATTTTCTGTACTATGTGTGACGTACTGAAGAGTCAAAGCAATAAGGATCATTCTGGCTATTGACCGAGTATCGCCTGTAAAATGCTCTCATAACGTCTGTTCACTTAAAAAATAAACCGTAACCGTACGTTAATGTAAAATTAATTTCGTAAGATGTTAATTCCTTCAACGTTATGTTACTGGACTTAATTGTAAGAGGTTAGAAACTTCCTTAGTTGGGTAATATCACCTACGAGGTGATAACGAGAAAAGTCTAGTTTACGAAGTTTTAATTAAATAGGGATGACAAGATTAACAGTAATGTCAAAAAATTACAGAATTCAGAGGTACTGTGTACAGCCAATCAAATATTACGTTATCTTTACTTTATTAAAGCTTCAGCTTATCGGGCGGCGTGTGTAATGAACAAGACACGCGTTTGGAGCGATCTGCTCAAATACGGGTGTGATAAATCTATGGCAGAAGTAAGTTAAGGGAGGCAACTGCAAATCCCAGTTTTGTTTACAAACATTGGGGTGTTTGTTTTCGCTTCCGGTTATTGATGAGGATGAGGATGGGGGTGGGCCATTTGGAAGAGAGAGGCCGACCCAGAACTGGCGCGAGGACGTATTGGCTAGAATTTGATGGGAAACATTTAAATTCACAAACATTTGGAGATAAAGGTGTAATAGTGTAGAGTGTTTGTTTAAAAATTATAGATAGCTAGAGTAACTTATGATAGAATTTGGGGGATTTTTGAATATTTGTTTCTGTGTGAAATAATGGAAATATGACGGGATCTTTTGTACTTCGATTTATTTATAGCGTCTTTTGACAGTTCATCATCTGTTACTGTGTCATCCAAGCGGGAGCTTAAACGTCACTATACTGACGTCACTGTGGTGACATTCGACCTCTCGATTGGATGACACCTTAATAGCTGATTTGCGTCAACAGACCCTCTTTTTAGAACGATGTATTATATGGTTGGTGGTCGACTGGTCAAGAAGGCAGTAGTTTACGAAAGGAAGTACTAAGATAATGTCGGAGAACAATCCTTGTATGTTGTCCATCGGTACAAAGTTTGTTGTTTTTGATTTCAAAGATTTCAATTTGTGTTCAATATGATTGCAGTATTGCGAGTAATATTTGTTCGAATGTTGTGTATTTGTTTTACTATAATATAATCAGGTTAGGAATAATTTAGGGAGAATACTTTGAAATGTCGTTATAAGATGAATTTGAAAGAAGTGTTAATTATTGCAAAAATTGTTGTGCGTTGCTAAATTATATTTCAGCTTTCTTTTTCCTCTACTTTTTGTTATTCTTATTCTTCTTTGTTATTATTATTATTATTATTACTAGTTTTTTTTATTTTTCTCTTTTTGAGTTTTATTTTGGAATAATAAGAGTCTCTGTATAGGTGGACCATCACCACCTACCAAAAAATGTCTAAAAAAAATTACTCAGGAAATTTTCTTCACCCGACCGAAATGCATTATGTTCGAAAATATTAGGAGTCTTGATGGTGGGTAGCATCTAAAACAAGACATTATATGAAGAAAAATAAAACGAGTAACATCAGCAGAAGGATTACGAAAAAGAATTTCCTAAATCCTAGATGTAAGTCAATTTTCTCTGAATAATTGTTTTTATGATTGACGAGAGCTTATTTCCTTCCTTTTTGTTTGTCTGTCTTCGAAGTCGAAATTGCAAACGAAGTTCCTTTCTCAAGAGTTCGTTCTATGTCCAGCTCTCCCCTCTCTGCCTCCATCCTGTAACTGTTGTGATATCATTGCGGTCCATTCTGTGGTGTGATGGTGTGATTGCGTTGCTGTTGATGAACCGTCCTTTCGAGAAAAGATATGCTATAATGAACGTTAATGCGAATAAATATTACGAATGCTTAGGAATAATTTTATCTTGTTACTATTCGACATCGCGGAACACTGGTGAAACTGTAATTCTGTCCCAATTTACGAAACTCGGCATACAATGTAATATTGCTTTGTTAATGTTCAGGAGAAATCCATTTCTTTCATCCTCATTCATTTTGAATTTTTGCAGAATAAATTAATCCTTAAAATGAAATCGCCTACGCAGAATTGTTGACACTTGGAATTAAATGAAAATGCAAATTCTGTATTCAGTTAAATTTCTGTGACTTTCGAACGGCGAATATAGTCAAAAGTGGAAATGAAGTTAATGAGGTGATCACATTAACTCTGTAATTTCCTGCTTGCCGTTAAAAGAAAGAAAACGAGGCTTCTCTTATGGTTTGGTAATTATTAACATATACAAATTCATAAGTGTTGTGCAGTCATGTTGAAGTCAAACTTGATTCATATATAGTGTATTATTACTAAATAATGATTTAGCATGGTGCATGTGCCTCTCGTACAAAATATTAAAAACATTTCCCTACTTCTTCACGCCAAAAGCTGTATGTCGACCCTTATGTATGGAAATCATAATGTATGACAAAGAATAATAAACGAAGGCCCCCTATTCCACTCTTGCGTGATTCTGTTAGGTTGCACCCTGCAGCTGCCTCAGTCGTTGAGGAACAGCTTCAATTCGGAATCGCATCGGCAATCTTCTCGCCCTTGTCAATGGCCCCACAGAAAGGCGCGCTGCCAGTCCTCCGCCGTTAATTAAGGCCCGGCCGGCCGGACAACATCCGCGCAATATCGCGAGGCATTGTGTCGGCGTGACCCGTGTCTCTTATCGATATTAATTAACCGAGCGGATGAAAGGCTACCGCTGCCAACGCCCTCCTCCATCCCGACGGTTCTCTGGACCTGCCGCCCCGCGATACACCCGCCCCATCTCTCTCTGCCCGCCCCGCCCCGCACCGCCCCGCCTCGCCCCGCCGCGCCTCGCCCCGCCTCGCCCCGCACCTCCCCGCCTCGTACAGGTCACTCTTCATCCCCGCCCCGCCCTACCCGCTCTCGAGTGTGATTCGGTACGTCACTAATGGCCGATTGTTCTGCGAGCGGACACGCCGCCGGCGGAAAAGAGGTCTCGATAACTCACGCTTAATGAGTTGGGGGAAATATATAGGCTCGAGGTCAGTGTTTGACGTTTCGTGATGTTAAGGATCGTTGCAGTGATAATTACCAGAGAAGAAAGACTCAGACCAGAAGTGTTGTCAGGTG
This sequence comes from Acheta domesticus, assembly GCA_031308135.1. NCBI lineage: Eukaryota > Metazoa > Arthropoda > Insecta > Orthoptera > Gryllidae > Acheta > Acheta domesticus. The sequence continues at coordinate 95,735,211 of JAHLJT010000631.1, forward strand.
ATTAAAAAATCTTGTGGAAGGGGAGCTGGTGAATATTACGATACGATGTGGCAAACTATAATTGAACTCGTGTTGCTATTTTGTTTTAAAGTGTAATTAACTATTAAGCGCAATTATTTAGCTACTTGATTGTCCGGGAGACGCCGCGTCCTAGGCGCACGGGGCAAAGTTTCGGCCGCTGTTGTGCGTCCTTCCTGAGGGCAAAAACTAGGAAGGAATGAGAATTTTCGTTGAGAGGAAGGTCGCAGAATGACTGCCGAAACGTTGGCACCTGTGCCTTGGACGCGGCGCTTCCCGGACAGCCAAGTAGCTTCCGACTCCGCCCGCGAAAACCTATTCTCTCATGAACAATACTTTATTCACAAACGAAAGTATTCTGTGATTCTTCTGGAGATTCCAAAAAGAGTATCTGGATCTAATATTATTCTTATTCAGAAACTTCAATTCACCACATCACTGTGTATCACTGTTTTGTTTTTAATATTATTCATAGGGTGTTATAGACTAATGCGTTCAGACAATAAGATTGTGGATGACGTGTGGACTCAATGTCCACAATTTCGCATAGCTTGTTCAAACGGTTAAGTATTTGTTAATTGCAAATTATTTGCTTTTCGAAATGTGGCTCATCGGTCATGTTGACTTTTTAAATATCGCTGACGGATATTTAAATAACTGATGTGTTAATTTTTGGAACTGTGTGCTGAAAATGTTTTGAAAGTTGCACTTCTGAAAACAGTTGGTAATATCCGAATTTTCTTGCTTCTTTTCCAGACGTTGGTGTGATAATATTTTAGACATGAACTTACAAATTTCTAAATAGGTTGAATTTACACTATCACAATTGATAGTTAAATATTATCTATTATTGATATTATTATTATTATTATTATTATTATTATATTTTTCAGATTGATAAAAGCCCGTAAATCCTCATTATTGATCAATAGTGAATATGTTTTCTTCTGAGAATATATAATTTTTCTTCCGCGATCTTGATAAGCAAACTTGTCACAGTGTGGCTTTAGTAGGTCTGACGCGCACGTCCTAAATAGTTACTGATTAAGCCTTTCGTCCCATTTATTGTACACGGCGCAATGTGACAGGTCACACGCTATCAGTGCCATGTGTCCCATGATTGAAATGTACGTTTTGAGATAAATTCTAATTTGCTAAAGAATTAAGGTGTTTTATGAACAGCAATCTCCGTTCACTGATATTTTGGACCATTTTAGTATCGATATCTTTTTTAATTTTTATGTATCGTGTTTACCTACATGTTTGTTCCGAACTTTTAACGGAATATAAATTGCGTACTATATGAAGTCTACTGTTTATTTGTGTTCGGGTTTTCGGTTGATTCTGATAAGATAATTACGTCTCCCCAAAAGATCTGTGGCTTTGGTACACCTACGTGTGGGCTTTGTAACCTTGACGTTCACCCGCGGGACAGAGTAGCTCTTCGTCGCGTTTATTGTACCCCGGGCGAGGCGACAGGCCCTGTGGCGCGGCCTGGCGTTGTGTGGTGGAGAGGGGGGAGAGGGGTAGCGTCCTATACCAGCGACGCGCGCGCATCTGTTTGGAGGATTAGAGGACATGACGTTGATTAAACGCAGAGGGGCGGCGCGCGGCGCCATTCTCTTCTGGGAGACGACATAAATTTGACTGCGCTTTTTAGGCTCGCGCCCGTCCTTCGCGCCCTCTCTCCCAAGGGTACGCGGGTCACAGGGACCTGTTCGCGTGGCGGGTGCACGTGTCCAGATGCGGAGATACAGATGCACGCAATTGTATTGTGGTCTGTTGAAGAATGTGTGAACTGCGTTATATTGTGTGCTTGTTAATTGTCGGAACTTCGTTTTGTTTTAATTATCCATTGTGATGTTTGTTTTTGATAAGTATGTAATTTGTTAATTGTTCTAATGGTGTTGTTGAATTGTGTCTGCGATGATTCAGTGTTAAGGTTGTGTAACAGGTAAGTGTGTTTTGCTTTTTGTGATTATTATCGGATTGTAAAAAGATATGTAACTTCGTGCTGCAGAAACTTACTTTAGCGACTTGCCCGTTAGGAATGTTTGTATTTAAAAACATTCTAAATGTAAGTAAATGAAAGATTTCCTTACTCTTGATGGGGTATTAAAGAAAAAGTTTCGAAGCAATGGTACTGTTTTGCTGATCAGTTATGAAATTATCGGTGATTGAGATATTGCGGGACAAGCTATTGTTAGCCCGCTCTCTCCCGTACCGTGAATCGAAGGTGGAAACACGCCGAATATTCTCTGCTTGACAAAGTGCTATTTGGTAAAGAGATCTACGGCGAAATGAAACATGAAAATCCTGCACACGGTTGGTTACAGTTTTGCAATTTTGAAACGATTCAATTGGCATGTCTAAGAGTTACAAAACCTTTTGAGGTTACAACGCCATTTCCATTTCATGGAGTAGTCTACAAAATTAATCTACCAAAAAAAAAAGGCAATAACTTGAGTAGTAATAAATCTCAAATACAAAGGTTATTTTGTATGGTTGTTTATGATTTCTGCACAAGAACAAACTTTAATTCTTAAGTATGGCAAGCTTTGCTCATGTTTGCCATTATTGGAACTTAAGAAAACGTAGTGTATTTTATTCTTAGAAACGCTTTAAATATAAATGCAATCCAGGTTTTCGAGCGAATTGAAGCAAACGAGTTCATACCCCTCAAACAAAACGGCCGATCGTTCCGCTTGAATTGAGTGAACACTTTTGGGGTCTCAGATTGGAATTGTAGGGAAATTACGAATGCAAAAACTGACAGAACGGTCCGTGACAGGCTGTCGATCGTAGCGACAGCAGCTACGCAAGCGAAATGTCAGATACAAACTTTTTCTCCCAGAGAAATGGCTACTGCTCAACTGGATATCTCGAATGCGTTGTTTTTCATTCCTCCTATTTCCATTTTCACAATTTCTCTTTGTTTTTGTCCTTTAATCAATTACACCCTTTGGATTTGAATTATTTCTTTGCGTTTGCCCCAAACCCCTCCCAGTCCATCACTCTCTTTCTCTCTCCCGAAAAATGTTATTATAAATGCAGTTATTTCTGTGTTGGGTATGGGTATTTGCTATCCCGTAGGCATAAGAGCACACGGGAACCGAGTATATTGTGTCTTGAGTAAGGTATCGATCGGAGTAGGGGAAACGGATAAGTGGTTAGCCATTCCTCAAACGCAATTTTTACAGAATTGTATCAAGGTGAATTTACTCAATCTTTAGAATCTTTTCTTTGGCTACATCACATCATTTTTAAATAAAATATAGGAAAACCCAAAGATGTGCTAAAACTGAGATCTCAAATATTTGGGGGTGAAGTAAGTAAGCCTTGAGTTTTAATAAAATTTTGAAATACATTTACGATGGATTTCTATCTGGGTTTCGACGTCAAAAACCTCGAATTATTTTCCTAACTTCGTAATCTTCAAAATGAGATCTTTCCGGTCCTTGTCTTACATTTTTGGAGTTCGGTTATTCTGGATCCCCGCCGTTGTAAGGGTGGGGCTTCGAATTCAGATGTGTAGCATCTCTAATTCCATTGATATATGATCGCAAACAATTTTTCCTTCTTTGGGATGTACAGGGGAGAAGCGAGGGGAGGTCGGATTTACACAAGCGAGACTACTCGCAAGGGCATACTAGTTTCTTTTTTTATTTCGTGTTTTACGGAAACAAATAGAATAAAATAAAATCAGATATTACTCATGACGAATAAGGTACTTTAGGTACTACTGTAGAAAGATGAGTACTTGCTCCTTCGTCAGTCCTGAGGCATAACATTTCTCTACTAATTACAGCACATCTTAATTGTCTTGATCTGTGAATTACTAATTAGGCTGGTAATTGTCCAGCCACGAAATGCTAGCTTCGAGCAAGCATCCGTTTCCATGTACTTGGCGCCGCATACCTTCGCCCCGAGAATCTCAGACGGTCTGCTGTGGCTCGCTCCCGGAACTTCGCAGGAACCTTTGCGTACTCCGCTGCCATTGTTCTGTTGACTGATTGCGGGCGAGCCGGTTCTTCAGCGCTCTCCCGTTCTCCCGCCCTAGGGCTGCTGCCCCTCGTTTTGTTGCGATTCGCTTTGCTCTCCGCCGCGTTCCTTTGGACCGCGCCCATGCGAACCGCTCCGCCGCGGGTTAAAATCCCGGAGCCGTCGTTACTGAAGATAATGCACCAGTCTCAACCCTAGCGATTTTTCGTTCTGTTGGTCTCTCTGGAGATTGGGATCTAAAATACGTGGGAAATTGATCGGCCTGAGCTTCAAGCTACAATATTCTGAGACAATAGGAGAATTTTTTTTCTTGTAGCAAACAGTGTTTAGCGACTGGAATAATGGTCAGTGTTGGAAGTTCTTATTTGAAATATCCTCAGCATACGAGGGTAGTTAAAACCAAAAACTTTCAGATTTACATTTGTAAAAGTTAAACAGAAATGTTCGTATGGTTTGGGAATGTTTCTATTTGTCAATGTAATTCAATAAACGTTTGGTTTATGGAATGTTTTTATATTTTTGCCCTTCAATGAATCCAAAAAAATTATTCGCAGGTCGGCACAGCGGGTAACGTTACACAAAACTTCACAAACGTTACACAAAACTTCTTTGTTTAAAGGAAAACCAATACCAGCTACATTCTGTATATCCGACTCGAACGTATATCTTGAGTTCCTTCTCAACTACGGTGGTGGAAAAAGAAGTGTTGGCAATCAGAATTGAAAAAAAAATGTGACAGTTTCTGCGACAGAGAAAATTGGAACTCGATCTCAGCTACGCCGGATCAGAGAACGCGCTGGTCCGCGGCCCGGCAATAGACGGCTCACGAGTGACACAACTGTTCGCCAACCAGTTGTGGAAACGACTCATGCTATGTTATAATTAAGGTGTGTATTCTGCAAAAACGTCTCCACTGATAATCCAATTTTCACGGAACTTACTTCATTGATACATCCTTTGCTGTCTACCTAAAAAATAAAAATTTAGAATTTTGTGTCTTTTGTTTTCCCTTGCACATTTGGTTTCTTTATGCTATGAGACATCAAATAAATAAATAAACCCCTTTTTCTCTGTTTATAAATAATTGGCAAAAATGCAAGTTTTACTTCAGACATAACTCTGCAACAAATTGATATATGTTGATAATTCTTCTTTTAAATTTATCACAACATTATGTATTCTTGTGTATGAACTAGATAAATGTACTGTGCAAACTAAAGAGTCAGGATTTGATTTTCTGAGAAAAATAATTGTTTATAATTTTATTCTGGACATTTCAGTTCATGTAATAAACTTGTGACACATTAACTATTCTAGTTCATTCACTAGAACAAATCATGGGTTATATGCTGAAAAAAGAATTATATTATATTATATTTTATAGGTTATGATTTATGATGTTTGACATGCATGATAGTGCTGAAAATTCCCAATTCGGGTAAATGCACCTGAAGTTCATTCACTAATGGCTTGACAATTGTTACTCGCTTCGAGAAAAAATTATTTGCTCAAAAACTAACAAATTGTAATTAAACGAATGTAATTCAATTATACAAAATATATTCAAATACCTTCTACAATAATTTTAAAAAAATACAACGCTTTTTAAGTTACTATTCCCCTACAAAATCTCGCCTGCCCCAATCAGGGCGGTGTATAAAAAATAGTTTTTTATAATCAATTTTTTCTTACCATTTTCTCCAAAAGCTGCCATGCTTCATAAGGAAGCGGTGCTAGGGTGAAAGAACGAGTTTCATTATTTTAATTAATATTTTTCCTACTCGGAAACTGTTGTATTTGATATTTCATTCGTTGAATTGTCTTCATAAATACCTCTCCTGCATAAGAACCTTCCTCGTAAATTCCCTTTGAAACGTATCAGAAATTTGTAACGCAGGAGTAATCTTCTTTGTGATTAATCTTTCGCTTCCATAGTTTTTTCATCTTCAGCTCCAAAATTGTTTCGTTCCATTTATCTTCATTGGAGTAACGCCCGTAAATTCCCCGAGATTCCGTCGGTGCGTTTGGCATTAAACTCGCGCTCCGGAGAGTCGACCGCGCGGAGGTATGAACCCTTCCCCCCTGGCGTCGCGCCGCCTCGCGCCGCTCGCCTTTCTTCTTCGTGCGGCACGCGGCGCGCGACCCCTGACATTCGCCCCGAGTCGCGAGGAAGTCGCCTGGCGCCGCACCGCGCCGCGCCTCGTCGATCCCCCGCGACGTCGCTGTTCGGTCGGGCGAGAGAGGTCGCCGTCCCGGGCCCGCGTGCTCGCGAATGATGGCGTGACGCTGCGGTCACGTCATGTCCACCCGCTCTCCTACCTGGCCAGCTACCCACATCCATTCACGCGCTTACCAACGTAGCTATCCACCCAAGCAAACAGAAATTCCATCCATTTTGGTTTTTAATATTTAAAATTAAAAGTACTGAAAAAATTCCAGAGGTTTTATAAAATACTTAAAGTCAACCTGCAGAGATTTTTGCCCTTTTGTTTTATAATATCAATTTGTAATGTTTGCAAAATAGTATTTGAAATTGTAATGAACATAACTGTCTCACTGAGATGGGAAAGTTAAAAATTAACAGGAACTCGCCAATATAATCAAATTGTTTCTTACATCTGAAAAACACGTTTTTATGACAGTAAAACGCGGTATTTCGTGAATCAGGTCTGAAGTATGTATATTTTTTCTGTGCCTGGATGGAGATATATCAAGTCCTATCTGAAAAAGAAGTGTACAAGTGATAAATATTTCTGTCCAACTTTAACTGCAGATCATCTCCGCATAGTACTATAGGCAACCTCAGGGCGGACGTGAAGGATTGAACACTAAACTTCCGTAAGTTCACACAGCGGTAAAAGGGAACAGAACAATGGACAGCTGTGTGTTGCCTGTAAGCTGCAGTTCATATTCCGTATTGCCAGGCAATTGTGTGCGTCCTGCGCCAATATATCAATGTCGCCTTCTGAACAGGACGCCATGCTACACAGCGCCTTGCGGCCTCAGATGGAAGGAGCTTCACCCGCCACCACAGTCGTCACCGCCAACGCTACTGCTCCCTACACCACTACCGCTGGCGTCCCCGTCGCCGCCCCCGTCGCCGCCCCCGTCGCCGCCCCCGTCGCCGCCCCCGTCGCCTCCCCCGTCGCCGCCCCCGTCGCCGCCCCCGTCGCCGCCCCCGTCGCCGCCCCCGTCGCCGCCCCCGTCGCCGCCCCCGTCGCCACCCCCGTCGCCGCCCCCGTCACGGTCTATCTTGCCACTACCCAGCCCGCCCTCACCCACTTCCTCAGATATCGTCCTGTCCTGGACCCTAGGCTTCATTGACCCCGCCAACTTCGACTCCCCGCCGTCATAGCCGTCCCTCCTCCTCCTTCCCTCCGTTCTCCCCCTCCACCATTCCCACCCCCACTCTCGCCGCCGCTCGCGCCATCCCCCACGACACCCCCTTCCTCCCCCATTGCAGTTGACATTACTATCATCATTGCCGTTGCCACCCCCCCAGCTAAAATCCTCCGTCTGCAACCTCGGCCCCCTCTCTCTCCTTCCCTCCTTCCGCAACAGCAACCGCACCCACTGCTCCGCCGCCGCCAGCTGGCTCATCCACCCGCACCGTGCGTCAGCGCAGGGCGACGCAACACCCGTCAGACTGCGCGGCGCGGCGGCGGATGCTAGAATGAGGCGGAAGCAGAATACCCGCCAAGAGAGAATCAGAAGCTACAGAGATGGAATGGAGACCAGAAACAGAGCAAAAACAGGAAGAAATTAATATGTAACATCTATTAATATTACTGGGAGTGTTATCCCTATTCCCAACAACCTGATCAATGAAATCAGTTAATTGAGTGCAACGGCAAGAGCGTAATGGAGACCCTCCCAACTTTTCGAATGTTTTCTGTCCCCGACGTCCGACGAGAATAAGGACGAGAGAATTGTGGAGTAAATGAAACACTATCATGTAGAGCAAAGGGAAATGGAGAAAATGACACATGGAGGAAATGAGTCAGAAAGAGGAAGAATGAGATGACCACATGATGATCTGTTTCTGTTATGACAAACAGAGCAGATACGTAAATATTAAGCAGATTATGTAGGTAACGACATCTGTGTGTAATAATAATGGGATTGTCGTCCACGAGTCTGAACCTTGTTGCCTCATATTTCGCGCGTCAGTTCCTTTCACTGCCCCAGCCTGCTTCCTCGATTTGCTAGTCATTTCGCAGAGCACCTGCAACGTTACCCTTAATATTTCTCATTTCAGTGCGTCTGCGATGCGAACCAAATACGCAGATTTTACATTTTGTGGATTACTTTATGGAAACACGCACATTTGTTTCTCCGCTGGCTTGCGGTAATCTTCCGATTCATTTGTATTAAATCAGGCAAATAATGGAAATATATCAAAATCTCCTTCGGGCGGAAATGATTGCACGCTTCACTACTCGGTCTCCGCATATACACAGACCGAACGATCGGAAATACACACGAAAAAAAAAAACACGCTTCGCTGACGCGCAAACCGCCGCTCCCATAGAAGACGCAGGAAATACAGCGAGCTAGAAAGTTCAAAGTCACACAATAGTTTCAAACGGTTACTATATTCAGAAACGTCTCGTTCGATGCGTTGCAGAAACTAGGTTAGACGTGAAACATTCGAGACGTCGCGTACTTCATATTGCGTCAGAGCAATCACAGCCTATTCGTTCCCGTTTCACTGAATCGTTTTTTTCAAAAGACGGTTCAATCGGTTGCATTCACGCACCGGTGCTTTCTGTGGGTCACATTTACGCCAGACGATCGCATTACACTTGTGAGTGTTCTGTGTGTCTGCGTCCGATGAGCCGACTCGATTGTGATTCCTTTGAAGTGAGCGGCGCCGCGCCGCTGCTGGAGGCGCCGCTCCAGAAGGGATTCATCGATCTTCGGGCGCCGGACGTCACCAGGTGGCATGGTGTGGCGCACAGCGCCGGGTGTGACGTATGAGTGACGTCGGGCGACTCCTGCGATGACGTAGCTCCTGTGATGACGAGATCGCCTGCCTCCGCCCGCCCGCGAGCGTCGTCGGGTCCCAGCGGCAGCTCCACTGTAAAGGTTGTGGTTGTGGTGTGATCTCATCGTAAGTTAACAGCACATTTTCGCGTAATTTCGTCATGGTAGCTCTCTGCGTCCATTTTTTTTGTAGGAGAAACTTTAAGAGTTGTTGGAGCTATTCATGTGATTATTGTTTTTTGTGCAGTGTATAGAGAGACCGTGGTCCTACTAAAAGGGATAATCCAAGAGTAGGGTCAGGTCTCCCCTAATGAAAGAAATATTATACTATTTGGATTTTGTATTAGTTTACAAGGGCGCAAAATAGTATACCTGTAAATTAGGATGAGATAAAGTCTCAAGGAGTATTTCGTGAACAAAGAAACATTTCGATATACTTATTAATTTTGCTTATATTACCTTAATATGAAATCATATATTAAATTTTATTACATTCAACTAATGCATGCAATATCTTTTCTCGTCTGCAAACGCAAAATGCAGTAAATATGTTACCCGTCGTAAAAGTGTCGTAAAAGATGGCTGCTTCGCAGGTCGATTTTACGCCGGTGTGAGTGCAACGATCTCTGGTCGCTGAGGATTTTTACCAATATATGACAGCTTTTTAATGAATGAATTTGAATTCTTCTATTTTGGTACGTCCATTCCTTCAGTTTTGCAGGGTGGTTGCGTAACATTTCGTAAAAGAACCTCGAGACAAAGTAAAATCGCTTCGCTGGAGCATTTCGATTTATCAGAAAAGAACCGATCATTGGACTGTGTGATTTACGCAAATCAATCTTGAGTCTTTGGGATGCATACTTTCCATCGGCAATATACTTTTAGAACTGCCTTAGTTCGAGATGTGTTAAATGGGAAATTATATTTTGTCTTTGCAGAAATGAACATAAGACATTGTAGGTATACACGTATTAAATTCCTACAAACCATTGTGAATTGTCCATTTTCTCCGGTGAGGAACATTCTAAATTCCAAGGGAGGATACTTTGAGTGCAAAGATAGTCTTCTCTTACGTAGCACATCAAGAATGAGTTTGGAAAGTTTCAATTTCCAATGACCTTGATTTAAGCATTTGTTTGTGAAAATCACAAATGACACGACTAGATGTAAATTAATTGGATCTCAGGCACACCAAAAATTGAGAAGGGGGGGGTCATGGAACATTGCGTGGGTGGACGATCCCCCCCTCCTGCCATTTCGCACCCTGCCTCCCCCTGCGTTCACTTCCGGGGCGACGGCGTCGCGGGAGAGCGGTCGTGGCGGGTGGCGACCGGCGGCGGCGCGGGCGCGGCGACGCACCTGTCGCCGGCGAGTCAACGCCCGCCCGGGATGGCTGCAGGGCAGGCGACGACGCTCCGGCGGCATAGCAATGAACGGGTGGTGCTCGGGAGCAAGGGCACGCGCTAGCGGACTTCCGCGATCGTTGCCCTCTCCGGTCTCCAGCCGTTCAAGAAATTCCTTTTCGTCCAGGTGGTTTAAGTGCGTACCCACTTTGGCGAAAGGTCGCGTGTTCGAAACCCGGCTGGGGCATGAATGTGTGTACCAATTCTCGCGCGCGCATGCGTGTATATGGGTATGTTTGGTCGGGGAGAGCTTCGAGTTCTATTGACGCCCGATCCGAAAAGACCACTTATGTATAGTACAGCGTTGTAGTTCAAAATGCATTCGATTGAGGGGTGGAGGGTAATTGGCTTTGAAATACCGACTCGAAGCTCTCCCGCTCGAGTATGCTCTCGAAAAGAAATTTATTTTCCTAGCTTTATACATTGCCTGAGTTTAGCTCAGAGATACCTTTGTTGCTGTCTTGCAGCACACTGTCACACAAGTCAGGAGTTTAGAGCTGGTCCCGGCTGGGGCGGTGGCCTGCAGGGAAGAGACACTTGGAGAGGGAAATCTCCACCAAGCCAACGTGCAGCTCGTCACCGGATTTCACTATCTAGCGGGGAAGAAATCCTCCTCCCCCCCGATAAATAACGGGGCTATTGACTATAGGACTGGATGTGTCCGGACACATCAAATGACCTAACTTTATTAAGGGTTTTTTCCGGATTTCACTATCTAGCGGGGAAGAAATCCTCCTCCCCCCCGATAAATAACGGGGCTATTGACTATAGGACTGGATGTGTCCGGACACATCAAATAACGTAACTTTATTAAGGGGTTTTTCTTGTAAACTATAGTTTGGCTTAGTTTTGTTTTTTTATACACAGTTGTGATCGCCATTTCTCCTCACAAATTTCTCGTTGAGAGTACAAAAAACTATTGATCTTGGAGAAAATGTTTGATAACAATCGAAATAAAAACTGTAATATTTTGTTTTCTGCAATTTATAATCGGCGATATTATTTTACAGTGTATTTTAATGTTTTTTCTCTCGTTTTAATGCCCACTTTACAATGGTAAACAAGATCTTTACTCAAATTACTTTCATCTGATGCCGCTGCGACTTCACATATTATATTTGTTTATTCTCAAAATATTACATTTTCTTGGTATTGACCGTGTGCAAAAAATTAATGTAAAAGAATTCAGAATAAATGTTATAAACTTCAAGGGCATATTGAGGGGCCCAAAATGATCAATTTTTGCGAATGAACAAGCAGTGGTAAATTTCATGTAAGTTTTACATGTGACATTTCCCCTTCACTTTTAATGCAAAGGTGTTCGATGTGTCACATTCCGACGCTGTCAAGTTGATGTAACTGCCGAATATCTGCGAATATTGGGTGGTCTAATAATCAGGGGCAAATTTCTTAACTTAATAAATGCATAAAACTGCATTATATAATTTCCCTTCTTCATGTTCATTGGCAAAAAGTTGCTGTGTTTGATCCCTCTACGTGCTCTTGAAGTCTATAACATTAACTTCGAAAACTTGGAGATTTACAATAGATCATCAGTATTTGTTGTTACTAATACATTTTGTTGCAATTAATATTTCTCTTTGTTGCAGGTAAGCGCAATAACTTACTATGCTGCACACACCACGTTCTGTCTTCTGGTATGATTTCATATTTTATTATCCAAAACTTACAAAAATAACTTATCTAGTTGTTATGGTATTACTGGGATTCTATATGACAGTGTTATATTTTCCGTCAAATGTGTTTCTAGAAGAATCGCAAGTTCTACGTGTAGTAACTGTGGGCGACCGAAGCCGGTTAAAACTGGAAGCAAACAAAGACAGATCGTCGTGCATCGCCCTTTTCTAGCATGCAATGCCAAAGGCTGAGGTGACCTACGAGTGTTCCGCAAACCGAATTGTGCGAGAAGTCGGTCTGGCTGACCGCCAGCGCAATAGTAATTCCGTGTCCTGTGCCAAGAGTTCTCTGCGAGGGACTTGCGCCCGCATGATAGGTCCAATATAACGCCGAGCGGCTTCAGCCGAAAGCTGCTAATTGAACTAGGGCACTCCTACACATACCCTCCACTCACCCTCCCGCCCACTCCACTCCTGTATGTACCGCCCGAACGCCCTGATCTCCTTCCCTCTCCTTTTCCCCTCTCTCCCTCCCCCTCTCATTTCCCCCTCTCTCCCTCCCCCTCTCATTTTCCCCTCTCTCCTTCCCCCTCTCCTTTCCCCTCTCTCCCTCCCCCTCTCATTTTCCCCTCTCTCCTTCCCCCTCTCCTTTTCCCCTCTCTCCTTCCCCCTCTCCTTGTCCCTTCTCTCCCTCCCCTTCTCCTTTCCCCTCTCTCCCTCCCCCTCTTTCCTTCCACCCCCTCTTTCTCCCCCTTCCGGTCCCTCCCCTCTTTCTCTCTCTCTAAATTAGCGTTGAATCTCCCATCATCCTGTACGCTTTACTTTATTATTTTCCTCTTCTTTCGTGTTTCTTACCGTCTTATATATCTTCTTGTTTATGTTCTTTATCTTATTGTATATTATCTACTCTCTTTCTATTTCTTCTCTCCTCTCTTTATGTATATTCTCTTCTCTCATCTCTTCTTCTATTGTCTTATCTTGTAACTTCCCGTCTCTCCTCTTTCTCTTGTGCTCCTCTTTTATAGCTGCACATCGCTGTCTCCTTTTCACACTTGCTCTTGTTCACGTTTTCTCGCTTTTCATTATTTATTTCCTCGATGAAAAAATTCTTCTCTCTCTTCCATTATTCTGACTCTTTTGCACCTCTCTATGTGGTCGTTTTCTTCATCCTCTCCGATTATCCACCACATTACTCAGTCTCTTTATTGTTATCCTCATCATTCTCCTCATCCTACTGATCATCCTCCTCTACACCAGGCTTTTCTTGCACAGCTCCATTTGTCCCTCTCATCTCCCTTCTTCTCTGCCTCCCTGCCCAGCCTTTTGCTCCGCGCGTGATTTCCACCTCGCCAGTGCCCATCGCCCCGTGGTCTTCTTTGTGCGTGGGGCTGGCCGGCCCTCCCGCCCCGTGGGCGATTGAGGGCGCTCGGCTGCGGGCTATTATCGCCGCTTCGTGGTCGGGCGAGCGCGCCCGTGCAGCGAATTGGGCGCTGCTGTATCCTGGCCACCGCCCGGGCGCACGAAAAGGTCTGGCTCCCGATTGCAGCAGTTGGGAGTATCGTCTGGAACGATTCTGGTTCCACTCGGTGGCGTTCTTGAACTTGTACGTTGGAGTACGGAGTTTGACCTATTAGTGAACCTGTTGAAACAGAGATAAGGGAGTAGAGTAGCCATTCCTTCATTTAAGTATTTATTTGTAACAATAGCATTCAACACTCGAATGTATAAAGGGATAAATAAGTCACCTACAAATATCTCACAATGACATTTACTAAGGCATCCTTACAACTCGTAAGTCTGGGTTTGGTCGTATTGTTATTGCCAAGTGAGAGGTTGAAATAATACCTTACACAATAATACTGAAAATCGACTATAATAAATTACGAGTAAAATATGCTACACAACGTGAATACTTCTCTAACATATTTACGTCCGTTTTCATGAGCATCATATTGTGTATGTGCAAATCCAAGTTTGACTGCAATTAATTCGAATACCATAGTGCTCTTTTCATGTACGTGTAATAAAATTACAGCTCACTTCACACAGCATTGCATATCGTGTAAAAATTAACATGGTTGTTTGAAATCTTGTGATGAGTTTGAATGACATCCGTCATATCTCACTGCAATTATGCATTTTGTTCATCGGAAATTGAAATAGTATCCTGATTTTATCAATATTGGTTTATTGTACAGGTAATAGTTGATTATTTTACAGTGTTCTTCTCAAACTGCATTCCTTCCCTTTCCCGTTCGTATTAACTTAGTGATGTAATTAAATGAATAAACCGGATGGACATTATTCTTTGAAAGTCTTCATGCTGCCACCTGGTGAGTATTACCATGTCGTCGTTGGCAGTCGAAACGCGTCTCCCGAAGATGAGTCACTCTCGTCGCATTTCCCATAGCGCAAGCTTACTCATTGCGTCACGACCTCTCCAGATGGATCGACATACGTTAGAACGTAATCGCTTACGTTTACAGTTGATATTTTTTGCTGTACTATTTAAAAACAAGTTATTTCAATTTTAGTGAAATGAAAAAGAAAAAATCAGAATAAGCCATTGTTAATAAGATGCATAAGGGAACATTAAAAAATTTGTCCCAATTTTTTCTTTTTAAAACCCCACTCCCTTTTAGGAATATCCTACACTGATAAACACCCACCGAGACGAATAGTCCATTTCGAACTATCCTCAATCACGTCTTGAATAAAATTAAGTGTGATTGAATTCACAAATAGTGATTAACATTTTCAACATGATTTTCATATTTTAATACTATATATAATGATTATCATTAACATTAATTTATTATTAATGTAAATAATGATTGCAAAAAGATCAGGACGTTTGTTTTTCATCAACCCCCTGTTCCCCTTCGTTTCCTTTTCAGACAGTTATGGGAATCCTCTCCCCCTTAGAGGTGAACGTAGTTTCTTAATGGCCCCTTTACTAATGAAAATAAATTAAATATTTTAAGAAAACAATTTGCATGGAACTCGTCTTTCTTTAAAAAAGAAAAGCGAGCTTTTTCAGTCCGTTAACAATATTTGGATATTTAAAAAAATAATTTTCATTCTTTTTGGCTCAAAAATAATTGTATTCATTCGACTCGGGCCATTAACGAATCGACTATAATTGACGCATTCAAAAATTATGTATTCTTTATATGAAAGAAAACTTTATTTTGAATTAAACGTTCGATAACACTCACAAATATTTCGCGGAAGACTGACATTTATTCACAGTTGATATTCAAAACCCATTTAATGTTACAGCTTAATAAATAAATTCATATGCAAGTGAAAAGCAGTCAATGCCATTTACACCGACATAGGAATCATGAGATTTTCATTTCAAGTTTCACGAATCTGTGAATATTCTGAGCCGCAAGGAAAGCGAGCAAACGTTGCGAGAACATACCCGGGGAATGGAAAGCACACGAAAGAAATGAAGGCTAGCGAGAATGCTTATCCAGAAGGCGCAGTTCGCCCACTGTGGCCCAATTAGCCCGCGTGGAGCGCTTGCGCTCGCCGACCGACTTCGGGGCGTCGACGGAGGCTGACGCAGCGCTGCCGGCGACTGACACGTTCGCACCTTCTTCCTAATTCCAGTGTAGTAATTCAAGCGCGAACGCGACTGGTGATTTCATTGTTCAGCACACTTGCAAAGGCCGTTGTACACAGTAAGCAGGTTAAAATGGTTGAGGCGCAGGACCATATCGTTGGAGTGAGCAAGCGGTGCGAGGATATTAGAGAGGATAACTAAGTACCAAACAAGCATTAATTTAGTACATAAGGTGGGTGTGAAACATTCGGTAGAACTTATCTCAAATAACAGTCCAGAAGCAAGTAGAAAAATACCAACTAAACCGTCTTCGATTCAAAAGTGTTTCACTTTTTGAGAAATGGAAGTATTTAGAACACCAGTACATGGACTTCAAATCATGAGTAAAGAGAGACATATGAAAGAGTCTTTCGTAATGTTGGTGACCCGATTATCTAATGAAATGCATCTATTTTAAGTAAAAATATTTACTACCGTTTAGATTTCGATTGTCTTTTGGAATGAAGGGGCGTCCACACGTTTTCATCGCAGCCTCCTACTACAAATTAATTTTCTATTTTATTTGAAGGGTTTAAAAAAAATCCACAGTCCAAAAACAGTTTTTTAGTAGAGCGAAAAAACCTAGGGTGTGAATTGACTAAAAATTGAAGGAAAATTGAGAAATGTTTATATCAAAAGACTCTGGTTCTTTTATGAAAATCACTCAAACCTTCAGAGTAAATAACTACGGACAGATGCTGATTTTGTTCACCATACAGTCAGCCAATGGCAGCTATGAAGTTCTAGCAACAGTTCTAGTATTTCAGAATCTCACATTTTTGTATTACTGTATTTTTTTGTTTGTTTTTAACCTTCATTTGTAAAAAAGCTGCTGAAAAGAAAGTTGTTTTTTAATGTAAAATTATGGTAAAATATACCGTTGTGTAGTCTTAAGTAAATGAAGAAATAAAAGAAGTCATCTCCGTCAACTTAATATCAATTCTTCATGGAATTACGTTAAAAATACCACATCAGAATTCCCACAAGTCTTAAGTAAATTAAAGGCCATATAAGAATAACTTACTGTTTCCAACATTTTTGAAATTCATTGTAGTGATTTCAACTTTTGACTAAATATGGGGTCGTAATGTAAATGCGAAGGCGACTGGTAATTTCATTGTTCGTAATGTTGGTGAAGTAATTATGTTTTGAAACATTTCTGTTTAAAGTAAACATTTTTGTTTGGAAAATTAACGTTTAGTTTTCGATTGTCTTTTGGAATGAAAGGGGCGTCCACACATTTTCATCACTATAAATTAATCACATCCGACTATAAATTATTTTTTTCTTTTATCGTAAAAAGTTACTGAGGAGAAAGTTTTTGTAATAACATGGTAGAAAACAGCATTGTATAGTCTTCAGTATTCATGTAAGAATTAGGTTGAAATGTTTCCAAAATGTCTGAAATTCAAGTGCGATCGCGACTAGTGAATTCATTGTTTTGCACAATTACGAAGGCCGTTGTACACAGTAGGCAGGTTAAAATGGTTGAAGAGCAGAAGCATATCATTGGAAGGAGCAAGAGGTATGAGGATGTTAGATAGAAGGATGAGAGAGGAAGAGTTTCTGTTTCAAAATGTTGGTGACGTACTTATAAAACATTTCTATTTAAAGTTAAAATATTTGTTTGGAAATGTTTAGATTCCGATTTTCTTGTAGAATGAGGCGGGAACTTCCACACGTTTTCATCAGCGCCTCCGACAAAATAATATTTTTCTCTTTTATTAAAAAAAGTTATGGAAAACAAAGGTTTTTAAGAAAGAGTCTAGCATTGTGTAGTCTTAAGAAAGGCAAAATTCGTGTAATAATTACTTATTTTCCAAAAATTTCTGAAATGTAATATCGTGATTTCACTTTTGACTTAATGTGGCAGAAAATTGATAATCAATTTACTTATTATTAATTATTTTTAAAAATTATTAGAGTACCTTTCTCACCCTCCATTTGGAACATCAAAACATTTTATACGTAATTACTGTAATTTATGAAGAATGCAGTCATTTTGTCATATTGTCATACTGTCATTTGTCATGCAGTCATACTGAAGTATTCTGAAAGTTTTATTACATTCATTGTTTAATTGGAATGATGCGCTGTAAAGGTAGTCGTAGATTATTGTAGGAACTTGTGAGAGCAGGAGATGCACTTCTACGAATTCCTATTGTATAATTAACAATGGCTTAAGCTTTCACTTTTATTCATTAAACCGGCGCGGCTTCAGTCATATCGAACGTCCCAGTCTTCCTTTCATTCGCGTTTCCGAGAAGAGCGAGCCGATTGGAACTCTTCATGCAGTCAACACGAAGATTTGAAGGGCAGCAAGTCTTTAAGAACTCCTGTACCAGGTCGCTTAAGAGGACTCTCGTGATTAAAAGTTTAAATTGCACCTCAAACGAGCGAACTTCTCAGGCGGGCTAGTTTTGTCTGAATAGCTAAGAAACTTTGGTTAACTTCTATTTAGCCTGCATTACCCGTCGGTCATTTACGGAATGGTGCAAGTTCCGCAAAAATAATGTTTCGTTGTACTTGAGAAATTAAGTTTCAACAATGCGAGTATTACGGAAGAAAAATGGGCGCAGCTTCTCGGGAGTTTGTAGTGGACTAGTGAAACACATGCGTTGTGATAAAAATGTACGCGTGTGTACATTTTTGTGTACATGTATGTACATTTTAAAAATAATACAATATTCTGTGATTTTTCCATTTTAATCGATCACGGTGTATGCGAATGCAAACAGCAACTCATCATAAGTCGACTGATGTGATAGGAAATATAACTCTGAAAAATCAAATTTCCTGTCGAGGTACTCGGAAAGTGCATGAAGTTACAATTTTCTCATTAAAACTTGAGTAGTTGTTCGCGAGTTCTTTCCGCAAAGGTCGTCAGGGTTGCAGAGGGAGTATAGCAGGCGAGTGCCACGGGGAAGATGGATGGAGGGGGGAGGGAAGGGTGAAACGCGAGCGTCGGTTATCTTTGGTGTATCTCCAGGCGCCGCAAGTGGGCCGGTGGGCCGCCTTCGAGCAATCGCGGCGCCCGCCGTTCACCTGCCGTTTGCAGCTGCGGAGCACCCTGCCCTCGGTTCCTTTGTACGTGTGTTCTGCTCAGGGTTGGGCAGTATTTAAATACTTGTATTTGAAATACGTATTTTAAATATTGCTTTTTATTGTTTTATTGTCGTTTCATTTTGTATTTGAGAAACTGTGTTTTTGTGTTTTCTGGACATGCATTTCAGAGATATATTTAAATACATAGAATAGGTGTATTTAAAAAAATATGTATGTACTTGGCGCAACATCCCGTGAACGGGTTCAGGCCTACTGGCGACGTACCTCCTCGCGGCCATGAGTTAAGAGGGTACGTGTGGTTAGCACGTAGACACCCCACATTAAGAAAAATAAATACTTAAAATACTTTAAATACGGATGAAGATAACTAGGACAGTTTCTTTTTGTTTGATTCTGCTAGTGAATGGAACTTATTGAATCAAAAATAAAAATTCCTTTCAGCTGTTGAACTTCAATTCTCTTAATTTTTAAATGATAAGTCTAAATCATTAAAAATACTGGACAATTATTCAACAATAAAATAAGCTTTTATTCCTTATAACACTAGTTTATGTTCATCAGCGCCAGTTCAGTATCTGTTTTTCTTTACGGGTTTTATACATTTATACATACTCCAACCCTGGTTCTGGTTTAATGTAGGCCTCTCTGTACCGTCTTCGGCCTGTTTTCGTCCGCTTGTCTCCATTCTCACCTCCGGCCTGTTCGCGGTCTGAACAACTCAATGAATGAAGAATGCCGGCATAAGATAGCGAAAGGATGCGTCCGAGTTAACTGTGATAACTAACACATCATGGAAGCGAAACAAAAAAGTTATTAAAATGTGTTGAAGTCGTGAAATTGCCCTCTTATATTGAAAGAAGCAAAAAATGACGGAGAGTTTTTGTCAATCAATTTTTTGGGGCGTATTTTTTCAAGACTTTGCAACGGAAAAAGCTTGTAAATCAATATTTCAATGTAAAATTGTTTCATGAAAAAGAAACTATATGTGCTTTATTTCTAGCGTCGTTTCATAAACCCGTCTGCAAAATAAGATATTGTAATGTAAATTGTATAATTTAGTATTTTGTGCTTTTATTTTACTTTTTTCTATGCTAATACCTTTTTGTATTACTACGTTTATCGACCCGGATGAAACTATTCTCTTTTTAAAATAAATGGAATCTCGAAGTACATGATTTATTAATTCATATGAAGAAGAGAGTAACGCGTGTGTTTTTATTTATGTCGTCGCTTAAATGTCATTGATCATTGTGCCAAACCATTATACCATAAAATATGTCTGATAGTTTAAAAAAAACAGTAATTATAAACGCGAGAAGCGCCGGAATAAATATCAGACCCTCGTTTATTTGACACCGGAAGTATCCGTCAAGGGTAACCTAACGATTTTGTAATTTTCGACCAGCAACGCTCCGACATTTGAAATTTCGAAACATTACATCAGACTATGCCATTTCAGCCCAAACCATGTACCTGGAACCTCTTGCTAACAGCCTTAGAATTCAACGTGGGCAGTTTCCTTTCTCCTCGACATTCTTCCCTGCCCTTTCCGCGGCCGCATTTAAAAGCGATTGCTCCGCGGCGCGTCCGTGTGTGCGCGCGGGGGAGGGAGGGAGGGAGGGGTTAGTCCGGATGTCACGTGGCAGTCGCTTGGGGCGCGAGGCCACGTGTCCGCCACGCGGTTGCGTGCGCGACAGCGGGTCGCCGCTCCGCGTTGCGCCGCCTGCGCTTCTCCGCCCGGGCCCTGCCCGCCCCAGGGGCCACGCCCTTCCTTCCTTCCTTCCGCCTCCGCACCGGGAGCGGCCAGACTCGTCGTTTCTTAGGTTAAAATTTAAGGTCGTGCGTAGGATGAAATTGGGGGAGTTTAGGTCTAATTTATTTTTCGGAGGTAGTACTCAACGGCGTCCCGTTATTCTTCGGAGTGATGTTTACGATAGGAATTACACTAACATCATTAATCGTTTTATTATAAACGTACTCCCAAACTATTTTCAGTTGCCCTCTGATCATACAACTACATGAAGAAGCAATTCTCTCAATATTTATAATCTACTGATTTGTTATGTAAGCTTAAGTATGTAGCTTCTTAATGTTTTCTTTTAAATAATGTAGGAATAATTGAGATCTTTGCCAGGATAATCGAAAATTCCTTTCTCTATCTATCTCTCTCCCTCTTTCTTACCTCATTTTATTCGTATTTCTCTTTTTACTTTGTGAAGGTGGCTCTTTAACCAACTCGGCTTAGTTCTCAAATATCCAATTCAAAGTTTGACATAAGCCGGTTAAAGGGCCAGAATGCCCCCTCTTCATTGTAGATTTCAAGTCTGTTCAACTCTGTGTGGATCCACACCTACACATCCTTCATCAACACCCCCGAGAAACCTGGCATTACCTTCTGCACCTCTTCGGTCGCATTCACATAATTCGACTCCCCATCTCCAACACACACACACACACATGCACCTCCCCCTCGCTGCTGGCAGCCTGGCGCAGGTGGTGCCCGCCTGCGCGCGGTCTCGGATTGCGCCGTCGCCGGATGTTCGCGACGCGAAATGCGCCGCTTCCGTCTCAGCCGCCGCCTTCGCACTTGCCAGGGGGTGCGATTTCAGCCCCGCCCCCGCCCCTGTAAGCTCAAATCCTCGCTCTCCGGCTACCGGCGGAACTCGGGTTCCTGGCTTCGTGTTTCATTCAGTTGGAAGAAACACCGTTCGGCTGACGTACTGGAACGTGTCGATGGATGCAATTTCTTTAGAAGTAATAAGCACGCTTTTAGGTTGTATATCGATAGCTTAGTGAACAAATATTGTATGTCTACTCATGGTCATTTTTAACATCATTTTTGGACGTCAACTGAAAAATCATTCCTATCTATTTAGTGCATAAAGATTGTAGTAGATCCATATAAGAGTTGTCACACTTTTTCCCATAAAGCAAACATTGTTGCTCCAAAATTTTCTGCGCCTTTACAAACTTACACAGTTCACTTATCTCGAAACTAGGAATTTTGGACTTACAGTGTGAGTCGACTAAGCCATCCATGTAGAATTATCCAGTCTTTCATGTTTGGTTAGGACGGAAATGAACATGATCTTTCAATTCAAATGATTTCCCACGCTTTCCTATCAATTGATCTTGAGGTCCTTAGGGCAATTAGGAGTAATCATTGTAATAGTAGTGATCAGTGCAATCATTTATTGTTTCATCGTCTGGTTACGTAACCAATAGACTGAAATTATGGATGTTTCATTGTCTTTAATTGGTATATTATGATTTAGTTTTCTTTTCAACCTTGGATAAATTGGAGTTATTTGCCGTTGTAATAAAGTAGCCTCTTTCAAATGTGTATATATAACCTTGTATTTTAAGTCTTTTTTTAAGAAGAAAATAATTATTCAATTATGTCTAAAGTATTACATACGGTTGTAAATTTAATGAATCTTTCATTTCCAGGGGAAATTGATGATGAACCCGCTAAAAATTGGTACAATTTTCGTATCGGAATTAATGACCCTGCCTCATTTCGCTAGGCTGAGAAATAATATGCTCTAAGTATATGTGCTAAAAATTTCTCTTAGTTTTCACAATCACAATTCTTTGCTCGTCGATCGAAATAAACGCTATGGGGAAAGTCACAGAAACACGAATTTGTGCTTCGTACTTTTTTCATGTAAACATTTTTTTGTCTGATTTAAGTGGTAATTAAAATTCCGTTATACTGTGATCGCATTATGCACTCTATTTTATGAGATTTATATTTTTAAAGATTAATATTTGTCCGTGATGGATTTAGATAAGATGAAGCCAATAAGACAGACATAAAATTATTTTCTTGTAGTATATTTTCATAATGATTACAAAACTTTTGATCATACTACATTACAGATCAAGAGTTGTATAATCATTATTAGAATATAATATAAGAGATTTATATTCCATCTACAAAAATAGATAATTGTATTTAAAACGTCTGTTTAGTTGTAATAAACACTACAACTCAATAATTAAAATTCTAATCATTTTTAACAAAGTATTAAAACAAATAGTTTGATACTTCCAATTACATTTCCTAAATGAGAAATACGATATCGATTGTACGCCGAGCTCAGTTAAGACCAAAACTCCAGAGGCGCAAGCTCTGTAGGTTCCTCTGCACGCGTAGCTACTCACCCGGGTGATCGCCTCCTTCCACAGCGATCAGACTGCGCCGGCCCCGCCCATTTCTCGCCCCCCTCCCTCCTCACCTTCCCGCCCCCTGACGCCCTGGCCTGCCCGTGACCCGCTCATTTGCATGGTTATTACTCCGGCAGTAGGCCGACTCCCTCATTGCACTTCGGATGTAACTTAATTATAACAGAAAACTCGTAATCCACCGTTTCGCAAACGGCTTACGTCGTAACTTGCCAGATTTTGCTTTCGTCGGCCGAAACTTTCGCGAGGGGACGGGATCCGCTGCGGCGGGAATAATCGTAAAAAGTGCGTCGTTCGGATAACTGCCGCCCCCGCCACGACCCGCCCCACTTCTCTTCGATCGAGCCGCCCAGTGGGTCGAAATAACACGAAAGACGGTTTCGTACACGATAGAATTTTCTCTCATATACAAGAACGTTTTTCAACAGTCCAAAAACAACACAGAGTTGCAACGTATGTTAATATTTTATTTTACTTGTTTATTTACAGATGCCCCGTTTTTCGCCGTCATCCTTCAATATTTCTGTTGACCTACGACATTTCATTCAATTATAAGAGTCAAGGGAATGTCCCTTTAGCTGTATTCCACCTATTCAGATTGAATTGAGAATCATTACAAATCGGTGCATCGTTTTTTCCCCCTCTTTTTCATGAATAATTACATTTTCTTAATGCAAATGCTGCAATCATAATCTTTGTTATTTTCTGGATTCAATATCCACTTCCCTAAACATTCGTAAACTTACGCTTTGCGTAAGAAAAGTAACACATTTTCAATTTTGTGGCATGTTGTACTCAATTCGGTGCTTTTGAGTAGTATGTTGGGTGCCCTTGTGTGCATTTGGAGCCAGTGTGCGTGGGCTGATCGCGGCCCGCGGGCGCCCCGTGGGAGTTGGCGGGGAGAGAGAAGTGGGGCGCGGGTCGTTGAGATTCGGGGCCCCGCCCCCTCATAAGCTCCGCTTCCCTGCGCTGGCTTTTCGCCGTGGGAATGGGACGCCTCTCGTATGCTCCGTTCGGCCTCGGCTTTCCTATCCCAAAATCCCGCCTCGAGAGGAAGATATGATTGGAATTATATCTACTCGTATAATAATGGGGATAGTGTTTCTTAAGAAACTGCATTGGGAAGCTTTTTGTATACTAATTAGAAAGAAAGGCGTCAATTGCTTAACAATTCAAGAATTACAATGATTTTAAAAAAAATATTCCAATTGGTCTCCTAAGTGAATATTTTGCCTTCGCGAAGGAAACTTAAAGATAATAGTAATAATTCGTTTCCTGCACCAGCAACGCTGTTGAATGAAACCACACAAAATTGTTTTCTGAAAAGTAGCAGGCGTACTGCTCAAGAACAACAAATTAAATTCTCCCGTATTACACTGCAATAAATTAAATATTTTAACAAAATCAGTCTTCACGGAAACTTTACATACAACGAATATCACAGTTCGTTACGTACAGAGAAAATCAAAACCTATACGTCCCGTAATGCAACACGTGAATGGCAAATATTTAATGGCGCGCGGCCTCTTCCTTAAAGCCTTGCTGACGGATGACGTTATATGACGTAAGCAATGAATCACTGAGTATGAGAAATCATTAGATGAGCGCAATATGAGAATAGGCTGAATAACCTAATCAAAAACGTGCGTTTTTTAGTCAAAATCGAAACTGTATAATTGTTTTTCATTTATCTCAAATGTTCTGGGTATCTAGCGTAAACCATCGACACCTCTGATGTGGCCGGAGGCGGTATAGTTTTCATTACATTTTTGCAGGATTCGAAATTAGTAGTCTGCAGCAACAAACATGATACTGAAAAGAAACATTAACAATTTGTTTCCAAAAAAGGACCATGCACATTGAGTAACAACAACAAAAGAAAGATTCTCGTAGAACGGTGCAGTGAATTAAATATTTTAACAAAAACAGTCTTTATTGATACTGCAATAGTATTTATACACTACAACAGTTCTTTGCATAAAAAATGAAATTAAAAGAACATACAGAAGCGTAGATACGAGTATGTTACCGAGGGGCCCCGGTGCGGGAAGTATAAATGGGGCCTCTCATTGCCATTATCATTTATATTGAAGGTCGGCGGGTGTCTTCACTTGGGGCCTTTGACTTCTAGGACCTAGTAGGTGCCGCGTACTGGTTGCATCAGCCTAGCCACGCCCCTGCAAGAATATCAAAAAGCTGCAGTTCAATTAGGCAACATACGAGTTAGTGACGTTCAAGCTCCCGATGAGATGACAGCGTCACGGCTGAACTAGTGTCAATGGACTTACGGCCGTATTCTCAATCATGGATTACTTCGAAAATAATCTGTGAATCGAGGAATTCGTGGATTAGGTTAACACTCGGATAACTCTCAATTCTTATTCACAAACCGCGGTCATCAGAGAATTGGCGGATTCGAGGGTTACCCTTGGCGAGAATGTTACAGGAAATATGATTGGCTGTGGAGTATTCGATGTGGTTCTGTTTGTAAACATTAGTAATAGCGCCACTTCAAACGCGATCTCCAATGTTATCATTTCGCGTACTAAGTAATGTATCCAGGGCCAACCAATCTAACATTTCTATTTAAGAAATTAATATTTTCACAATTGTCATTGACAAATACGTGAATACTGTTGTAAGCAAAGTTACAAAAGCAAAAAAGAAGCATCACATAACCTGCAAACGAATTTCAACGCAGTAAGTATTGTTTAGCAGTTTAAGAACAACTATAAAGGCTTGAAAAGAATGGTTTAAAAGGCAGGAGTGATAATAAAGTTCCTATTTACAATGACAGAAGCAGCTACAACACTGTGTACTTAATTGGATGGGAAAATTACTGCATTCATCCGCCTGAAGAACGTACTGCATGTGACTATGATTTGGGATATGAAAAGGCAGTTAATATGACTCGAAGTAAGTGTTTTTGGTTTTATCTACCTTGCAAGTTGTGTATTTAATTTTCAAAACAACAGTACTGGCTATCTACCAAGAGTTTTACAAATATTTTTGATTGATACTTTGTGTTCTGGTGAAGGGCTACATGCAAAAGTTATTTCAGTAGTTTTTAGTGCAACTAATAAAATAATTTCACCTCAAGACTATTTTCAAAGGAATCGTACCACCCTAAACCATGGTTTTACCAAACAAAATCAAATCAAATATGATGTCATGAAACATTCAAATGCAAGTAATACTTGCACAATTTTTTAAAATGAAATGTATACAATAAAACATGATAAACCATGTCTTTTAATAAAACAAAAACAAATTCAGCATAATTGTCATAAAATTCAAAAATTGGAAATAATCCTGCCCAGATATCAAAGTTACTTTGTCTTCTTCAGAAGATACAAAATTATATTTTATATTTGTTTTGGTGTGACATACTGGAATAAATGTGAAATAGTATATAAAATATTCTTTGGTTTTCACATAGATTCCAAAACTATTATTAGCACATTTTCATGAACTCTTATTGTTAAATGTACTAATTCATATTTATGTTTTGTGCTTCTCTGAATCCATAGTAATATATACTTGTTTAATGAAAAATACCCTTCTATTTCTGGAATCTGAAGCAGATTATTGTTACTTCGTTGCTGAAAATGTAATGTAGGCTAAATATAAAAAATATTGAATTTTAAAAATCATTTACATTTTATAATATCATTGAATTTAAAGAAAGATTAATTAAATGTCAACAATCATTATTGATTATATATCTGTCTTATGATATCTGATACCACAACTACTATAAATATATTGTGCATATTGTTAATGTGCATAGTCTATATTAGATTGGGATTCCAGTATCAAACATTCTTTTAGAATATTATTTATGTTTGGACTGATTGCAGGGTTGGATTTCTGAACTTAGGATTTAAAAAAATTAAGATCTGTTGTATAAGGGAAGTAATTAAAACAAAATTGTTTTGGTTTTTCAATTTGTTTATTGCTAGTAATTTTATTATCAATTTTTTTAACAACCGAACCATCTTTTAAAGCATTTGTAGAGTGCTGAATTTATTTTTTCATTTATTCTCTTTTCAAAAATCTAATTCTACACTCTCAATTATAAATGAATTGAAACACTTATGTTTCCTGAAGTTCATCTTTGGTAATCTTTACTATAACGTTGATGGATTTGTGACATATCGTTGACATTGTAGATAAATGAAACAAGTTTCTTTATTATCAGCAAACTTTTGTTGGCAGTGATGAAACCAGTTATTTTACAATTTCTACAATCATATTCATGTCAATAATATTCGTATGTTTTTATTGTTTGTCTTTCTTCATTGCATAAAGAAAGGTTCCATTCATTATAGACAATCAGGTGATAATAAAAAATATTTCATACAAGGTTGAAGTTTGTACATAAAACAAAGTTGGAGCTTTTACAATGTTTCAGAGATGATTTGTCTCCATCATCAGGTACTTTTTGGCTTATATTGGATATAAGCCAAAAAGTACCTGACGATGGAGACAAACGATTTGTGATGGAGACGTGATTGTGATTGACATGTGATGGAGACAAATGATTTGTGATGATGGAGACAAATTATCTCTGAAACATTGTAAAAATTCCAACTTTGTTTTATGTACAAATTTCAACCTTGTATGAAATATATTTTATTATCACCTGATTGTCTACAATGAATGGAACCTTTCTTTATGCAATAATATTCATGTTTAGAAAAAGGGACTCATAAAGACATCCTTTAAAAATGAATATTTTATTTCCAAATAGGATATGTCAGAGATAGATAACCAGTACCAGCAGCTGCGAAAGGGACCAGAAATTATGAGAATGGTATCTACTTCCCAGGAATGCAAACAGTTCCTGAAGGATTCCACATTCTTAAAGTATCAAGAAGAATTTGAGTTTATGAATGAACACGAGTTGAGGATGCAATGTTTATCTACCTAAAATTTGAATATTATCAAGATATGAAGAACAAACAATTCATTCTTTAAAAAAATTAAATTTTGTCTACACCTTAAATTAGTAATGGAATCAAATATGGACTACATCCTTTATTTGTTTGTTTTTAGCAATTTGAGATTTTATATTTGTTCTACAAATGGTTAGCAAAGGAATAAAATATTCATTAAATTGAAACCATTCAACATATTTTGCTATGTCTCTTCCTTTTTATTTTTGTTTATTGTGTTTATAACTTAGGGTTCAGTAATATTCCTGTATTTGGGCATTAAATTTGCGAAAATTATCATTTATTTACCAGAAAAGTTTCTGTTTCAATATTGAACGTTAATAAAATAAAAATATTTGTTAACTGCATTCAGTTTTTATTTATTTACTTCAAATGAAAAAACTTATAATTCAATTTAACCAAGGATCTACTTAGTAGCATTTTTGTCTAATTGTTATTGTATTCTTTCTTTAAACCCTTGTAATTCATTTCAATTTATTTGAATTTATGGTATATTCAAATATTTAACTTGAAATTCCTTGACCATTTATTTGCCTGATTATGTTAACAATATCTACACTGTTTTTGGGTGTTGCAAGTATATATTTCTGATGATCTCCTATAGTGAATGTAAAAATTAAAAAAGGCATTCTAATAGATGAAAGTAAGATAAACTATGACCATACCTTTAATTGAAAGCAAAAGCTAATAATGTGATTTTATTAAAAAATAACCTGCACTGATAGAATGATAAGTCCAAATTATATAATATTAAATACGATAATTGCTGAACCCGTTACTAGAAACAATATTATTATTCAAAATTATTCACCATTAACTGACTACTCAGATTTATATTACTGATGACGGAATGGAAGCAAATAGAGGAGTCTATCTTTATTTCAAACGCATTCCATAAATTCAACAGCAAACAAATCGTACTTGGCGGAGTCGTCTGTATTGTTTAACAGGGTCGCCAATGGCAACAAGTGCAATTCGCGAATTATACGCCGAAATCGAATGTATAACCCACGGGTCGAAATCGGGGTGTCTAATCCTCGAATCGCAACCGATCCTGCCTCGTGAATAAGGATTTTTGCTTTGATTCGCGAATAATCTGGACTCGACGATAATTCTCGTATTACACGGTATTGAGAATATGGGCGTTACTGTTTCATTTAAAGTATAGTAGATATTTAATGGGAGCTCTTTTTCGGAGCCGTGTTCTCGCCTGACGTCAGCTGTGCCGTAAGCAGTGATTCATTGATTATGAGAATTGATCCATTACAGACACTACGAGCAAAGGCAAAATAACGGATTCAAATAATTGCATTTTTAGAGAAAAAGGAATCCCTTTCATTGTATTTGGATTTTTTCGGAGTTTCTGGGTTTGTAACGTAGCCATTGATACTTGTCACATGGCCAGAGTCTGCTTGCGCGATTAATTCACGCATACGAAATGACTAATAAATAATAGTAATAATAATAATAATGATAATAATAATAATAATAATAATAAATATAATCATATTTCTTCTAGACATTGCTAAAAATGGTGTTCGGGTCGTTAGCCCTACGTAACAAATTACATCACATCACATACCTAGCCACTAACTTCTATCATTATTTACCCCAAATCCCTTCCCTTGCAACCTTCAGACTCGCAATAAATCCTAACCACACCAGAATAAAAAAAACAGATATCCCCACAACATATTCCTGAAAACCTTCTCCGAATTCGAACCAGAACAGAGGACCCAAAAGGGCATCCTCACCCTTATGTTAGATTTAAGAGTTAGAAGTAAGTTTTAAATGTAAGTTAGCATGTAAGCCTTCAAACATATGTTAAAGTAGAAATTACACTGAACTATGTACAACCAACATAAATAAAAAAAAATAAAAAAAAATTAAAAAAGTAACAAATCAGTAAAATGTTAAAAAGATATCAAGATACACTTGACTGCGTGAATCACACATGTTACAAAGATCCTGAAATGCAATTCTACCATTTTATTTATTAAAAATTAGTATGTAAATTAAAATATATAAAATGTAATAAATACATAAATTAAGAATACATTAAAATAAATAATTATATATATAATTATTTATTTTAATGTATTCTTAATTTATATTTATATATATATATAATTTATATATATATATATATATATATATATATGCCTATTATCAAACTGTGTCTTCTGTTGTACAATACACCAGAAATACGCCAATTCTTTCAAAAAAAAAAGGGGGGGGTTCGATAACCTCACAGAACCGGATTTTCCTGTTATTGTTAAAAAAAAAAAATATACGATCTTCACCACACAATCGGGCGGCGGCGGTCACTTCTGGAAACAAGCAAACAAATATATTATTTTCTTTGCAATGTTTTTGAAACGTCATCGCGAAATTCTCACAAAGTCACATCCGAAAATATCCGCCAGCTTAGCGCTCGTTCCGCGAAGTCGTGACCGCGGAGAAAGGCGCGCGGCCCAGACACCATTCGCTCAGTCCCCGCGCCCCTGCTCGCCCATTCACTTGCGCAGCGGCCGTGAGGTAATCAAGAGGCCGGCGACGTCACAACCGCGCCGCGCACTCGTCCACAATGGGCCAGAAGACAAGCCTAGCAAAGAAATTAAATTAATGAACTAGAAAAGTTAAGGAAATGAATAAGAAAAGAAAAGGGAAAAAGAAAAAACTAGAAATTATTTAAAAAATAATTTAAAAAAGAAACAAGAGGGGGAATAGAAAATATAGAGATAGAAAATAATTGCAAATTGTCACCCTAAAACTTAAAATTCATAACTTTCAGGACATAATAAGTGAATTGAACAGTACAGTACAGAAGAGTAAAGTATATATAGAATTGAATGAACAGCAGTTGTGCATAGTTCTTGATATTGTATAAAACAACGATAAATCTGTTAAATAAAAAAGTTCGTTTCGTAGTAGGCTTTTTGAAAGCTGATCCTACAAAATTGACTGAAACGTTTCTGAATGTAAACTATTTTCTTAGTACAATTAAAACAAGTTGTTGCGAATGGAACTTGCACATTTTCAGCCTGAAAATAAACAAATAAACGGTCAAATAAACAAATAAACGGTCACTTTGACTGCCATGTGCATCACTTGTGATGCACAGTAGGTTTTTGTGACTGGCCGCGTGCATCATATACGATCATGCCCAGTGCCTGGACACATAATTGGAGAGTAGTCTTGGCCAGAATCAAAAGTTCACGAAATATCCTCTGACAGTCAAAGTGTTCTGCTACACATGAAAGAGAAGAATAGTTTGTGTTGCACCGTTTTAAAAAATGTGTATTGGAACGGAAATCACTGAAAATGTGTCGTTTGAGTTTTTCTTGTGATTTCGCCCCACTGCGCGCCGCCCGCGGTTTCCGCTCACCGCGACGCCGTCGCTGCCGCTTCCGTGAAACAGCCCACCCGTCGCAACGCGAGCGACGGCCGGGCGGACGCATGGCAGGCGCAGTTCCGCCGCCTCGGCAGTGCCACGACACCCGTCCACGCGAGCGCTACCGCCACCGCTTCGCAGCCGCCGCTAATCAGATTAGCGTCGAGACGGCCGGCCGGCCGGGCGTCGCGTCGGCGTCGTTTTTTTCATCGCGAAGCCGCGCAGCATCGTCCGAGGAGGAACCGGTTAACGAGCGCGGGGGATAATCGCCGCCGCTTGTCTGGAAGAAGGATCGCCCGGGTTCGCGCGTTCGAAGACGGCGTTGTAGTTCCGAGATGGCGTTGCAAGAGGGAGAGACCGAGCAGCTGAGCGAGAAGCGTAGCGGCCGCCTGCTGGAGATGGCCCTGGCCATTAAGATTCAGGAGGCCGTGCTGCGGGCGGCGCTGGAACGCGAGGAAGAGGTGAGTATTCGACATGGCACGCTCCTGTGAATGGGATTTTTGAGTGTTTCGGTTAAATTCGGAGGGGGCGTGACAAGTCACATGTTACTTCATCTGCGTTTCGTCCGGTCTCCGATGTCCACATTTCAGTCCGCGTGATGACACTGTAGGGAATCTTGGATCACTTGCCTATTTCACTGCATGGCCAGAGTGTTTATGCTGTAGTGAATGGGATGAGTGAATGAATTTTAGGAAGTGCAATATAAACGAGACTTGAGATAGATAAGTAGCATGGACATTAAGATTGTAGCAAGTAATTTCTAAACCAACGAGAAGGAAGACTTCTTAGTATTTAAATGGTCGAAAAGTTGAAAGAATTCAGACTCTGAATTGGTTGCTACTTCATATATTTCATTAATATTTTTAATATTATTAATAATAATTTATTCAAGTTTCTCTCTCCTTTCCTGTCATTTTTTTCGTTTTTGTCTTGTAAGATGCGTGTTACTGAGGCAATCATTTTATTTATTTCATTCATAATAGCCGGAATTCTCTGTATTGCGGATATCCGATGACCATTTCATAAACGATTAGATCTGCCGCAGAAGTGAATTTTGAAACTTTTCATTTTACTTTCCAATAAAGCGTCGGTATTAGGATTAAATGAACATTTTGGTCATATAGAAACTTGCAATAATTCAAAAATTGTTTCAACACTTGGGTTCTCAAAACATTGAAAAATGAATTTTTGTTGATTTCTTGAAAATTTTTCAGCTTCTTACTCTCTCTCAAGTGAATGGTGTCAGTCAATTATGTTACCTACCTTTCACTCATGTGCTTATAGGATATGGTGAATTAATATTGATATTATATTCATTCAAAAGAAATTAATTTTAAAATCAATTCAGCAAATTCTTAATTGCTTACGTGGGAATTGAAACACGAAATATTCCGACAGCGCATAACGTGATATGCATACAAATTACTCATTTCGCTTGTAAACATAAATAAGGAAGGGAGCAGCGCTCCATTCGGGATTCTGGCGTCAGTGTTTCGAGCTGATGACTAAACCTCCCATTCCTATGGGAGAGGAATGACAAGAGAGGCGAGATAGCATTAGTGGTTCATTCTATTGTGAGACATGATGCAATGAATGGGTGAGGTGTCTTTAAAATGTGGGTCAAAATGTCGTACGGGAAAAATATCAATTTCGACATTTTATTGAAACTTCATAAATTAACCAGCGTAATTTACATATCTGCATAAGATCAATTAAAAAGCGTTAGTCTGAACAACTATAGCCTCAGACTGTGAGCTTCAGTTTAATTAGTACAATACTCATGCGTTTATCAGTTTCATTGCAGCACAAGTACGTTAATGGGTCATTTACAATTTTCATACGCAAGTAAAGGGTTGTTCAATCAAAGTAGTTCTTTCGATAGAATTCTAACCAATACATTTAATATTGGAAGGGTGTGAGTAAATAAATCAATATTGGCCATTGAATTTTTGCTCTTGTTAGTTTCTGTGTCAATGAATACGAGTATTGAGTATCTTTATATGGTAACATCACTCCCATTTTAAAAAATGGTTTTCGCTCATCAAATTCTGGTTATTTATCCAAAAGGTTTGAGTAAGGAAAGATGCATGCGAAGTCCACAGTGAAGAACATAACCCTCATTTCTTGTTGAAGTCGAGTAAAATTACCAGAGTATTCACTCTTTGCGTGAATACATATCATTAAAAATATCTAAAACTAATACTATACATGAATCGGCGTATACGTAGTTCGTGTTCTCAAATTAATTAGTTTAACAATTCCAGACCATGTCATTTACAATTCAAATGTTTAATCTTCTTAAAAGAGTGAATGGTTCTTTCATAATCGATAACAAGCTATTTAGGTCATATAGGGCGTGGTTGGCAATTTGGAAGAGGAAACTAAATTTTCCTGTAATCTCTTTCGGTATCATTAATAACGCGTGTGCAAATAATTGCAGCGAATTTAATCATGTGTCTGTGCAGTTGCATCTTTCTTAATGAGCGGCAATTGCGGAACGAATGAACATGCAAAAACACATTATTCACAAACGCCTCCTACACACACTTCACGGCTCGAGAAAGACCATATGGATCCGCTGCCAACATATTCGCTGTTTTCCCGCTCCAAACTTCCTAAATATCAGCCAGCGGGCATGTGCAAGAGATCGCTGCCATTAAAAACCACTCAACCGGCAGGCAGTATTGACATCCTAAATGGGACATCGCGAGTTGTCGTATGAACAGCTCGTGCTGATGCCATTCGTCATTCAGCGAAGCGCAAAGGTCCGTGAATATGAAGAGCTCGGGGGGAAATGAGGAGCGGTAAATGAAATCATTGTTCATCATTGTAACGTGGAGTTCTAAAATACATTTTCGGACAAAATTACAGTACGCGTCTAAAACTTCAAAAAAATTGTTTTTTGTTGAGCAATAGTAGATATTGAGAAATTGAGTAATTGTAGATGGCGAACAGTCATACGAAGATACGCTATAAAAATAGATGGAATCGTAAACCATTTGTTTGTGAAAGTGGGGTAGCAGATACAAGTGAAGAAATGTTCCCGAAAGGGGCATCCTCGAGAAAGAACACATTAATTAACGTTTCATTTGAGTCTGCTGACAACTAAAATACGTAACCTCTACTCAGCTGTGAGAATTCCATCGACTACATTCTACATGTCCCTCTTTTTCTCCGCATAGTCTTGCTTTCCGTGCCTACATTTTACGAACACTTTACGCCAGTTCCGTAGAATCTCGTGACTCCAAGTAACGTTTTCCGCTGGCCGTGAAATATCCTTTCGTTCGCTCACCTTGCGACCCATGGTCGCATGTTCCTGTAGCCTCACAGCTGGAGAGTTGAATGCACGCAGCAACTCCCACTCTCCCTCTTCCAATCACCCACCCCAGCCCGTCTACCAGCAGCCCACCTAACCGCTGACATCGTTCACCGGCCCACCTACTGCCCGCCCCGTCCCACCTACCATCCAAAATACCTAATACCTACCGCCCTATCTAACCCCCCCCTACAAATTGCCTGGCCTCCCGCCTTCCTACCACAGATCGTTTCTCTACCTTTTGCCCATCCACCTTCCTTTTCCCCCTCCTGCCTACCACAGATCCCGCCGCCCCCGCGTGGGTCCCAAATTTACCTCCGGCGGCGTCGGCGACGCGACGCACGGGGTCCCCGCGTCGCCACCTTATCTCCCCCGGGCGCCCGTGATATATGGTCCGCGCCCTCTCGTGTTAAGCCTGCAGATAACTTGCGGCGCGGGGTGGCGGCAGAGATGGCGGAGGCCTAGAAGTGGCGGTGGAGGGGGCAGCTCAACCGATGACGAGAGTCACAATGGCTCTGAAGACAAGACGACGAGCGTGATGACGATGGTGGTGGAGGTGTTGGTGAGAGCCGTGGTCACGACTATCATTATAAAGAGAATCAAAAATTGGCAATTTACAATGGCGTAAGGGTGTGTGGTGTATTATACTAAATTCTGTGTTTAAATTAAATGTTTTTGGCTCGATGTGTACGGCAAGAGCACGTGTCGCCGGGAATAAAGCATCAGTCTGCAAAGAACAAGTGCTTTACGTTTGTAAACGAAGTAAATATTCACATATGTGTGAAAGTTTATTTTATTTTTACTAACATTTTGATTACAATAAATGCAGTTTCGGATGGCTTAGATCAAGACCAAACCATTAAAACATTGGTGGCGGAAGGACATAAAATCAATCATCCCTACGCAAACTAATGATTTATTAGCCATTACAATGTTCCTTAGAATCCTAACAGTCGAACTGCTGTAGCCGAGGTTGAAGGCATGCACGTTGACCATTAAAACTGTAAAATGCTTTTGCTGGGGTAATGTAAATCCTGAGGAACGAAGGCGTATTGGCAGGCCTGAGGGTGCGTGGTCGCCCTTGCCTGCCAATTCTTCTTTTCCTACATGCGTGAAGATATCGTGTAGGTTGTTGAAAAGCGAAAACTACAAATTGTGAGCTTCAAAATGTTTGTCGTGAGCGATTTGATTTATATTGATTCTCAGAAATAAAATTTTGAAAAACGGGTTACGTGTGGAAAGAAGGATCAGATTTTCTTGTTTCTTTGCATTCGTTCTTCATGGCAACAGTGTTGGGCATATTTCGTGCTTAGGAAGGAGTGTAAATACAACTGGAATTTTAAAATATTTTCCCTTCTTGCCTGTTTCCTAAAATTTATGTATTGCTGTTTGGGAAGCCTGTGTATCAGAAATGACTTTATACTCAAGTTGATAAATATTGATGTCTTAATTCAGTTCAAATACACATATACACTTTTGAAAAAATGTTGAAGTGAACGGGAAATTAGTTAAATAGAAATAAACCAGAGATAGATCATTCTTAATCATGGCCAAATTGTATATTTTGAACGAAAGGCTGTATAGGTATGTATACGTACCTTTTTGTTTTTGACTTTTTTCATCTTCTCACAATCAAAACGCCTACGGCACAACGGAAGCAAGATCGCGAACGTTACTTCTAAGAATTTGTTCAGATTAATATACACTGCACCTGGGAAGACAAATATTCCCGTAGTCACGTTACATCCCTAGTATTTTATGAGTTAATTTAAAAATTCCGTGAAATATTCCAGCAGTGCCTTGGATCGCCGGGACCGCTTCCACCGTTACTTGTTGAATAATGTAGCACTTTCCCCTCCGCGGGGTGGCCGCCGCCGACACCCACACCGCCCTCGCTTCCGCCGCCAACACCGCCCCTCAAACCGCTTCCTCCGCTGCTACCAACAACCATCACTACTCCACTGCCGCCATCGCCGCCGCCAACAGCTCGCCCCCCTCCACCGCCAACACCTCACCTCCGCCCCCGCCTCAAACACCCCACACCGTCACCGCTTCTGTCTCCGCCGCCAACCTTCCCGCCTCTATCTCCGCCACCAACTCCCCGTCGCCGCCTCCGCCACCAACTCCCCGTCGCCGCCTCCGCCACCAACTCCCCGTCGCCGCCTCCGCCACCAACTCCCCGTCGCCGCCTCCGCCACCAACTCCCCGTCGCCGCCTCCGCCACCAACTCCCCGTCGCCGCCTCCGCCACCAACTCCCCGTCGCCGCCTCCGCCACCAACTCCCCGTCGCCGCCTCCGCCACCAACTCCCCGTCGCCGCCTCCGCCACCAACTCCCCGTCGCCGCCTCCGCCACCAACTCCCCGTCGCCGCCTCCGCCACCAACTCCCCGTCGCCGCCTCCGCCACCAACTCCCCGTCGCCGCCTCCGCCACCAACTCCCCGTCGCCGCCTCCGCCACCAACTCCCCGTCGCCGCCTCCGCCACCAACTCCCCGTCGCCGCCTCCGCCACCAACTCCCCGTCGCCGCCTCCGCCACCAACTCCCCGTCGCCGCCTCCGCCACCAACTCCCCGTCGCCGCCTCCGCCACCAACTCCCCGTCGCCGCCTCCGCCACCAACTCCCCGTCGCCGCCTCCGCCACCAACTCCCCGTCGCCGCCTCCGCCACCAACTCCCCGTCGCCGCCTCCGCCACCAACTCCCCGTCGCCGCCTCCGCCACCAACTCCCCGTCGCCGCCTCCGCCACCAACTCCCCGTCGCCGCCTCCGCCACCAACTCCCCGTCGCCGCCTCCGCCACCAACTCCCCGTCGCCGCCTCCGCCACCAACTCCCCGTCGCCGCCTCCGCCACCAACTCCCCGTCGCCGCCTCCGCCACCAACTCCCCGTCGCCGCCTCTGCCACCAACTCCCCGTCGCCGCCTCCGCCACCAACTCCCCGTCGCCGCCTCCGCCACCAACTCCCCGTCGCCGCCTCCGCCACCAACTCCCCGTCGCCGCCTCCGCCACCAACTCCCCGTCGCCGCCTCCGCCACCAACTCCCCGTCGCCGCCTCCGCCACCAACTCCCCGTCGCCGCCTCCGCCACCAACTCCCCGTCGCCGCCTCCGCCACCAACTCCCCGTCGCCGCCTCCGCCACCAACTCCCCGTCGCCGCCTCCGCCACCAACTCCCCGTCGCCGCCTCCGCCACCAACTCCCCGTCGCCGCCTCCGCCACCAACTCCCCGTCGCCGCCTCCGCCACCAACTCCCCGTCGCCGCCTCCGCCACCAACTCCCCGTCGCCGCCTCTGCCACCAACTCCCCGTCGCCGCCTCTGCCACCAACTCCCCGTCGCCGCCTCTGCCACCAACTCCCCGTCGCCGCCTCCGCCACCAACTCCCCGTCGCCGCCTCCGCCACCAACTCCCCGTCGCCGCCTCCGCTACCAACTCCCCGTTGCCGCCTCCGCCACCAACTCCCCGTCGCCGCCTCTGCCACCAACTCCCCGTCGCCGCCTCCGCCACCAACTCCCCGTCGCCGCCTCCGCCACCAACTCCCCGTGTCGCCGCCTCCGCCACCAACTTCCCGCCGTCGCCAACAACTCTCCGCCTCCGTTCCACCAACAACGCTCCACTTCTGCCTACATCGTCCCCCGTCGCCGTCGCCACCCACTCCACCCCAACCACGACCACCTTCACCGCAACTGCCCCCTCCGCACCTGGCGCTGAGCCGGCAGGGGGCGGAGGGTTGCGTGAGAGAACGAGGGGGCGGAGGGAAGCGGCGTGGGTTCACGCGTGTGAGTCATGCGTGCGACGCGACCTGCAGTGCGTTTCCGGAAACAGCTCGCCCGACGCGACTCTCCTTTCCGCTTGATGTACGCGCGCGCGCCGCGAGCGCCTTTGCTCGCCTGCCCGTCGCAGCGCGCGCCCTCCGCCCGCGCCACGAGGGCGCCCGTTGTTTGCCTTGGTGGGAATAATGTGCCATAACGCGAGGGGAGGAACTTGGAGAGGCGGAGAAGGGCTTAAATCCTACTCAGCGTCCCCCACGAGCTGCTTTGAATAGGCTCGCTATTAGTCCTTGAAGTTTTGCGCAAAACGACAGATTTATAATTATTGTCAAACCACGTTAGTTCCAACTGCGTGATGCTGAAAATCTCTTCACTTGAAAGAATGTTCAGTTTACTGAGGAAACCTCTGTATATGGAGAGGAATTAACATTGGAAATGGAAAGGAATCAACGTTTTTGTTGTGGTAATTGCGCTAGTTTAATTCGGGAAGAGAAAAAATATATATTTTGTAACTCACAAATGGTCGCATTGGGATTAAGACATTTTTTCGGCATTCGAAAAGTATACAGGGTCTGAAACTGAGAACATTTTTGTTATTTGAAGAGTCCGTGAAAGCATTATCGGGTTCTAGACAAGCATCCTTTACTCGTAATATGAATTTTATTTCTATTAAATTAAATTTTAAATTCGTAAACGTTATAATTATTTGTTCTTCGAATTTATTTTTGCTCGTTAACTCAGAAAGACTCGGTAATTCAGAGCAGGCAAAATACGTTTGAGATTTCCTTCAGTTTAGAATGAGAGATACAACTGTACTACTATGGCAGCTCTGTTCTTGAACACTCGTGTTATTTGATGCAAAATTATGTTTCTGGTTTGTGATATAATTCAATGTAGCTTCACGTCAGTGTTAGTTTTCCTCCAATGACTTGAGAAATGGGAACAGAGAATATCTCCTTTTTTGTCCATTAGTCAGTCTTACACAATGGACTCACGTGAGCTACTGCAAGAATTGCAACATGACAGATGAATAATGCGGGATATGCAAATTATGGTAAACTGGAAAAGGATGCATTATTTGCACCTGCCGTTACTCACCGGTTAGTTTGTTTCTTTATTTATTCACAAAGAAGAGTATTCATGGGAAAAGGAAAAAAAAAACACTTACTTTGTCTAATCCTTCCATTAGTACTTCCCAAGTGAGCCCAAACTCAAAACATATAACAAAAAGTTCTACAGTTGTGACAAAAACACGCCAGTGAATTCCTAGCTCAGCAAAACGTGTTCTAAAATGATCGAAAAAAGCGAGTGTACTTAAATTCTCAAGGCCTATGGAATGATAAACACGAAAGGTCACGTTATTCGACCATACAATAAACCAATTTTTTTTTCGTTTCTGTCGGCTGTCTGGGATTATCCAGCAACGCCTTTCTAGAGATACTATTTCACACTTTTGCTGTGGTCCGAGCATGTCTTGCGAAGTAAACGGATCTGCTTTATTTTCTCTGTTCTTTTCGGTTAACCGTTTTATTCATTTCTTTTTCCTGCAAAGCAATATTACCATGACAATAATTAACATGTTTTTATTATTTTGTTTGACTATCAAAAATAAGATATTCATGTTACATTGTAACTTTTTGGCAACTATCTCGAAAACGAATGACGCAAACTTTCTGAAGTAACCGTCATGTTTCATCATTATCTATGTTAAACGGTTTTACAATATTACGTATCTACCAAGTAACGTAGTGATCCAGATTGTGTGGTGCTCAACCAAATGCCAGTTGTCCTCTTGGAGGCGGTGATCGACGACCGAACAGAAACTTCCTAATTGCCCCGTCCCACGTGCTCCTTCATTTCATTACGCGACGCGGCGGCCGACCCACGTGTCATTACGGCGCGCCGGCTCCGGGCGGAGCAGAGCAGGGCAAGGCAGCCGACGCGACGGCCTGGTGGCTTTCTTCGTCGTGGGCCGCACGCGTGCGCGCATTCGAACCCCCCACGCACCGGCGACAGGTGAGAGCGACACCTGAGCAGCGGCGGCGGCGGCGGCGGTGGCGGTGAGGTTGGCTGTGGCGGCGGCGGCAGCGACCGCGGCGGCGGCGGCGGCGGGGATGACGGCGGCGGAGGCGGCAGCCATGACGGCGGTGAAGGTGGATATGACGGCGGTGGCGGCTGTGAGGGTGGTGGCGATGGCGGCGGCGAGAGTTGCGGTGGCGGCTGATGAAAGGAGCGCGGCAGGCCACGTGGGAGCGGCCGCCCCGTTGTTCCGGCGCCGGAGAAAAGGCACATCTGCGTCGGCAGGGTGCGCGGAGAGGCACGTGCTGGCTGGCGGGCGCGACTGGGCGCCGAGGGGGAGGAGGTCCTCGGGGAGGAGGCGAAAGTTACGGAAGCGGGAGTAAGACGCCGCCGCCGTAAATTATGAGAAATTTACGCACTAAAGAAGTGCTGCTTTATCCGATCTTTTGAATCAAAATTAAAGTGCGGTCCGCACTTCAGGTGATGAATTATTTAAATGTGATTTAAAATTTTTAAGTAATTTGTATTTGTCTCTAATACTTAAGACTACAAAAGCTGTAATCAATGTCTTCCTTTTGAACTGGTCGTATCTCTCGCTTTAATCCTTCGTCTGGCTTGATTTCGATGTATTTGTGCACATCCGTGTCTCCGGTTTCATCCCTTATAGAAGAAATTTTGAGATTTGTTTCAGAAACAGTGCGAGACTTATATATCCGAATTTAAAGTAGGCATATAGCGCCGTGATGAGACAATCACGTAAGCGACGAATGGAACAATTTTTTAGATCGTTCTCCTGGCACTTCTTGCTTCTTCCAATCCTGACTTGTGCTTTTGCAATTTGTGATGCGATCGAGGTTCTCATTCTTTCATTAATTCATTGATTTTCGTTCATGTCTAAGATAAATAAGTGGACCGGTCATAGTGGCAGCAAAGAAATGTCTAAAGGATGTGGTAGTGGTTCTCCATACTACTGAAGATTATAAGGCATGTAAATAGTACCGGAAGGAGAAGAGACAAATAGAATTTTATAATGCGGCATGCCATTGGCAAAAACAAATTAGAGTGAGGGATAATTACTGTTAACAGAAGGCTGTAGTAAAGTATTGGAATATTGTTACAAGTTTTTATATGAATGATGGCTGTACGACATGTGGTACGACACTGATTAAATACAAGACCGTGACCGAGCTGACTTCTCAGTATGAATAAGGTAGTGACGACGGGAGTTACCATGACCAAAAAGACACCACGTTGAGACTGCTGCAACGTCAAAAGGAAGGAAGTGAAACGACTCTCGTAGGTGGGGACAAAAGAACAGGTCCCCTTGGACTTGAGGAAAAGCGTTCGCGTCCTGTGAGCTGTGTTGTCAGAGGCAGTGTTGTGGGTGTCTTTGTCACGTAGTTTCTCTCAAGAAAAATGGGATGTTCAGGTGACTTCTGGCATTGGAGCGGCAGCGAAGGAGATTGGACGACTTCGTGTTAATCGAAGTTGCGGAGAGTGGATATCTTGCATTTGAGGAACTTTTCCTTTAGGCTCTGGTGATAGCGATATTATTTGGGGCGACAGCGTCTCCAGCAGGGCGCACCGAAGTTGTGGGTTTCGATGTGGCTAGAGAGGACGTTGAGGCGGGTGCGTTGATGACAGCCGGCGGTTGCGGCGGCTTTGAACAAGGAGTGACGAAGAGGTGTCAAAGAGTTGTGGGCGGCAACGGAAGTGATGAACGGGAAGACTGTGGATGGGTGTGAGGAAAGCTGACGGCGACGATGGCAAAGCAGGTGTGATCACCGAGAAGGCAGTGTCGTGGGTGGACGGCGTGGGTGCGTTGATGACTGCGCCCCGCTGGTGGCAGAAGCCGAGGGGGTGGCGTACATGGGGAGGGGGAAGCTGAGGGGAAGGGGGTGGTTGGCGGCGTACATGCTGGTGAGGACAGGACGGTTGATGACGTCACGGTTGCGGATGACACACACGCTAGATGGCGACGAAGGTGTGGCAGTTAGGGGAGGGTGGACTACGTACGTGACGAATAGATTAAGAAGTAGCGTTATAGATGACTGTACGTGGGTACGAATATGTTTTGCTAATTAGGTAAAGCTAATAGATGTACGGAATACGTGATGAATACATTGTGTAGTGGTGGTTCAAAACGTGTACCTGTTAACATATTATGTTATGATAACTTTTAAAAAAATCGCCAAATTGATACGACCTAATTAAGCCGATTCTCTCGCCCATATTCATGTCGTCGGCAAGATACCGACCTTCGATCTCCACGATTAACATGAAACATCTTCGAGTTAAGAAAAGGTAAATGTCCAAAGCCTTCTTGACTCGAATTACTCACGTACAAGTAAAATGTAATGTTACTTAATTAAAAACACGCTTTCCATAGTGTTCCAGTTGCCCATACGCTTCAGCTGTTTGGAAAAAAAAACAACAAATACGCATCCGATGGCAGGATAGACGAAGAGAAATGGGAGTATCAAGGGGGAAGATGCGTAACGTAGGCGGCAAATTCGAGGGCCGCCCGGTGGCGGCGGTGGCGTGTGGACGTCGAAGCGAGCAGCGCCAGCGCCAGCGGGGCGAGGGCGACGGCTGCGAAGGAAGAGTCAGAGGCGGCGGCGGCGGGCGCTGCGATTGTGGCGGCGCGGCCCGCAAGGTGGCCGGCGCGAGGCCGCCAGCTGTTCGCCTGTCGCCCGCCGGCCTCCCGCGCTGATTTACACCCGGCGCCGCCCCCCTCCCCCCCAGCACCTCCCAAGAAAGAGGCCTGCAATGGCCGCTCTCTCCCACCTTCGGATGAGGGCCTGGCTCGAAAGCAATCGGCATCGTTCGCTGTCGACTATCAAGTTGCTTCAAATGATTGCTTTAAGATCAGAGGAGAGAAACCATCGTAAACGAATTTGCTCGGTTTTAATATTTCTATTCTACATTATTAAAATTTAAATATATGGTTTATGAAATGTTGATTTTTCTAAATTTTGAAACATAAAATAATTACTTCCATTGTATTGAGTCAAGAATATATTTTTAACATTATTTTTTGGATGGACTCGTATTACCAGGCAAATACAAGATTGCACTGAAGTATTTACTTTGATTTCAACGGCAAGAAGTAGATCGAATTTCCACTTGTTTTCAGTATAATTTGAATTAATTTGGAATGGAGGTACGCCTTACTATCAGAGCCAGTTATTCGGAGTTCTTTCGCAAGATTGTGTGCAAAAATCTGTTAGATTTGTGTGTTGGCTGGTGGGAAGAGATCCAATCAACTTCTTGAAATTACGTATGTGCTCTTTGGAATGCATATACGGTTGACGGTAGAGTCTGTGAAATTTTGCGTTTGATATGTTCGATTTCAAAAGTAACGCCTCGCAAAGGCTGTTGGACAGCGATTGTTCTCGGAGCTAATATCCACTGCTCACGGACGCCCACCCTCTCGCCCTCATATTCGCCCTCGCCCTCGCGCGTGATGAGGTAAGCCGCACAACTGTTCTCTCCGCTCCGACCCTCACATTTGCCTCGCCCCTCCCTTCCCGGGGAGAGGCGGACAATAATACGGCGCGACGAATCCCAGAGCACTTTAATCACGGTTGTCCAATTAAGCATTGACGAAGGTGGTAAACATAATATGGATTGCATGTATGCTAAAATTCGCTTTGTGAAGCTGATTAAGCAGTTCGAAATGTTCATACTTCATTTTACGTGAATTGAAATTGAATATAAATGACAAACGATAACCGATTATTCTCCAAAATATAAAAAAAAGATTCCAGAAATTATAAGGACATGTCAAAATTCAATCCTTTGAATAAGTCTGTTTTTCTGAATTAAACTTTCATTTTCGGATATGTGGAATTTCTTATAAAATTGATCATTAGTTAATCCTAAATTACGTACTGTTATTCGCTTTTAGTTGTGTTTTTTCCAAACTATCCATTTTCCCTTTTCATTCATTTACGATTGCAGTTACCACTTTATTTTATTTTTTCAATCATTAAGCAATTGATCACATACTCGTTTTGGGAAGTTTCTGCATTAAAATCAAACATTTGTGTGAATTTATTCACTTCAAGCATATAGCGCTTACTTTTTATTCTATCTTTTGTAGTCCAGTTTACATCTCTTTACTCTCCGCGTACGATTCTAGTTCTCGTCAGGAGAACCTCCTGTCCGAAGGCCGATCGTATCGTCGAATGCAAATTACGGCTGTTTCCGCGCACTCAGGACGCAAATGCTCGCTTTTCCCGAGACCTCGCCTCGCCTCGCCCGCCCCCGCCCACCCCGTCCCACCCCGTCCCACCCCGTCCCCAGCTCCCGCCCCGCTCTCCCCGCCCTCAGCTCCCGCCTCGCTCACCCCACCTCCAGTTCTCGCCTCCAGCTCCAGCCTACCCCGCCCCCGCCCACTCCACCCCGCCTCACTC
This sequence comes from Acheta domesticus, assembly GCA_031308135.1. Classification (NCBI taxonomy): domain Eukaryota; kingdom Metazoa; phylum Arthropoda; class Insecta; order Orthoptera; family Gryllidae; genus Acheta; species Acheta domesticus. The sequence goes on from JAHLJT010000631.1 coordinate 95,779,987, forward strand.
CACCCCGCCTCAGCTCCCACCCAAGTGCCCCTAGCTCCCACCCCACCCCAGCTCCCACCCAACTACCCCTAGCTCCCACCCCACCCCAGCACCCACCCCACCCCACCACAGCTCCCACCCAAGTGCCCCTAGCTCCCGCTCCCCCGGCCAACGCGCGTCGGTAATCGCCCGCCTTCCAGGTAATCTGCAATCCAAAATGGCCGAATTATCCTCTGCCGCCGCGCTCCCCGCGCTGATGACGTACTTCAGCTTGTGCCACCTAGCTCGCTTCGCCTCGCCCACCTACTTACGTTAGTTATTCCATCAGCAATATTATATGAAACTGAATTTGTAGTTCCTTTGCCGATTCAATTTTTTTTTTTATTACAGGGCAACAAAAATGTCTGTTTTTTAAAAAGTTGGCAACCAAGCTTGCCTGCACCTTTTATTCGTAATTCAATTATGTAAAATTAAAGAGAGGGGCTGGAATTCAGAAGCTTGAAAAAGTAGTTCGCGGGTTACATACAGTTTTTGGCCACTAATAAAATTGAAATTCAGGATTATATTGCAATTTTCATTCTCTCGCTTGCTTCTTTTTATGAAGAAACCGCTTTGTCATGGAAATTATAATATTACCTCTACAAAACTGTTTATCCATGCTCTTCGAGATTGTCTTCTTTCCTTCCCTTCGATCTCGTTTCTTGTATGTCGTTTTGTCTTAGTCTGGTCCGTAATTATCTGTGTGAGCGTTATTGTCGTCCAACCAATGAACTAGTCCCTGGGCGTAATTTCGCGACTAAACGCTCCTTGTAGGCGTCAGCGTCATCCACGGTACAAGGTTTCTGGGTGGAACTTTTTGTTCCCTCAGAGGTGTAAAGCTGAGTGTGAGTCATCGCTCCATTACCTCCCAAGTAAGCCCCTCAAATCTTAAATCGTACGTAGGTAAAATACGGATACATTAGAGGATGCAAGAAAACATAGGGGACTCAAAGATCATTTAAACTCTTAGGTTGCAAATAAGCGTTTTCGTTCTTTAGTTCTGTGTGTGAAGATAAAATACTATTATCAGCTACCGAATATCAGTCATTGCTTGGCGAGTAAAGGTAGAAGAGAATGATCCAGGTCTCCTTAGATATAATATAGGAAACTTATATATAGCGATCCCATGCTTTAGCACTAAAAAATTCTTTAGTTATTGTTCATTTTCAGAACAAATTCGTATTTCTAAATTTATTCAATAGGAAATTCGATGTCTGAAATGTTTCCTGATTCAAAAACATGCCAGGAGAAAAATGAAGTGTGGACGTCAAAGAAAACACATCAGTAGATTAGTAGATCAACTAGAAAACACGTCAGTAGATCAACATTAGTAGAACAAATGCCAAGAAAGTCGTGCGCTATTACACGCAAATCTAGAAATATTACTCGACACTGTACATGGTGCGTGAAAGCCGCGACCTCTGCGCCAAATGTTGAGCACTTAACGATCAACGAGACACACCACGCCTTCGACCACCGCAACCGCACTTGAGGGCACCCAACGATGGTATCGCGAGAGAAAGCCATTCCATGCCGCGTCCTTGTTGAGGCGCGCGACGACATTAGCGCCTACTTGCATAGCTTGTGCACATACACACGGGCACGGCGCGCGCGGCGGTCGCCGTGGGCCGGCGACGGGAGCCACACACAGGGTCGGGTTACACGGGGACCTTGCGCGCTGCCTTGAACTCTCTCGGCGCTGCCCAAACCCCACAGCGGTTCGCCTATGCTGACAACCGGAGCACTTTGAGAGGCTTTGTTGACCATGGACAGAGCAAGCAGGGTACTTGGTTCTCGCGCTACTTCAAAGAACGGAGAGTAATTGATGTTCAACTCGATATTCTGACAATTGACATTAGGGGCCGTCCATAAATTACGCATCGCAGATTTGGAGTATTTTCAATACCCCCCTCCCCTTTGTAACACACTTTATGTAACGCTGCCTCAGACCCCCTCCCTCCCCCTTTAGCGTTACGTAATTTATGGATGACACCTTAGATGTGTCTGCTTTAAAATTACTATTACTTTAGAACATTATATTTTTTAATTATTTTTTATTTTGGAACCTTGCGGAAACGATGTCCAGAAATTCCCTTAAAAACTCTGTCTAACAGTTCTCGATACAGTGGGTCTATTGCGTGTAATCTGGCAACACGAGCCACCTCGAATAAGTAAAACCGAAAAAATTGACCACATACTAACGAAGTATTATCCAACCTAAAAAAGTACTATCCACGGAATTCCTGGAAACGACAATTTCCGACGATTTTGTCTTACTATACTTATCGAAGGTACACCTCAGCACCTCGTAGTAACGGCATCTTCAGAGTACCGTCTGCCTTTGCCAATCACATTTGTTCAGATCGTTCACCCTCCCCCCCCCCCGCACATGGTGCCACCCTTTCGTGTTCATATTTCATCGACATACCTGAAACCATAGTCGTCGCTCATTGTCCTATAAACCGTAATATCAACTGAACACGAGGACTTTGCCCCGTTTCCGCCCCCACCCGTTCCTCCAATACGTCACAGTAACCATTACTATTACCACCACCGTCACCATCTTCATTACCACCGCCGCCGCCACCACCACCACCACCACCACCACCAACCACCACCACCACCACCACCACCACCACCACCACCACCACCACCACCACCACCACCCACCACCAAGATCCTCATTACCACCTCCACCACCACCACTAATATCTTCATTACCACCCACCACTACCACTAATATCATTTCCACCAGCACCACCACTAATATCCTCATTGCATTACCATCACTACTGCTGCCATCACCATCCCTGTCGCTGTCATTGCCGCCATCTCCTTTCACCATCACTCTCCCCATCGTCATCGTCACCGCCCTCCCTCTCCCCCCCCCCCCGTCCTCGCGAGCCCCGTGGGCGCGGCCGCGCAGGAGCCCGTGGGCGGCGGCGATTGTTCCCCGGCGCTCCATTCAAGCGCTGCCGCCGCCGAGCGCAGAGGGCCGAGGTCGCGTCGCCGCTCCGCGCTACGCCGCCGCGCGCCATGCCATGCCATGCCATGCCCTGCCCTGCCCTGCCGCCAGCGCTTAATTAACACTCGCCGAGTGCCGCCCCGCCCCGCCCCCGCCCCGTCGCACCCTGCTCTGGCCTGCCTGCCCTCGCTCCGGCCGGGGACGCGTGCTGCGCCGCACTCTGGGGCGAAAGGCGTGTTCACAACACTGTGGTGTGAAGAATATTGTTCAAACATTTTCGAATAAATGAGACAACACATTCGAATTCAAAATTAACAAAATATTGGAACTCAAATTAATGGCTCCTGCGACGGAACGTCGGCCTGTAGACTATGGAAATATTTTCCCCCAAAAGACACTTGTTTATCATTCATACGTACAATATAAAATTTCAAATCATTTCATGTAAATTTTTTAATCATTTCAACGGATAGTTTCATAAATTCATACAATGTATGTACGCTATTCACCAGAAGAAATCAATGAAGTACTTTTGATGATCTAGATTTCACGTCACTTGTGACATCAGGATGTCTTCGTGATTTTAGGTGAGCGAGCTAATATTTTATAACAACTGCTAATATTGTGAATGCAGTTTGAAACGGGACAACTAACACTCATCATTCTGTGAAATGATTCTTTTGAAGATCATCGAAAGGTTCTCTGAAGACGACGATGCATTGAGAAACAATAATCCCAGTCCTTCATGAAGATCTTCGAAAGGCCATCGAAGGGGAGGTGAATTTAAAAGCATTCCTTGGTTCACATTGCATCCCTCCATAAAAAATGAAACTAAAATGAATATGATATTTCCAAAAACTGTGTTAAAACGAAACGATTCCGTCTTAAGTATGTTATTTGTGCATTTTACAAAATTATGTTTAGTTTTATTGGAATACTTCATTCAGAATTGCAACAAACGAAAAATCTATGGTAGGAAATGGTGTGGTTATGGCATTGGCATCATTATAGAAGTAGATATGAAATTTTGTTTTGTCGTAGGGTTTTTTTTCTCCATGAATTTTTTTCGGTCGCATTGGGGGTCTCAGTTAAGATAAGACAGGCCAGATCAGGAGGCCGCTTCCAGCCGCCTCAGAATCCCAATGAAGATGGCCGGAATGCGTCCGAAAAAGCTTTCTGGAGAAGTAAAAGCGTACGACAAAACAACACCTCGTGTCTATTTCTGTACGAAAAATCTACGTCCGCGTCTATCATGAGTTTGGCCCACTGTGCGTAGCCCGCATGAACGGCCGTCGCTCGCTCCGTCCGCTCCTTTCTCATTAACGGCCCGGCCCCGTTTCCGATAGCCTGCCGGTCGAGTGCCTGGCTGACGGCTACGGGCCGACCCTAACGAAGATCGGCGCCGCGGCGTTGATGATGAAGACAAAGGGCGACGTTTACGATGATGACTGCGATAGAGGTGACGGCGGTCAACACTGAACCAATGGAGACGATGTTAACTACGCCACTAACGACCTTGGCGGCGGTATTGATAATGATGGCGTTATTAGACACGTTGATAAGGATGGTGACTAAAATTTGGAAATGTCTATAATTAACGGTGGTTTTTGGAGAGTTGGCTCATATTTACAAAAAATGCAAAGCACATTTGCCACCTTAATGACTCGAAAGTGATGAGTAATGGCCAAGATAGCAGGCAGTACATGGATGATTTCTTATATTACACATACACATTTGAAGACTTGGATCGTGCAGAATAGGATCAAGCGTTGAGATATTAATTCGAGAAGGGCCAACGCAAAGAACAGCTTATGTGACGAATAACTGATATCAAAAATGTCGAATGTCATATGGGTAATGCCGACAACGGTGAAGTGATAAAAATTGCAACTGGTCGACGCCGCCGCCGCCGTCGTCGTCGATGTTCTCTGACAATCCTCAAGGCTGAAAGTCTTTCACCACGGCGAGAAGAGCCGCACCCGACGGGCAGAACGCAGCGGTCATGGCGAAGGCCCTTAACCCGGGATTGGAAGTCGATGCATTGAGCGAGGAACCCTTATAAAGTCGGAGGTTCCTCAAAGCAGAGGCGGAGACCGAGACTTGAGACGTTGAACTACGATGAAGATCTTCCGTAATGCTGTTCTTTGATTTGTCGCCACGGGAGTCAGATTCCAATGAGGAGCCTCCCATCGAGGTGTGCAAGGATTCCTTTCACAAATGGCTGCATTGAAATTGCTTTTCAACTTCATCTACTCTCGTTTTATATTATTCGGAAAATGAATGCATCCTTACTTAGATAATTGAAATCGTTATTTACAATTCACGTTTTTCATTACTGCAGGGCTGCGTTCAACAATGAAAGTATACAAATAGTGCTTTGCTACATTGATACTGACATGTGAATAAATGAATGAATGGGGTATGAATAGAATTTGGGGTGGTTGCCTCAGCCCGTCAGTTTCTTCCATGCGTTGATAAGTTTCTTGATATTTTTGTTGATTTATTAATGCATAATTCCTTTTCCTGACACTTCAGACGCCCACTAGAAATCAGTATTCAAATACTTATTTTACTTTCCTTGTTGTAATTTCATCTGCCTTAATATGATCCATGAGGACATAATAAGGGCCACGAGAACGTCACTAAATTAGATTTTTTTATCACCATGTATCACCAAATTTTTCGTTTCCTACTTTATATAAACTACAGTAATGAGAAACATAGTTTCTATTACATCTGTTATTATAACGTTTGGTTGTACATTGAATGAACACAAAAGTTCTGTGAGTAAATGACATTCTATTCAAGCTACTAAAGTTACTCTGCAGTCAACCTTTAATATCAGCAATGCGCCTGACTGATTTTAAAAACAAATTTAAAGGCGACTCGAAAAAAAAATACACGGGTTTCAATCTTCCGCTGTTTCTGGTTCTAGAGATAACAACTGAACTGTGAGTTAATATTCAAAATCTCTTGGATCAAATCTCATGATTCTCATTATCAAAAAGGTACTTGAAAAAATATTACATTAATTCGTTTTCAATTTAAGAGCACGTAGGCAGTGTAAAAACTGTTCAAGTAGATAAGGAACCTTATGCGAAGAAATTCAACATGCAAACAATAATACAAAAAATATGAATTGGTATGACACTTGAAAAATGAAAACATTGAGCAAGGAAAATAATGGAATGTCATTCGAGAAGGTTTTAAACATTTTCACCATCTAAAAAGTATAAGTGGGCGTGTAAGGGATATTTCAAGTAAATAATTAGTTTACAATAATACACAGATTTTGTTGACAGGAGATAATTACAAAATATGAAACTGTGAATCGAGTACATTCTTCCATTATTTCTAATATTTACACACACACACACACGTCACAGCTTGGGATCATACTTTCCCAAAGTATTTCCTTTTGATATCTAGGAAAAACTCTTCCAAACATTTTTTAAAAACTAAATTTCATAGCTGTAAGTCTGAGCGTAATGATTTATCGAAGTATAAAAGCTCCATGCAAAATTAACAAGGAAGGTCTGCGCTGTGGTTCCTTGTTTACGAGGCAATAACAGAGTGCAGCGTTGCCATTTCTGAGCATTTGGAGGCTGCTTACAGACCTCTTCTTAGAGTCGTTTCGGGTTTTACGACCTCAGAGAATGTGCTCTCTCATTTCTTTTTTATTTATTTATTTTTCTGAACGTCTTTTATTTTATGATAAATTCAACAAACGTTGGATTAGTGTTTAAAAAACCCTTGCCAATATAGTACGTGGGTAAGGGGTCTAATGAAAAGTTGATAAAAGACATTTAATTAGCGCCAGAATTTAACACAGTAGAAATGTGTTCCGCCCCAGTACATGCCAAGAATTAATTAATAATTTCTCCAACCTCCATTAAGTATACAATAGATTCGAGATATATAACCTACAATTTTTTCCCCGGTAAATTTGTACCTCCAATTCATATCACTTTGACTTCCTTTTCCAATTTTCCGAAAACTACCTTGCACTCTAAGCTTGCTGATATATTTTCATTTTCGTTCTGACACACAGGTAGAATATACGAATTTCGTTCCTTCGACTTCTTGTGATAAATGAAGATGAAGTCAGGCGTTCAGAGGGTATGGTGGTTTTGCTGCTCTTTTTGTCGATGCCCTTTATTTTTCCCCTTTGTACTCCCACTCCGCTGTCTGAGAGGCAAAGGCCAGATGGGGTTGCGTGTCGAAGACCTTTTGCAGCCTTAAGCGCCCTTGTGAGCGCAGTTCACTGATGTGCAGAACAACAGGTGGTTCCAAATATGTTCGCGTGTGGCCGCTGCGATCTTCCATTCTCCACTTTCAAGAGCTTCTCCTGCTCCCTATTGCACTCCATATCTTTCGCAGCGTGTACGGTTTTGAAATGAATATACTTATATTAAGTAAGATATAACTCTTTTCCAAAAGAATTATAAATCATCTCCCATAATGTATTAATGAGTTAATTAACAAGATCTTCGTACATCACACTATTTCGTAGTATTGTGTATTTTAAAATATTACTAAAGTAATAATTCGTCGTTTAAAATATTTAAGCAGACGTCAGTGGCCTAGACGTGATAGATGATATGTCGGTTGTTTGAATAAAATGTTCCCAGAAAGCTTCCGCTTCAAAATACAGATATCTTAAGATGTGCAATTCTATTTGTTTTTTTGGGGGGGATGTACGAATACGATGCGCCTAACATGTTTTTTTATATTCATTGAAGAAATCTAATAAATGCAAAATAACAAGCGACGATAATCCAAGAAATGCAGCATTTAATATAGTACAAACAAAATTAATGTGGCACCATTTATTCAACTTGTGTAAAGAAGCAATCAGAAATTTTGGAAAACCATAGGGTATGCAATTTGATGGTTTAGATATTGCAACGGCGGCCGGTCTGGTAGAGCATGATCGCGGTTCCTCGCGTGGTGGGAGGAAGTGAAATGCAGGGGCAACTAAGTACATAGAGAATAATTAGCCGTAATTGGGCAAAAAAGCAAAAAATAGACATTTATTCCCGACCTACGGTCGGGGAAGTTACATTAAAAATCCCATGAGGTGCGATTACACCCTACCTAGAAAGGGTAAAGTAGAAGATCCTGCTATTAATCATTTGGAACAGAAAAGCAAATTGTTTTGGTCACGTTTTCAAACATAACCAATTGTTAAGTACCATTTTTTTACTGTAAAATAGTTGGAAAAAGAGGAAGAGGGAGACCTGGAATGAAAATCGTAGTACGTCAAAGCGAACTACTCTTCACAAATTATACAGAGATGAAGAAGGCAGCGGAGAATAGAATGTCATAGCAGCAGCAACAATGCAACTTTTTGCCTTTAGGGCGATGATGATGATTCCTGCATGTGCCCTTCCCCATGTATCTGGGTCTGTCACATTTGTCCCTTTTCTCTCTAGAGGTGCCCACATCTCTGCTTCGACGGCCCCAACTTCCACCGCTCTCGGGGACAGCCGCCCTCTGAACAAAACGACGACACTTCACGTCACGCGTGCTTCCATTTATTTTATTTGCTTTTCTCTGGATAATTGTCGCTAACGAGGATAATATCGTCGACAGAAGAGCGGGTCTCTGTTTGCTTTTCCATAATCTGCTGCGTTAAAGGCATGTTTGGAAAGGAAGTGGTGGAAGGAAAGAAGGTGGTGGAAGCTGAATTTTATATTGTCAAAGACACGCACTGATATACACTGATAAGCGATAACTTTTATATTTAGGGAAAGAAAACGAGTCGTTTTCTTCAGTTTTATTGCAAACAAAGCAAGTCAAAAGGAAAGGCGAAATTTTCATTTGAAATGTCCTTATCACTGGCGTTTTCAAATTAGAATATACAAACCAAGTGGTTTGTAAAAATTGGATAGCGTAAGTTTTTAAGAAACTATCTTTGTTCATCTTCGTGTACATTTCATTAACACTTTTTTTTATGAATACAAAGATAGGCGTTTTTGCCACATAAGCAAGAATCATATCTGTTTAGATTTTTGTTGGGTCGACATCACTTCACAAGCATTACCGCATTGAAGCACGTTAACAAATTTTGTGCGGCCTCCTTCCTTCAACATCACACTGTTAGGAAGAAACCGAGTACTTCAGCATTGTACTCCGAAAACCGTACGCGCGCTCCTGCCGATATGTGGCCCGAGACGTCGTCGCAAGAGGCGCATTTGCATTCTGAGGCGGCCCCCACCTGTCTCGGCAGCGCATAATTCAGGCTGGATGCCTAGGATGCCACATATCAAGTGGCGCGCAAGGCGGCACATCGACCTGAAACCTGCGACCCGAGACCTGTGACCTCTGATTCAGTAAAACCAAGGAAAATCCGTAATCATTTGATTTTCTGTTGGAGATTTTTTTGTCATGGTTGAACTTTTCCTAAACCTGTATGTGCGTATTTCCTGTGCCGGTTATAGTGGGAAATTACGAGGATGATGTTGGAGGAATAATGAAGGGTATAAATTAATGCTGCTGTTTAATTCACGGTATTTGAACCAAATTGTAAAATGTAAAGAAATAAAACATTGTGTTTAAGATTGTTGTATTACAGTGTTGCAGAATTCGACATTCTGTTTTAAATACCACAAAAAATCTTATAAATGTTATATAAACTGAAGTATTTGTTCAATCCCTTCATACCTCTTCGTTAATATTATATTTAAGGTTTCTTATAACAATATTTGCTACGCGTCATTGAGAAAGATATTTAAGTTTTAGATATTTAAGTTTTAGGTTTTACAAGGTAACATCTTGGTATGCTAATACCGTACATTATCGTTTATGTACAAATAGAACGTTAACTCTCTTTTTGTCATATGAAAGATGAACATTCGTACGATTGAAGTAATTTATAACATATGTAACATTCCATTGCTAAAGAACGAGAACTGGAACAAAATTAAAAAGCATTTCTAACACACATGATCCAAAGGACGAATTTAATTTTTAAACAAATATAGTAACATTTTATTTTTTTAATTTCATAATATTAATTATTTCCCTTTTGATATCCAAATTCTGAATGATTCAGAATACATTTATTTAACATTTTATCAACTTCCACTCCCACTAATGTCACGTCTATGTAAGCAAAAAACCGCAGTAAAGAATCAGATGCCAGAATGGCTTTTCTTTTACGACAAGGAAGCAGTGTTATTTTCTCCCGAGGAGGAGGAAGAACAAATAAGGGAATACGCTCGCAAGTTTCCACGCCACGCCACGCCACGCCAGCCGCGCCGCGCCGCGCACAGTGTAGGCTGCCGCGTGCTACGCCAACACCACTTCCTGGCGCTCCCTTCGGGTCCTGTCTTCCAGGAATACGCGCGTCATGCGGTCGCGCTCAATTCTTGACAAGTGACTAGGGATGCGAAATCGATGTCGATATAAAATATCGACATGTTTTTATAAAATCATCGATATTTTTAACTTCTATTTTTTAGTCGATGTTTTTTTTTTTAACATCGATGGTTTGTGATTTTGAATTCTAAGAGAAGAAAATTCCATCATACTGTTCTATAACAATAATTTTCAGTTTCCATAAATTGAATATTCTCAAGAAGTGAACTAGGGTGAAAAATAAATTTAAAAAATCAAGTTTTCGTCAGCAAAGGAGCGCATGTCATTTTTCAATTGTCGAATCCGAAAACACAAGTTTTGTTAATTGCGCTGATGATTTGTTAAAATTATTTTTCCAGGTAAATCTCAATTTAAAATATTAATAAACGAGACCACTTTCAAACTAAATTTCCCCTGCGTGAACTTCAATGCTTACTAATCGGGGTTTGGCAGAAGTCGATGCTTAATAACATAGATGGCTTTCGGTCGATGTTTTATTAACATCGATGTTTTAAAGTGTAAGCATAGATGTTCAGAAACATCGTTGTTTTGTTGGTGATGCAGCATCCCCACCAGAGACGTAGCTCGGATATCTATCGGTGTTGAAGACTGTAATCTTTTCAAATGAATATTTAAAAAATAACTCAAAATATTATGATCTCCAGTCCTGTACCGTTTCGGCCTTATAGTATAAATGGTTTTGATGATATAGTTCAATGAGATTGAAGGGGAGGCATGGGAAACTGGGAAATCCCGGGAAAGTCGCGAACTACTTTGTTCACTACAAATTCATGGATCGTATGTGATTTGAAACCTTGTAACGAAGGAAGAGTATGTTCACCCTTGTGCACTAAGTGATCCATACACCCTCCAGCGCCGCTTGTAGCCTAGCTTACGCCGCGGTTGTCAATCTGCACTGTCGCCTTATTCCAACAACCTTCTCCACTGAAATAACAGAGTGGCTGCAATAGTTGGAGTAATATGGAGTAATTTCCACATTGCAATAGATTTACACCTCTAGAAAGCCTCAAGCTCATGTATGCCTACTTTAGGACGATGCATATTTACTTTAACTACTTTTCGGCTTTTACTATTGTTTCAAGCGACGGAAAGTTTGAGTGGAATACATTTATTAGAGTGATACGGTTACAAAATAATAACAAATACTGCATCATGCACTACGAAAATGTAAAGATTTTATTTTGAATCCAAATTCAAATAAATTTGGACTTCTGATTGTCAGAGAGTAGGCTTTCCCTGCCGCGTTGTTCCATTTGCGTTCCATTCGCGTTCTTCCAACTGCTACATTGTGGCAAAACTGCGTTGTGGAAATGGTTCTCTCAACGGCAGACAATCCACACACTTCTTGGAACCCACGTCACCTGCGGTCTCTGTTATTATAACACACTCAAGAATGCCACACCGCAAATGGTAGAGACCCCGCGCTGTATCTGGGTCAGCAAATTTGAAGTGTTCTCAGATGAAGAGATTGTTCGCAGTTATATGGAACTCTCTATTCCATCTGATTTTATCATCCTAAGAATGAATCCCCCGTTCCGACGTCTCACCACAGTCTATTGACAAACCAACTGATCGAGATTTCTGACTCGTATAAATTGTATTGTGTAAAAAAGGAGAAATTATTTAGTGATTTTTTTTCTCCCACCATTCAAAAATGTTGGAGGATAAATACAGGTCTTCTTCTCCTCCTTCCTTTCAAATGTCCCAATCACATTGATTTTGTTTTTATAATCCCCATAGAACGTCACATACACAATAATCAGCTCCATAATTTATCTGGATACTGTTTAGGCAAGAATTCTACCGAAATGAGTCTCTACGTTAATTATTTCAACTTCTGCACGATCTTTCGTGGTTCAGAACAAAGTAAAGGAGATTGGCAGTTGCATCACGAACAGGTATCCCAGAAAGTTACTTCCCTTTGAGGTTCTAGTGGGGCTGGAGAGAATCCCAGCGAATAAACTCGCACAGTCTCTCCACTTCGCGCATCCAAAAAGCCGCAAAATGATGAACAAAGTTCTCCTCTTTTAATAATGAAGCACACCGACGCAAAACTTCAAATATAAGCGCAACTCTCGCGTGTAAACTGCATCGTCATTTTCAAAGTACCGTACTTTATGAATATGTACTCCACTCTCCTCATTGCAGTAGTAACGCCTGTTTCTGACCGAAAACATGAACATTATTGCACATCGTAGACTTCACAATTTGTGAGTTTAATACAGTAGTCAATTATGCGTGAGACTATTTCGAACTGTTTTCTATAATAAAAATAATGGAGGCATTATATCTCGACATAAATTGATTGCGGTGGCAAGTGCTCATTCGTTCGTTTTCCATGCAGGACATGGATAATTCCACCCATGAATTTCATTAATTATGAAACTGCCCAGAAGAGCGAGATGTGATCTCTCTACAGAATCGCTACCATCCTTGAACATAGCAGTTGAAAAATAATAAGCTTGGAAAAACGCAGTGGTCTTCGTACCATTCTCAGTGAATAATATAACCGGTCGTTAACTCGGGAGACTGGCTTCAATTCTCGGTCGGGATGACCAGTGCAACTTTCTAAGATGCACATTGTTTCTAATCGTACGTCGTATCGATTTGCAACGCAGATCTCAGATTTCCTATTCAGCAGTATGTATTCTATATACATAAGAGGGGAAAAAATATACACGTGGAAGCAAAAATAATATCTGCACCTAACTGGTTCGTGATACTTTTTCTTCTTTCTCCCATCCTACGTAACAGATCCCTTCGACGGAGTCATCGTCCTGAAATTGAAAAACAGCACTTGGGTATTTTCATCCGCTTCCCGCACCGGCGGCTGCTTCCACCCGCCTAGAGCATCGCTCACCTGGTGTGCGCGGGGAGCGATTTGCAATATCGCGGCGGCGGCGGCGGCGGCGCCCTCGAAGCGGTTGCCACGGCAACGTTCACGTGCGGTCGCTCGCGTTCTCTCTCACCCTCTCTCTCTCTCTTTCCCTCTCGCTGAAACGCCCGGAGCAGCGCATGCGCCCGGGAGCAGCTCTTCGCGGAACGGCGGCGCGCGGCGCGGAGGCGAAGGTCACCTGCGGCCTTGTGCGTGGAGATTCCCTCTCCTCGAATATGTATTCGAGTCCTGCGAAAGGCTTTCGAAACGGATTCCAAATTCTGCGAGGCCCGCGCGAGTGCTCTGGTTTCAACAGCGCTTTACTTCGTAACTGACGTAAATGTAAAATGAAGGGCTGAGAGCAATAGTGGTCTAACTCCCCAAAAATGAATTATGAACACCATTTGTGGCATAAGAAGGTGAGATATTGTTGTACATTGTTGGTTTGACCAGTTTTCCTCTATGAAGTTAAGAATGAAGTCGCAATTCCGACTCTTCACAACGCTTTCTTACCAGACTACGAGACTTTAATACAATTTTTCTTGGTTTCCTTGATTTTTATTCAGATTTTTTCGAATACAATTTCTAATACACGGGTTAAGAGTTAAATAGTTAACAGGTGTGTGGCTTAGACCGCCATTGTCCTGACTCCTTCAAATAAACCTTCGATTTCTTGGGAATTGTTCGTAATTGACGCATTCGGATGTAAGTCGTGGTTCCAGACCACTTCGAAAGTGAGTTGGATCTGGCCCTGGTCCATTCTAGTGTTTTCCTACGCGTCGCTTTAAGCCCCATTACCTTCCTACGCTGCCAAAAATGTCAAGAGTTTTTCACCGAATTGTGGCGTGCGTTGCGGCGAGGTGATGCATTGTGGACCTGTGGAAAACCAAGTTAAATCTCATTTGCATCCCGTGTTAAATGCTTTTATTTTCAATTCTTGGTTTTTCAAGAAGCGAGCTATGGAATGTCTGAAATTATAAGTAATATATGCTGAGGAAAAGAAACAGAAGCTGTGAACGTAAAGAATTGTTTACAAACGAGGAAACAAGCATGTAAAATCAGATCCTGTTCCTTGCGCATTTGGAAATTATCGTGCATTACCGCGTTCAGTCTTCTGATATCATAGTGTTTTATCTTTTGAGAACCCAAATGAGGCAAGTTCTCCATAAACTGACATCTACGTCTTCTTTTTTCATTGACCTTAGCTTTCACCCCAACTCCAGTTTGTAAATAAATTGTCCTCCAACAATAGTCTATGGTTTTCGCAATTTCTAACCCTATTAATTATTCCAGAAATTTTCCTACTTCATGGCATTCCTGATCTTGTTGACTTCAACATCCAAGTGGTCTTTGGAATGAAACACTACCGAATGAGCTACTTAACAATAACAGCATCAATAATTTATCTATGTGCATCTATCCATGCGCCCATGCATCAAATGCCTTTCGTATCTACTATACTTCGGTTTTTCTTTCTTGGCGGATGGGGGTGTCAATAAAATGGAATATCTCACGGTATTTCGCGTCGTTCTCAGTTGCATGATCGCGACTGTATCGAGCAGTCCTGGCGATCATGCGATTCCTGGCGGCACAACGCACAACGACGCGAAGTATCGTGAAATATTCCATTTTGATGACACACCCCCGTGCGCCAAGAAAGAAAAACCGAAGTATAGTTATTTTTCTTCCCCTATGGGTGAATGATGCTTCTTCCCTTTGCGTCCCTCTGCACCACCCCGACGCCTGACCTTTCCTCCTTGAGCCTCCCCCGCACGCGCGTTTGCTCGCCCTAGTTTCTACGAAGCGCACTCAGGGCATTCGCCACCGCCCAGGCCGCCGCGCGACCCGTGCCTGTTAATTGGGGTTTTTGGAAAGCTTCTCTCGTGACAGCGCGCTCTCCGGGTCGTCGGCGTGGAGCTTGTGCTTAAAGTATTATTGTGCTTCGCCTAATGGGAAACACGTACCCATACCGCGGTAGCATATCGCCAAATGAAGGTCATCCGCACACCGAACGACGGTCGCCCTCTAGAATAGAATTGCGAAGGGTTGCTTGCTGATGTACGAAGCCAAAGAAAGGAATATTCTCTTCCGCTCCTGGTGTTCTGAATTGATTTGTGTGGTTCGCTCTTATTGTTCTTCTACACACTTATTTTCTCGGATATTATCCAAATTAATTTTCTCGGAAATCATTCTACCCATTTGTTGTTCGTGGAAAAGGTTCTCGGGGAATATTGTCGAACAAAGCATTTTAATAATTTTCCTGTCTACGAATGCGTATAATTTCAATTTGTTTTCGTTATGCAAAAACATCCACTGGTTTTGAAACCCGCAGTTTGTTGGGTTAAATTTATTTGCCACAGCCGTCACCATTACGCAACATAATGCTTCATTTGCTGATAGGCAATTGCTGTTATGGAATCCCAGTTCTTACAGAAGAAGCATACTAATGGAATTGCAAATCTGTATCAGCTGTGGCAGTAGATTCGAGGGTTTTGAGAAGGTGTTGGAAACTGGGTATTGAAAGTGTACGTCAGTAGCGATTTTCGTGCCAGCAAGATATTTTCAATTCGTGATGCATTGTATTCTCCAAGCTTGCCACTGGACCGCTTATTATTCCCGCGGGCTTTTCCCCCGAAATGAGAGATACTCGAGGCTGCCGCACGCTGTTGCATGCCAAAGCGTCAGACGCCACGTCGTGTCTCGACGGCGCGACGCGTCGGTGGGAATACGATCTCCCCCGCACGAGGCCTCTGTCACCTGCGGCGGCGGCGGCGCGGGCGGGAGCGTGGGCGCGCGGTCGAGGCGGCGCGGCGCGGTGCCGCAGTGCTAACGAGCATCGCCTACGCGCCGCCCCCGCAGCCTCTCAGACTGTTGCGCTGCCGCCGTCGACGACGCGGCCGTAACCGCCGCATGCCGTCGCTAACCGCCCCCGCGTATCCGCTATTACCGCTCGCTACCTCCGCTGCGTTTTTACGGTCTCCGGTTGGAAGTTCGCCTTATCTCCACCGGTAGAGTTCACTCTCCGGAGAATTACCCTCTCGACCACTGGCTTTCCATTTCTTTCATAATGCACATTTTGTACTTCGTTTTCAACCAAACTTATGAATTGAGCCCGGAAGTTCAGGCATTTATTTTACCAAAAAATAGGCATGTCAAAATGTATTTATTTTACAAAAAAATAGGTATGTAAAAGGCACTTATCTCTACATAAAATAGGCATTTATTTTCACAAAAAAAATAGGCATGTGAAAAGCATTTATTGTAGCTAAAGTAGGGGTATCAAAGGCATTAAATAATGAAAAATCATATTGAAAATAATTATTTAATTAAATTTGCAAAAATGTAATTAAAATGATTCACATTTTTATTCTAACTCTAAAATTTACATTGGCACTTAACTTGCTAGAAAACCATCTTTTCTTTGTAATCTTGATAATAGATTTTGGTGACCTAAAATGGCATAAGTGAAAACAGAATTACATTTTTCGTTCTTCGCACTTGTGTAGTCGCCAGCACTGAAAACATCAAAGAGAGCCATCAAAGAGAAATCCTTAGAAAGGATCGAGGGCCATACTCAAAAGTAGGATGTGTTTCATCGTGAGCGAACAAAGGCTGTCGGCACCAGTGAAAAAATCACAAATCTTGACTGGTCTCATCTTCCTTTTTCATTCAGATTTTTAACACCGCCTTTGCTTCCACCGAAAGACAAAAAAAATGACCGTGCCTTCGTGTTGTCCAGGCTTGCAGATCCAACGTGACCGAGATCGATGCCAGGAGAAAAAAAGCAAAATAATGGCGTAAAAGGTAGAAAGGCCAAAAATAGCATCAGAAGCTAAATAGGCAAGAAAAGGCAAAAAGAAAACCTACTAAAACAATTCCAGAAGTACAGTTAAGTGATTTCTGTTGTTAAAAGTCATAAAATAGTAACAATAATAAAAATGCATTTTGCGAAACTTCTGGGCTCTACTAATGAATATTGTTTTTATCAAATTGTGTAGCTCAGCTACTCCACATAAAAAGGCTTCCGAGATGATTACCTGCTGCTGATAGTAAGGTGAAGATTTTCGTGGCTGGAACGTGTTTTTTCCCTCATTTTCAGTTAAATTCGGTGTTGTGGGTTTTAATGCCATGCGTGACAAAATAGCCGGAGCTCAGATGGTAAGGGGCAATTTCATTACGTTCTCTTTAAAGAATTTCAAGCAAACGGTGGCATTGTTCTCTTTATATAAGACACGGTCAAAAGAGAAACTAGTGATCCACGCACTTCTCAACGCTGCTTGTGAGAACATAGAAAACATTTTGGGAATCTGCTTATACGGCAGTGGGCTGAAATCAAGTCACTTTCGGGTATTCAGGATTTGCTCTGTCAGACCGACCCAGTTACTTACTTGTTATATTGATCCCTCTTCTTGAGTAGGTCATATTCCGGTTCATCAGAGAGAGAGAGAGAGAGAGAGAGAGAGAGAGAGAGAGAACTCCATCGCAGATGCCAAAAACGCGTGGTTTTGTAACGCGCGATTACCATATATTCGTTCTTGAAACCAGTGAAGCACTGATTCCAATTATCTTCCTTACATTCATTGGCGTTTATTTTCACGATCTCCGTCCTTGCTCACTGAATAATATCCAAATTAAACATAAGTCTCCTCTTAATTTATACATTTACACAAATACTTGTATATTCATCGATCGTGAGATCCCCGAATATAATTCTCGAATGTATTAGATTAATATAAATACAGTTGAACAAATAAAAATTAATTTCATAATATTTGCTTCTTTTGGGAATAAAAAAAATAATACAATATTGGATCAAGTGGAAAAAGCAAAGTTAGCAGTGATTACCAATAGTTTACTTTCGTCATGCCATTACAGTTATGACCGCCATCGTCACCGTCATTACTGCCGGCTTCATCATCACCTCATCACCATCCCTGATGTCTGCCTAGTTCGTGGCTAATGTTTACCCGCTTCCATCAAGACAGCCTCTGAAGCTACCCCTCCTCACACAGCACCTGTACCACAGGGAGAGATTTTTTCTTTATTTTATTTTTTCGCAAACAGATGAAGGAAATGGATAAATAGAATGCGTGCGCAACACTCTAAATGATTTGTGTTGATTCAAGGTATATATGTTATGGTAGTTGGGTTAAGGTACCTTATCAAAAAAAACGCAAAGTACATACGATTCTGCTTATACCTGTGTGGCAGTGGGTAGAGATCAAGTTGCTTTCGGGTATTCACGATTAGCTCCAACTCTCGGGACCGACCCACGCTTCATTCGTGCATTTGCTTGTCGATGGCCGTGCTCC
This sequence comes from Acheta domesticus, assembly GCA_031308135.1. NCBI lineage: Eukaryota > Metazoa > Arthropoda > Insecta > Orthoptera > Gryllidae > Acheta > Acheta domesticus. The sequence continues at coordinate 95,798,540 of JAHLJT010000631.1, forward strand.
GACCTTCGACCTCTGCAATTAATTTAAACCATTCTTCAGTCCAGCAAACGCAAAATTCCTTATGGATTTTGCGTCTATATACAGATACAGCTTATCTTCACTCACTTTTTTCGCGAATCTACTACTCAAGTATTTCTAATTAAATATACGAATTCCACACGTGTTCCATTTATCCACAACCTTCAGCTGTTTGTGAAAAATATGGCGTCCCCGTTGTGCGCTCGTGGGTGGCACATTCTAGGTCGCGCGCTCTTGCTCCAACTGACCTCTGTGCGAGACTACGAACGTTTCAGCTCCCGCACATACCCACCTGAAATGAGCCAAAAAGGCACAAGATCAAACGAAATAATGTTTTATAATATTCATAAAATCGTTCCTCAAAATAAGTTTTCGAAGTAAACGGGGGAATTAAATGAAATACTAAGTGAATGTGAAAAATAATGAATTTGTGGAGAATTAATCAATGCATTAATAAATACTAGACGAGTATCTTGATTACCAAATGTCATAAAACCATTTTCTTCTGCAGCCAATGAAATCCAGTAAGATGATACAGAAAAAAAGCAATGCTTCGTGAAACTAGTACGCACGCCCAGAAAGCGGCAAAGAAGGATGAATACATAATTTTACTAAATAATTCTAAAAATTTCGTAAGACTCAAAACCAGATCTGAGGCTTTCAAAAAGTATTATTACATCAAACATAAACACTGATGAAAATCGCTTATACGTAGAACGTAGACATGGAATTATATTTTGGAGACACATTTTTCCGTAGCATAAGTCTTTGCCGATTCCTTTTGCACAAGAGTCATTTGAGCAGTGGCGGGGGCCGTGCTTGCGACTGTGATTCGGCGGATGACGACGTGCACCAAAGGCGCCCCTCACCCCCCCTGCTTGTTATTAAAACTGCGCCTTCCCTTGCGTAGCCCGGACTCGTTTTAATATCGTGTTTTTTTCGCTTCCTTTGGAAGTGCCGTACTTTTGAGGGATGAGGGGTTTTTTTGCTATTGAGAATTTTCAGGTCGGTTCGCAGGATAGAAGAAATGGAGGTGAAAATGTCATAACAGCGTGGTCTTTGAGCGGAGGTCATGGTCGATTTTGAGAAAACGCGGGTGTCCACACGTGCGAAAGAAAGAAAGTCAGAGAATAAAATTTCTTCTCCAACATTCTTTCTTTTGCACGTGTGGACACCCGCTATTTAATAGCTTCGTAATGTCTATACCTGCAAAACCTATGCAAGTTTATTAATTTATCAACATCGCTTGTATTTTGTCCGCCACTTCCCCCTCCCTTTCTCGCCCTCTCTCACTTTCTCGTCCTCTCTCGCCCTCTCTCGCCCTCTCTCGCCCTCTCTCGCCCTCTCTCGCCCTCTCTCGCCCTCTCTCGCCCTCTCTCGCCCTCTCTCGCCCTCTCTCGCCCTCTCTCGCCCTCTCTCGCCCTCTCTCGCTTTCTCGTCTTCTCTTGCCCTCTCTCGCTTTCTCGTCTTCTCTTGCCCTCTCTCGCTTTCTCGTCTTCTCTTGCCCTCTCTCACTTTCTCGTCCTCTCACTTTCTCATCCTCTCTCGCCCTCTCACTCTCTCTTGCTCTGTCTCGCCCTCTCTCTCGCACAAAAATCACATTTCCTTATTTTTACTTTTAAAATGCTCAATTGAAAAAGAAGACTGTACATTCATGTAATTAAACATGTGCTCCAAAATCTATTCACAACATTTACAATGACTTTATTTACTATATTACTCTAAATTAAATTCCTTCTTTCAGATGTATTGTTTTTTTTTTCGCCCTTCTTAACATTTCGATTCTGAGCTATATTCACACTATATCCCTTCACGAGATTTTTTTATAATCTTTTAGCCACCCGGAGTGCACCCATTTGTAATATGTCCACAACTTTCGTTCGACGTGTTGTCATCAGCTTATGTCCGATTAAACCTTTTCGAAACACGGCAGCCTATTAATTAGAGCGGATTTGTCAGCGGGTCATTTCGAAACTACGCGATTATCTTGAAGAACAAAGCACGTGGCAACGCATTCCTCCGCGCCAACGACGCGCCATTCGTTGCTTGTCCCGAGCTGTCACTCGCATCCTCCGCGCGTATTAATAAAACCCCCCGCGCCCCGCCGCCTGCCATTCGATAATCTCGCTCCGTGCGCCGCCGCCGCCGCGAGGCGCCGAGCGCGAGCCTGCGACTGACGGACGCCGCCGCGGGGCTGATGGTCTGCAGGGGAAGCGAATCGGGACACGCCCCCCACATCAGCCGGCCCCTCCCGCACAACCCAGCCCACCTCCGCCACTCCTGTCTCTCCCACAACCCAACCATCTTCCTTCACTCCCATCTCTATCAGCTCAACCCGTACTCATCCTACGTCTACCCATTGGCGGATCCAGGACCTAGATCCAAAGACCTAGAGTTTTTGTTTGTTATTGTCCTTTATTTGATTTAAATATTTACGTCAGAGTTATGGATTTATTTAAAAACATTGTGTAGCGTCTCGTTGGCTGCTCTGCATGGGAGGAGGGGGCGGAAGTCTCGCATACCTGACAATTGGGTAGGGAGCAGCAACAGCGTTGGGGTTTGCAGATATTTTTAGAATCACGCGACGCCGGTTTGGCTTATGCTGCTAGTTGTCACGTGATGATATGCAACCCCCTCCCACTCTCAACTGTGGTCACGTGGGGATGAGCAGGCGGGTATAAATTGGGCAGACTCGCTCCCACCGTCGGGTTTTGTTCTGGAAGACCTCGCGCTTTTGCGCAAAAATTCACGCCCAGGCTGGAGCGTTTTCGTGCTTTACACGGGTGACGAAAGTCAAGTGAGTGGCGCGGTAGGAGCGTGTACTCGAGGCGATGCCTCTTTATTAAGTGTGGTGTACCCACAAGACAGTACGATTGCGGCTGGCGGTCGGGAAATACCGGAAAGTGGGTATGCGGGAGTTCAATTCATTTTGTGTACATTTTTGTAAATTAAACTTGTTTATACTTTTTATGTCTGTGTGTTATTTTCACGACGCCACTATTGTATAGTATGTACCCGAGAAAGATAATAAGCCATAAATAACAAATATGTTTATTAACAATAATATGCGATGGTCCACTCCAAAATGATCCCTGCGACTACCCCTTCTCTCCTCTAGCTCATTTCTTCCTTTCCCTGCCTCACCCCGTCTCTCTCCTTTCCCGCCTCTTCCCTTCTTTGTTTCTCCTCTCCTCTGTCTACCCTTCGTATCTACTCCACCCCCGTTCTACCCTTTCTCACAACTAACGAATCCCATTTCTCTCCTGGCTAATCTCATTTCACTACTAACCCATTGTAATTGTTACTGATGTTGCATCCTTAGCCCGACTAGGTTAATACCCTGTAAGAATGCTCTGAACAAGACGATTTAGCACAAAGATTATGTGGATACTTAATTACACGCACGTTAGTGGTTAAATATATGAAACTTGTAGTGTAGCTCGATACCGTGGTAGCAGGGCAACTATGATGATACTTATGATGAATAGTAAGGTATATAATGTCTTCCGTAATTATATATTTGTACAAAAACAATCATTATAACTCGTGTACTCTATAAGAAGTATAACACTTGATTTTTACCTCGTTCAATTGACTGTATTCGTTAGATTGCTTTCTTTCATCCTTCGGAATTCATTCCATGACCATCTCTTATGCCACGCTCCTTTGACGAGATCTGGGTGGTCCGATTGAGAAACTTTGCGCCAACTTATCTGTCCGCTTCTCGGTGTTTCATATTTCGTCATTTCCTCCCTTCTTCGTATATCGTTTTTGACCTCTCTGTGCCGTCAGGGAGTTCCCAGCCTTACTTCTTCCTAAACTTCGATCATAATCTTATTTCGAAAGACTCGAGGGATTCGCTGTGTGTAGCTTGGTCCGCGCGGGGACCGACCAAAGCCTTTGCCTGCGAACCGACCCGGCAGAAACATCTGTCGCTGTCTCGGGGTTCAGGGAAGGCGAAGCGACTGCGAGACCTGGGATTTCCGACGCTAGCCAGCGGATTCTGCTCACCGCAGCCGCTGCCGCCGCCGCCGCCGCCGCCGCCGCCGCCGCCGCCGTCGCCTCCACTGTCGCCTCCGCTGTATCAACTATAAGAATGGTCTCTAGAGTCATCATCACGTTGCCAACATTGCCAATCATCGCCCTCAGTCACTGATTTTTTTGGCTGGCTTTTTGGGGTATTACCTCTAATTTGGACTGCTTTTTTATTATCCTGATGCCCTTTATCTTCTTTATTTTCTTCATTGTTAAAATTCATTTTTACTCTCCTCATATTTGCCTTCTCCCACCTGTGACAGCGTCAACATGACAGAGCTTCTCTTTCGTGTACCATCTTAATCCTTATTTCCATCCCTTTCTCTCATCATCATTTTTCTTATTCTCCTCCTTGTCATTCTCCTTACTCTGTATTTCTCATCCTTTACATTTTTATTTCTTTCTTTATACTTAGCATATTCTTCTTTCTTATTCCCATTCTTCTCCTAATCTCGACTGAAGTTTTCTTATCATCTCTTTCTAATCCCTATCCTCTTGATCTTGCTCCGGCCTTTTTCTCATATTCGTTAGAAAGAACCAGAATTGGCTGGTTTCTTTGCAGGTCAGTAATCGTATGTACAATTGCATTTGCCGAATGATCGAGTAGATCAAATTGCAAATAAAGCAGATGTAAAAAAATCGTTACTCTTTTCCCCCCTATCTTGTCCACATCAGTCTCATATTATCATGATCGTCACACACACCCGACCACCCCATCTCCCTCCGTGTGTCATCGCAATCATCTCATTTCCCATCTACGCCGCCGTCGCCGCGTCCATCTGTTGTCGCGGTTGGCGTTGCCACGGCTGGAGGGGCGAGGCTTGAGCGCGTGGCGGTGACCCAATTGCCTGTGTCGTGGCCAACGCGGCGGAGGGCGCGGCTCTCGCCGGAACCACGCGTCGCTTCCGCCTCGCCCGAAGCCCCCGCCCCCGCCCCCTCTCCTCCTCTTCCCCTGTCCCCTCCCCTCCAGGCTTCTCCTGCCGCAGCTCAAGGGGAATAAAGAGCCCAGGCGCTGGAGCCTCGACCTTTGGGAAGAGAGACCGCTGTACCATTCGTGATATTGTGCACGGAATTGGATGCTACAGACATCTTATTTGAGGAAAACCCCCTAAGACACAAAAGGTCAGGGTGTTGAAACATCACGCTGCAGCCTGAAGAAAATTGCTTAATAAACTGTAATATATGCCCTTGTAAATAATATTTTCCAATACTTCATCTTATGTGAAAACCATTGAGATAAATTGCGTTGAATATCGATATTGAGAAATCGATATCTAAAATCTGAATTTATCAACAGTTATGGGACCACTACGTAATTTGTAATCTGTCATCGGTGATATTTAAAAGCAATCAATTATTCTCAAGGAAGTGGAATGGAATTCAGTGAATGGTTTGTTAGATCTCGACGGAGAAAAATCGTTTCTTAAAAACATGCTGATCCTCGGTCAGAGTACGAAGCCGATTGCTCCAGATGAAGAATGATTACAAAGAAACGCACGCCCTCTTTATTTCAATTTAAGCTCCTGCGTTGCTCAAATTATGTATCTGATTTTTACGACAACAATGCTCGGAAAAATGAATACAAGTGATCTTGTGAATTGTGAGAAAAGTATTGTTTATTGCGTACACTAGTGATAAGAATTTATCTAATAAGCAGAAACTTTTACGTAGCTAGAAGTAATCTGCTTCAAGAAAGAATTTTATGGGGTCACTGTACAAACATTGTTATAGATGTCTGAACAGGCAGGCGTCATGAACTTTGTCAAGATCCACTTAATGATTTGCGGTTGAAAAAAAAAGTTTTTACCAAAGTTCAGTCATCCCTCTTAGAAAACTCCTTAAGCGGGGGGACCCCCTCCGCGCTTTAGGAGTTTTTTTAAGAGGGATGATCTCTTAATCTGATGAATAATTAGCATATTTCTTTGTAAAGAATTATATCGTCGCTGGTGATAGACAACCTATGTGGGGGGAAAATTACAGGGAGAAGGAAAAAACACTTTTTGATGTTAATAATGTGTGGTTAGCTAAGTTTAGACAATTAAGTTTACACAATTAGCTAAGTTTAGACATTAAATATTTATTTATTGTAATACTCTTCTGAAAACACATTCCGAAAACCTCCCATGTGGCTGATCCGATGTACTAGATATTCTATCATTAATAAATTGTAAAAAATACATAGGTTTTTTATTTTCTATTTTAAGACCGCAATTTCTAGTTTTCTTTGGAAATTATCTTATCACACTAAAGAACAAGAAAATTCTGAATCATTGATACCAAAAAGTAAAAATCGCCAATTCCGTCACATAGGAGGTTGCCCATCATCAACGACGACATTCACTCTCACTACTTGTACTTCTGGGCGACCTCTATGCCCGTGCGCTTTCATTCTACCGCTAAGAACTGAGGTTCAAGTCCCGGTCGATCCTTGTGATAAAGCGGGTTCTTGGCAGTTTTCTTCGGGGTTCTCCCATATACCCTCTCATTACAAAATCATTATACTACATACCATATTGCCATCACCTATCCATTAATTCTTTTATCAATTCTAGGAATGTCTATAAGGGTAGGGTACTGACATCATCATAAAGAACAAAACGCGTACCACCTCGCTTTTCGTTCGTGAAAGTTCATTCCGACCCAAGGCAGCTCTTCAGTCGCTTTAGAACTCGCGGAAAGGCCTCTTCTGATCTTGAAGGCGGGAGCGCGCCGTGCATTCGTAAGCGCGGATGTTCTGTGGGAGTTTGGGAGCGCGCGTCCTCCGCGAGGGACGACGACGGTGGCAGCGAGTATAAGGTGCGGCGCCGGGACGGGGCGGGGCGGGGCGGGGCGGGGTCCGTGGCGGGCCCCACCACCAAAGAAAGGCCGTGATGAATGCGCAGCGCTTGGGCCCAGCGCGTCCATTAAGCGCCTGTGGGCCTCCCTTTGAAGAGCCTGCGGCGAAGGCAGCGCGCCAAGTGCGGAGCGGCCGAATGCGCCTGGCGTGGAGAGCTGATTGCGTTGTCGCCCGCCCGCTCGGTCGCCCGCCCGTCCGCTCGGTCGCCCGGTCGTCCGGTCACCCGCTTGGGCGTCCACCCGACCGACCGACCGAATTTCAAAAAAATATTATATACCATATAATATACAATATTATATACACTGTATACATGATAGTATACACTATAAAATATACCATATAACAACAAATATGTTTATTATTGAATAAAAATCTATGATGGCCCCTCCCAACTGACCGGCTCGATCACCTCCCCCGGCCCCGCGACCGACCGACCGACAGACAGAGGCGTTGCATGGCCACCGGCACGCGCGTCCGCGATAAGCGCAAGGGGGTGGAGCGGGTGGCGACAGGAAGTGTTGGGACATCGGCAGACTTACTTACGTCTTCTGAGGTCTGGAGCAGTCGTGTATACGTGAGGTACCATGAAAGTGCGTTGTTTAATTTTATTTAGTTCTCTGTCTCTCTCTCTCTCTCTCCCTCTCTCTCTCTCTCCAGTGTCACATGTTACTTTTAGTTTGTTTTTAATTTCTTTAATAAGTGTAAATATTTTTCTGCATTTTACACACACAATTGACATGCAATACAGAGAGGAAAACATTCAATTATGCCACCCATACATTAGTTGGTGAACGATAGTTTAGTACTCAAAATGAGTTGTTGTTTGTTTATTTGGTAAAACTACTCCGATGCGTAGAAACAAATATTTCTTACAGTTTCTATAAATTCTTATAGGCTAATTTTTGCGCATCTTCATTAATATTATTTTAATTCTGAATTAAAGTAACTCAGAATTAGCAGCATTTTACGTGGTAACCTTCCTAGAAAGCATCTTTGAAAAATTCTTTTCCTTGATTGAAAGACATCGAAGAGCGGGTTGTGAGTAATTTGCAGAATACAACACCCCTTTCTTTTACAGCAAATAATTTGATTCTATTCCGCTCAATTCAGAATTTACTTTCATGATGTCTGCTACATATTTTTTGACAATTTTGTTATTCGGATGCAAGAGGAACAAAGAAACCAGTTATTCTCCAAGCCTGGAAAGCAAAGTTCCAAGGAACGTCTAGTTACGTACAAGTATGACTCAATGTTTACACTGGAACAGCTGACGCTATTCAAAAATAACTTCATTGGTATTATTAGAGAACTGCTTTTAATTAACCCTCCCGCAGCAAGGTGCCGCTCGTTACCGCCCGCCTTATTTGCGCGCCGCCCTCCGGGAATCCGGAACTCCGCGGACTCGTGAGCGCGCCCCACGTGTTCCCGAGCGGTGCGGCGCGGGTGGCGCATCTGGCGCGGGAGGGCAGCTGGCGGACACGCGCGCCCACAGGTGGGGAGGAGAGGGAGGGGAGGTGGAGGATGAGCGGTGAAGGGTGAGGTGAGGGAAGGGGGAGGAGGAGGAGGGGCGGAAGGGAAGGTAAGGGGGGAGGGGGAGGAGAATGAGTGGCGGGCGAGGGAGGACAGGAAGGGGAGATGAAAGAGGAGGAGTGGCGAACGGGGGAGAAGGATGAGTTGCGGTGGGAGAGGAGGTAGAGGAGTGGCGGAAGGGGTGGAGATGTGGCGGAGTGGGGAGGAAATGGATACGAGGTGGAGGAGGAGGAGATGGAGGTGTGGCGGAGAGGGAGGAAATGGAGGGGAGGTGGTGAAGTGGGGGAGGGGGAGAGGAGGTGGAGGAATGGTGAGGGGGAAGGGAGATGGTGGAGGATGAGTTGGGGATGGGGAGGAGAGGAAGGGAAGGTAGAGGTGGAGGAGGATGAGCTGGGGAGGTAGAGGTGGAGGAATGGGGAGGGGAGATGGAGGAGGACGGCAGGCGAGGGATGAGCGAGGGGAGGAGGAGGATGAGTGACAGAGGGGGAGGCGTTTCCTCGGGCCGCGACGCAAAGGCTGGCGCGCAGGGAGGGCATCCCTGACCTACAATTCTCCGCTGACGTCCGACGCCGCTTCGGACCAAGCTCTCTTCGCCCCGCGCCACTTGACTCGGGCCTCCATGCAGATGGCACGCGAACTGGCTCAAAGTTGCTGCTGGAGTGCGGCTGCACCTGATCCCGGTCCGCGAGGGATTTCACTTGCCCCGTTCCGTTTCGCACTACGATTCGTCTCGGTTTCGTCCTGCCCCTTCTTTCGGACTCGCCCTTTCTGGACTTGGCTTTTGGGATTCGATTCGCCCTTTTGGATCGCACCCGCCCTTTCAGGTCCACACGCCCTTTCGGATCCCACCTGCCCTTTCGGATCACACTCGCTCTTTCGGATCGCAACCGTAATATCAAGTCCCTCCCGCCCTTTTGGATTGCACCCGCTCTATCAAATCACGCCCTCTCTTTTGAATTTGCAACCGCCCGTTCTTATTACACTCGCCTTTTCGGATCCGACCGGCAATCCTTGCGGTGTAATGTTCCTTTCCCCCTTCCTGTCCTGGTCCTTCGTGGCCTATCTTCTTTTGTTCTCTATATTCTTCGTATTAGGCGTCATATTGCATACAGTTTTTGTTAAAACAGGATGCGGATGAAGTTTCATTCCAACATCATGTATTTCCAACAATTATTTTAAAAAATAATTTTTACTGTCGAAGATTTCGGCTGTCTTGCATGTAGCAGGGCATCCTTCTCGCCGATGAATTCTTGAATGAATGTGTGAGAGGATGCGATGTATCAAAGACGCGCTATTCTTGCGCAGCACAGAAATCAAAATAAGTAATCCCAAAGTTAATAATTTATTATTTCCAGGTTTGTTTCAATCTTCCTTCCATTTTGCAGTTCTACGACATGAATTATGCTCCGCATTGCTCGTGCACCATCTCATTTCCATCCATATGCATTTCTCCCAGTCCTCTACGTAGCTGTTCACTTGATCAGGATTTTCTTGATTTTAAAATATTTTTATCAATTAATTATTTACACTCTTCATATCATCTCCTCCTCTATAACGTTTCTTTCATTTGCTCGTTCTTGTCGAATATGGGGCTTGCTACATGTTTATTTCATTAAAAACGTTAATTTGCATTTGAAAGTTAGTTACTCGTTTTCTGTTTCCAGGAAGATCCGAGACTTTTTATGAGGAAGAATATTTCGTTAATATGTATGAGAAGTTACAAAAACACTGCAAATTCCTTTATTCGCCGAAATATCTGTCTACAAATTCATCATACCACGTTTGATATTTTTGGATAAAAAATATTGTTCATTCGGTTTTAGAGTCCGTGAGTTTTCATGAAGCGAGTGAGCTTTCATGAATCATAAATGGTCTCATAGGGGTAAATCCATGGGACGCACTCTTGTGTAGAGCAACAAAAGTATATGTAGTAGAACGGCATAGAAGAATACCCTCGCCTGCGGAAAAAAAAGATTGATGATCGCAATGGTCGATCACAACCATCGGCAGCCACTGAGCAACTTTCCATTCGTCATTCATTGAAGGCTCTGCGTAAGTGTTGTCGTAAGCGATCGGTATCTATTGGAGTACAATTGAATGTCAGATGTCTAGGACCCCATCGCGTGACATCAATTGAACGATGCATAGCCACTCTCGCTGAGCGTTTCAAGCGCAGATATCCCGGAGTGAGGAACGGCTGTCCTACGCCGCGACAACGAGCCTCTTCCTCAGTGACGAATTTGCTAGGTAAGGACTGTTACTCCCAAGTTTGAGGGTTGAAACCCAATGGAAGCCGTGGATTTTCAAGAGCGAAAAAATCTTTATTACGCATTCTTTCGAAGGGGGAGTAAAGGCTTCTGTCCCATGTTGTAGATTTACTGCATATAAAAGAGTCTCCAACCTAAAAGAAGCATCTGAGCTAAATTCAAATCGCCTGTTTCGTCACCGAGTGATATGTTCTTTTTCTTATGGTTGGTGAAAGGAGTACAGCGAAATTTACGTGGTCAGGTGAAAGAGCAAGCCTGATGTCCTGAGCCTCGCCACGTAAAATAAGGAATCATTGATTGATTTATAAGTACCTATATAGCAGTTCTCGAGAGAATTTCAAGAAATAGGAATTAGCTTTCTCAAATACTTCTCTGGACTATAATACGTAATTTATTTATTGGCTTTAACCTCAGCTACACGCCAGCATCCTTCTCTCGACTATGTATTAATGGATGTCACTCTTGCTCTCAAGTCCTCTTGTGGACACATCTTAGACCCTTTCCCATCCTAGCATCCCATCCTCCTTGTAGTGTCCACTCAGTCTATCCACTTGACCCTGCTCTAGTCTAGTTGCTTTCTCCTCACTCGCTCGTGCTTCGCCGCTCCTCTCGTCTCCTCTCCTCCTCTTTGCCTGGCGGTCGAGGGCGGGGTGCGCTCGTCCCGTCCGACCAGCCCTTGACCCGAATCGCTTTGATCCGCTCGATGTCGATTATGCCCGAACCGGGCCGGCAGTAAACACCGGGCTTATTCGCTTTCCGCTCGGTAACCGTGCCACGCGGCCCGGTCCGGCCAGACCCGACACGGCCCCGCCTCGCCGCTGCCGTGCCGCGGAATCGGATGATCCGTTGTGGCGATAGAGCGCACGACGACCCGGCGGATTTGCGATAAATGAAACTCTGGAAATAAATAAATAAATAAATCATGGTCGATGCACAAATTATGTGATATGTTGTAAATCGATGGTGATAAATCAAGTTGACTGAGAAGAGTAATATTTTCGCAAGTTAAATCTTTTTATTGATCTGCCGGTGAGGTATTCTAGGCGTTCAAAGTGTGTTGCGAGCTAGAATATTTTTTATCCAGTTTTTATTTACTTATTTTGCATTACTAAAACATCTGCTAAAGACCATCTCTATTTACCACACTTTCATCACATCTAGTATATTGATAGAAATATGCTGTGTATATTTTCAGGCTTGGTTCTAATAATTTTTCCTTACCAAAAGCTACTTCATTAATGGCCATATTTTATACCCTTATTCTACGCGATTCCAAAATCCAAGCATTGCAGAGAAAAGCTTTTAATGCTTTCTTCAAATACACTTATCCATTTGTTTATGTTTGAATTGTGTGCGATAAACAACTTTCTTGAAACAATTTGCTCCCAAAATGACAAACTCTATGTAGGCCAGGGTTATTGGGACAAACAGGAATTCAAAATCTCGAACCCGAAGACGGATGTTCGCCCACTCCCATACTAACTCGCCCCCGCCCCCGCCATCCCTCAACCTACAATGATTGTAGTTCCTGAAATAGCTCGTCGGGCGCTCTGTTTTACGTCGAGCGGGGCTATTTCGAGTCGCTTGCGCATCACACGCAGTGACCCTGGTGTTACGACCAATATGGAATATCGACCATCCACTGGCTATTGGCCTTTCGCGGGTCAGTGGCTCTCTCGCTGCAGCGTGGTCTGCGAAGCGTGGGCGCGCGCGCGCGCGAGCGAGTGTCCGTGCGTGAGCCAAGCCAGCGCGTGTGTGCGCGCGTGCGTGTTCTTGTGACGGCGGGAGCGCCGCGCCGCCGCTCATCTTTGCGTAAACGCATTTGTTTTCTCTCAAAGGCTGTTTTCTGTATAGCGACGACTTATCGGAACGACTAACGTAAACATACATCCACAACTCAGCCATAATAGATCGTTTGCTTCGCTGCCGACCTTACAGGGTGATGCATCACATGGAACGACGCTTTTATGGCGTACCCATAATCTGAGATAGTAAATGGAGCGGTTATCGGACTTTTTGTGGTCGTCCTATATTTTCTAGATTGTGCCATATGTCTTATACTTCTTGTTTTGATTGTGGGTTGAAGAACTAACGGTAATTCCGCGTTCATAAAATTCAATGGGAGAGGAGATACCGCTCTTCACTTTTCCAAATCATCATTCATAATGCTTCCGATACACGTTCTGTCTGGAAGTCGTCCTAGATGACTGTAAGGTTGAGGGAAATCCGAAAGTTAGTATGAAGAAACTGGGCAAGAGCGAAGGAAGTGCTGAAATATAGATATGATGTTTTTCAGTTTCGAGAGAAAATGGCTACCCATATGGCAAGAGTACACGATTTTTTTAACTGAAACAGTTGTTTTAAAGAAACAAATAATGAATGAGTGTACATTCAGATAAATAGTATGAACTATTATTACTTATTCATAACTTCTCAAATTCAGAAAACACAAATAGATTATTCATTGAATTTTTGGAAGAAAATTGATTGTTAAGAAAACCCTTCGCATAGTGGTAATTTAAAAATACTCTTAGGTTGCCAACGTTTCGTAACTTTACTGGTCCCTCATCAGCTCTTACTCATTATTTTCACAACTATCTATTGTATCATGAAATCGCCCCATATATTCTTTCAGAGAGGAGTGTGATTAGGTGATACTGAGGTTTCTGGAAACCATGTGTCGGTAACTCAGCATTTAGTTGTGGAAAGAAAGAGCAAGCCTCATGAAGGCACAATAAAGTTCGGAAACGTCGAGCAAAGAATGTTTTAGATGACCAGTTTTCTTTTAGAAAATTTAATGAATTAAAATTAATAATGCTTTAATTTACCATCTAAAATCTCTTTTATTATCAAAACGTTTTGAGTTTTAAAAAGTACAATAAAGCTCTGGGTAGAATTTTAAACAACCACCATTCTTGGAGAATTTTTTGTCTCTTCCAGTTGTTATTTCACTGTTATACTCATAAAGTGCCTCTAGGTACAACGTATTACTCTCTACTTGAAATAATTCTTTTCTGTTTTGTTACAGGTAAGCTCAGAATCCTTCATTGAAGAATACATCTTTGAAATATGTAAGTAATGTTACTGACATCGCATCTTTCGCAATGATAGTGCCTGCTATCAACAACTCGAAATATCTTCAGAACTTGAATATATAGACACATTTAATTACTTTGAATTTTTTTTTACTTCCAGCCCTAAACCGAAACAAACTGCGCTGCTATTTTTCCCGTTTTGTACTATTGTATTTTACAGAATTGAGATATACATTTTGGGCTGCCAGTCAGTATTTCACTATTTCGTTTATTTTAGCGTAGTGTCCTGTTTAGTTTACCAAAGTAGTCCTTGGAATTCTAGAAAATATATGAGATGAGAATTTTACAATTTTCCATCAGCTAACCATAATTACCATTGTATTTTCGATTCATCGTATCCGATGATGTTCATTTTGAAACGCCAATGTTTTTTGTTAAAAACATGGAACTAATTCAAATAGCAACATCAAAAGAGGACAATCGTGTAAATGCATTGTGTCACATTCACATTCTCGGAAAAAAGCATTTCTCTTCCAATGTTCACGGGAAATTTGAAGTGCTCCGACATTTCGGGCCGACACACTCTCCATGGCTCTGACAAGTGTTAGTCTGTCTCCAAACGAGTTTTTAAATTGAACTCCCTCGAATTAAATGAACTGCAATTTCTCCTGTTCACTTGTTGGGCATAATTTGGCAGACGATCATTTCAACGTTTGATGGATTCCATAGAGGCATCGGAGTTCCCTCAGGTCTGTCAAATCCATTTAATCTTTGTCCGAATGATAAAAATTTCCAGTTGCGAAACGCTCACTCCCTCACGAGACATCTGTAGAACTGTAATTAATGAAATCTCTGGTAATTGAAAATTCTGTGCGAATGTGCAGGAAAAATTCAATTCTTTTTAATTTAATTTCAACAAATTCTGAAGCCACAATTGCAATTACGAGTAGAATTATTAATCTGTTTGATTAAAAGAATTATCACCTATTATAAATAGGATTGTGTGTCAAATACAAAAAAAATGCAATTCTGAGGTGTATTTTTTTTCTATTTTGTATCGCATTTTAAAGCTCTGTTTCCTCCTGGTGAAGCACTTCATAAGAAATAGGCTTTTACCTTGAATTTTTCGTGAATGATAGCTACCACAAATTGTGAATATATGCACACCAAAGTTCGTGTATTTGTTCGTGTTGATGAAAACTATTCTAAAAGTGTTCCAGTATCGTTTCTTCTCCACAATCAATCTAACGGTGTTATCGACTATATTAAATATCATTACAAATTTAAAATAATAAAATGAATATATATATATATATATATATATATATACTATCAATATCAATATAAATATACAAATATTGTACTGTGTGAGGTAGTTTATAGTATCTACATCGCAGACAATAGCAGCCGGAACTATTTTATGACATCTTCGAATATTGCTCCAGAATGTATTTTGCAAAACTCTGCGAATCATCTCTGAGAGGAAAGAGAGCATCATCACTTCCACTAACCCGTAACGCACACATGTTCCGAGGTTCTGAAAAGGAAACGCAATTTCGCGGCGAGGCCTAGCGTGGCGTGGCGTGGCGCCGCGGCGGAGAAAAAGCTGAGAGCGGCCGGGCGCGGCGTCTTCATTATCCGCCTCAAACGAACTCCCAGGCGCCCCCCCACCCCCACCCCTCGCGCTCGCGGAGCGTCGCGGCCCCAAAGAGGAAAGCGGAGCTCTTCTCACGATCGGGAGAGTAGCGGCGGGCAGCCTTCATTCGTCTTCGGATTAGTGAAGCGACAGAGACGTTCAAAATTAAAAACACGTGTTTTATGTATAACATGTTTTTCAACACCGGTGTTTTCAAGCTGGTTTAGTAATCTCTAATATTAAATTCGTGTGCGACAAAATTTAATTTGACAGAGTCCCTGTTTATTAATTCGTCATTAAGATTTGCCTGGAAACAAAGTTAAAAATAATAAAAAAGGATGAAAACTGAGCCTGAAAATCTTCGCGCGCGGTGTCATCTCAGAGGGTCAGTTTTCAGTTCGCTGAATAAGGGCACGGGTAGAAGAGGCAAGCCCTACGCCCACGGCCCAAGCGTTGACAGCTTCTCCAATACAATGCGAAATACAAATAAAGGCGAACGAAATATGAGGGCATTGGGTTATCTTGGGCGAGAGATATTCTGTTCCATGAAGATAGTTCAGTATTTGTTTCATTCCAACGCATAAACTAACATGACATCATTTGTTATTTCATATTTTAAATTTTATAGCATTGTGATCATGAGATTTTTTTCTTTCAAAAAAAACTCGAAAATGTAAGAACGTGGAGCACAAAACATAGACATTAAAAAAAATTCGGCGTTAATATATCAATGTTAAAACCGATGTTTCTAAGAAAACGTAGTTGTTTTGCAAACATCTATATCGGTGTCGCAACCTTGCTAGTGATGCACCCCTACCGTCGTCGCCGCCGTTTCGTCCGCCAACCCGCCTCTCGACCATACGCTCTCCCGTCTACTCTTTTCATCGCCAGTTCGCCATCTCCACAGCTCGCATATAGCAGAAGAGTTAGCCTCCAAAATGTAATAGGCCAAAAAAAAAAAAGTTATGGATTACGGTCTTGTGTGGTGTCACTCTCTAATGAGTACGAAAAATGGATTTTAATTGTTAAGAACTCGCCGATATCAATTTATGCACTATGGTAACGTGCGTTGAAGCACAATGTGCGTTGAAGATTGCATGTGTGCCTGCAGATTTCCTTACAGACTATTCTACAGAATCCTAAATTTCTTATCTTGCATCTGTTTGATGGAATCCTGGGAGGTAATTATTATCTATCCAGCAGTAACTCATTTATGGAGTTTTGTGTCAGTCGAGTCATATAAATTGTACAAAATAGTTGTATTCGAGGATTTATGAATAGGATAGACGACATTTTTTTGCGTTGACAAGCCATTACAGTAATTTCCCAATCATCCTTTCTTTAACTTGATCTTTCCTTCGTATGGAAATAATTTGCGTATAAACATAATTAACTCCCAAATAAAAAGCAATTCTGGGATGAAAGACGTTTACTATGTTAACGGTAGACTGTGTTCCTTATCGTACATAAGTAATTCAATCTCCTCGTTAGAACGATAACACAAACTAAAAACCCTTTCTTTTCTCTCTTTATTATTTTCCAATTTGACTTCATAAAATGCAGAACGTCCCATCAAATGGGAAAAGGCCCCAGTGTTTGAGAAATTTCGTAACCCCGAGGCTTTCCTTCTTCTCCGACGTCAGCTCTTTCTCGCTTTGAACACGCAGCTGCCGGCGTATTTGACGCCGACGCCCCTCCCCTCCCCCAACCTCACCCTTAACCTCACCCCCAACTGCGCCTCCACCCTCCTCTCCCCGCTTCACCCCGCCCTCTCCCACCCCGGCCCTGCTCCTCTCTCAACAGCGCCTTTGCGCGTGCATGAATGTGCTTTTGGCCGACTTCATCGCCTTTATAAAGTTCCGTGAGCTACGACAGGGCTACTGCCGGTCCGGGACCCCTCGACTTCGTCGGCGCGATACTAAAAGGTTTTATTCGTCCGTGCCGTAATAACGCTTTACGGCATAATTAGCCTGTATGGAGGAATTGAAAAGAGTGAAACGCCCGCTCCGATAGACGAGATAAATTCGGGCAATGTGGAAGTATGACGACCGAAAGCGGGACAAGAGAAAATCAGAAGGATGTGTTGTTCCAGTCTCGAAAGGTCCTAACTCTGGCTCCCCAACACTTCTAGTCGGCTGAAAAAAATCACATTCGCCCAGTTAACTATCTTTTCCTATATAACATTCAGTATGTGATTTAAAATGACAAATACTACATTTTGCCAAAATACAGGTCCCAAGAAAAGAACCGAACTTTAAGGTTGCCCTTTTTAAAGGTTCGATTGGTTGACAGGAAGGAATGATGAGAAGGGCTATGGTGGGGCCTGCAGAAGAGTTAGCAGGAACGAAGGACCTATGGTGACAATGGAGACGACGTTTCTTGCATCATGTTCTGAACACTGGTTTATTTATTTATTTAATTTTTTAAATTTTATAATTATTATTTTTGATGGAAATGGTACTAGACCAGATTTATTTCGTAGATGTATTTCGGGTTCAAGATGTATTTCGGGTTCAAGGGACTTTTGCTAACGTGAGATACGTGTGAATTGGAGTTCAGCTGGTTTCCAATCTTTATTACAAGGTCACAAAAAATTTATTGGGGTGTGGTGGGGGGGAGGCAGTGTTATCCCTAAAAATGAGAGGCGACCACTTCCCTCGCTCTCCGTTATCTCCTCCATTGGTGGGAGCTTTTCTCTCCCCTTCTCACCCTCGCACTCGTTGGTTTCCTCTGAGAGTGGGGCGGGCGAAGCGAGCTCTGCTCCGGTCCGACCACGCTCGGATTTACGTCTGCGTGCGGCTTGATTGGGATAGATTAATGTTATCGGGCGCCGCGAACCCTTGGCTTAGGTTTGAACACGCACGCGAATCACCACCAGATGGAGACTTTGTAGACCTGCTGCAAGTACTGAGCAGAGAAATTTATTAAGAAGTACAAAAATAGGGTGGGATAGTAACATGGAAAAGCATAGTAACAATGCCCAACATAAAGAAGGAACTAGATAAGTCAAACTATTTGAGGAATTACAAAGTTTGTTTTTTTTATTAAAGATTTATTTACAGTCTGATCATACAAGAGAACAAGAAGTAAATTTGTTGAAGAGATAATTAACATTTAATGAAGATACTCATTAGTATCTCTCTATTAAGATAATAAGTACATCCGAAGGCCTAGTTAATCCAAGGTAGCATTTGATTAGTTGGTCCGTGTTACTGTTGGATCGAAGGACCATTGATAATTCATTAATGAAGAAGGGAATTATTTGGCAACATCCGAAGATTGATAAATATTTCTACTTTTTAAAACAAATCTCTTGCATTATTGGCCCGCTGCCTCGGATCTCGCCACTCATTGGCGCCCACTTGAAAGGCACTTGAGCTTTGCTCCGTTCCGACCACGCTCGGATTTATGCAGGAGCCCGACCTGATGGCGATGGATTAATTTTATCGAACACTTGGCTTCGTTTCGAACTTGCATACGATTTTAGCGCGTTGCCAGATCTCACCAAGACTGCACAGAGACTTTGTACTCTACGATGATCTAGTATTCCTGTGAAGTATATGAAGAAGAAAAAATTTTAAATACAAAAAAGGGAAAACTTTATGGGGATGGAAACGACGAGGTGTGGTTGATTATTGTTCTGTAGGCGAATTTATCGACCGCCAAAAAGTAATTCTAGAGACTGATGTCGATGGCAGAAAAGGTGGTAAGATTGACAAGATTGTAAACGCGACTCTTTCAGGATTAGTTTATCAAATGTAACATCGTCTAGGTTTCTTGGTATTACTTTGAAACCAAAGAATCATTCACAACATATTAGTGGGGAAGGGAATAATTTGCCTACATCAATGCATCGTGATAAGATAATTGTTGGTTCGTATTGTTAATAAAATACTTTTTTTGAAGCGGTCACTAGTAATGCTCTGTCCCCACCACCCTTAGCTTCCCTCTGGAAGGACATGTAAGTTCAGTTTTGGTCCAACCAAGCTCTGATCTTTACCTAAGCTCAGTATTATTGCGATGGATTAATGTACTGAAACTCTGGTTTTAACATGCACGCGCATACCACTCTCTGAGTGCGACCGCATGCGAGATTTCGCCTACGGATTCGAACCTGTCTCCCGTCATCGCTTGATGACTTCGCGTTTTATCTGCGTCCAAATCGAGAAATTGTATACGCTGTACTGCAAGTACCTAGTACATGAGGTTGGTATGTGCTGGAGAGACCGCTGATGCTAAGGCTGTCTGGACCTAAGTCCCGAGACCGGTATTCATGGTGGGAGGAACGACAATAAACCGAAAAAGGGAAGGTTTTTGTTAATTAGAGGCTTCATTAGAACATTTCTCGATGTGACAGGAGAATCATTGGATCATTCATAATGTATTAGGAAGCGAGTAATTTGGCAATGGCAATGAATCGTTATGTGAGAAAATGCGTTCGAAATTTTTATTTAATATAGAAATATGTATTTGTAGCGATCTAAACAGTACTTACCATTCTTCCTCTCTGTCGTTGTTGAGTGGGGGTGGGTCACGACACTGTGCCCCACATGGTTGATTGATGTTTTCGAGCACGTCAGATGCTATGGTAAATAGTCCTGTTTGTGCAGTGAATGTTTTATTTCTGGAGGTGGCGGTGTTCCCCACACTGAATGGCGAGATCCCGCGCAGACCTACACGTCAGCTTTCGGGGGACTTCCTTCTCCAGATGTCTCCCCCATTGGAGTACAGCCCAGCCGGGACAAGCTCTAAACTACTCAGTGGTCTCCCAACATGTGTGGTAGAGCTATGCCCCGGATTTACACCCGAGCACTGCTTGATCGCGATGGATTATTGCCATGGCACTCTTGGCTCCGGTTCGAGCACGCACGCGGATCCGCACTCAACTGTCCGTGTCCGCCCGCGCGCGCGCGGGAGCTCGTCTGTGGGTTCGAAACTCCAGATAGTACTTCTCCCCTCCTCGCTTGATGAATTCGCGTTTATGCGCGGCCTCGTTCGGGAACTTTATCGGCGGTGTATGTTTTAACGGGCGAGTGCGTCGGACGCGTTAGCACGTCCAGCGGACCACTTCATCAAGCACTCGACCGCCGGGATGCGGCGGGAATTAAAAATACCTGCGGTCGCGCGCGCGTCCGCGCGCCCGATGAGAAAGATGTGTGGGATGCTGGGTGAGTGGGTGGCGCGGTTAGCGGTTGGTTGGTTGGTGGAGGAGAGTGAATGTGCGGATGACCGGTCGAGTGCGAACAAAGAGTTTTGTTGAATGTGTGTGGGTTGGTTGTAGATTAAGAAGGGGGTGAGTGGAAGAGTGAGATCGTGACAATGTGCAAAGTTGGGCGAGGAGTGCGCACACGATTAATTTGGATGTGCAGACCTGGCCGTCACAAGGATCATGCTGAACGAATGCCCTTCCAAAAGTTAATGATTTTGAGCAAGTTTGATTATTCACGGGTGTGTCAACTGCTAAGGTCATTAGTTCCATAAGTGTAGAAGCACGTTTGATGTACAGTACTGTTACATATAATTTTGTACTCTTGTAATCTAATTTTAACCCAGTACATTTGCATTATTTACGTAACACATACACGTTTCGGGTACGTAACACACACGTCCGTTCTGGTTTGTACTAGTTTAACTGCACGTTTGCGGTGCTACACCGTATCCCGAAAGGGCTACGTCTTGCCACGCCCAATTTTACATGTCCATGATTACAATGAAGTATTGTGCAAAATTTCATTAGTTATTTTCCCGTTCTGAATTAATTCAAGCAATAAAAACATTGTTTTTTAATACGTATCACAGACTCTAGCCTAATTGCTTAAAATGATTCTCTGTGCCAATGAAACGAAAGTCGTCGTTAGTTCCGCTGACCTGCCTGAGTCGCACTGGATGGTGATGTGTTGGGCAACGAGATAGACGGTTGATCTTGATAGATGTGCAACAGCCTGAAAGACATTGATTATTGAGAAGGTGGATGAGTAAGTGATGGCTGGGTGAACGGGAGGAGAAGGGCTAGGCGACCTCTATGGCTCGTCCTGCCCTTGAGGGCCGACTCCGCCACCTCCGCTTCGTATCGATATCTAGTACTTCGCTGTGTGCATTGGACTGAGTCGCCGTGACATTTCCGTGTGTGTTGGCCGTCTTTTGCCACGTGCGGTTAGTCAAAAGACAATGCTTTCTCTAAAGGTCGGAGTTCGTGTTGTACCTCGCGGGTGGAAAAAGAAATACAATATACTAGACGAATAGAGAACGAGACCAGCAGGTGTACATCTAGATGAACTGAAAAACGAATGTAACAAGAAGCGGGACTCTCAATGTTTGCTCAAGGAGTGGTTTGTGGAATACAAACTTACAAACCATTTTTGGAGTTGATTGCGTTCAGTTACATACGTATACATTCGTTTGATGTGCGTTAAGCTCATTACAGTTTAATTGTTTTAAAATTGTTTAAAAGATATTTGGCGCATATCCCATTGGGAATTGAAGTTTTTAACTTTCCTGATTGAGTCTATAAGGATCCCATGTTAATTTTCTATTCCCATTTCATCTTCTGTGATCGAAAGTGGAAACAAAATGTTCATTTCTCTTGTAATTGAGAGAGAGTGGTAAATCAAGAAATCGAATTTAAGAATCCGCGACCAAACACACGTTCTATGTATCTTTCACTTGTGTACCATTGGCAAGAGAAATCGGAAGAACCCTTTCTCTATTCTGACGCATGAAAACAATAGTTTTTCTTATACAGTGTTAGCATTATTTTTTTATCGTCGATTTATGATAATTTGACCTTGATCCTTACGGACGGAGAAACATTTTCCTACTTTTTTATTGTGTAATTATTCCTTCTAATTTATAACTTAGTCCTTAAAACATACATAATGTACTACTATCCTTTTATTTTTCCGTTGGTGTTATTGAGTTCATTGTTAGTAAATTAAAATTGAAAGAATTGTCAACTTTGCTTATAAAGTGTTTTGTAAATTTGTGAAGTACATTATTTGATCTTTGAAATTCTGACTACGAATTGGCGATTTCATGGCGTAGGAAATTAATAATAACAATAAAAATATGAAAGGATGATTAATCTTGTTCCTCTACTCTCGTGTTTAAATTGTTTTTGTTTAGGTGTAACATTTGGTTACATCTTTTTCCATATGATTCCATTCCATATTTAATGATCTGATCTAAATACATTGTCTGGCTAGTGTGTTCCACCACGAACCTTCACTTTCTTTCCCTTCAATATACCCCGACCTCCCGGATATTTCCAGATGAGCGGCTGCAGAAACCTTTCGCAAGGCGAAGGGCTGAAGAGAAAGTGAAGGGCAGCTGGGGGAATCCCCAGCTCCAAATGTCAGCACCTGGAAGCGCGGAGGCGGTGCTCTTCGCGTTGTCAGAGAAGCGGCCACAGTGTTCATGGAGCTGGAGCGCAAGTGTAGGCCCAAAAAATAGATATTTTCTAGAAACTTCAAATAACTAGAAGGAAAAAAAATAAGTGTCTTTTTTTTATTTAAAAGACCTCTTGAATGTCAAATGTTTCGGCCGAATAAAACCCTCTTGCCAACCAGCGATGAAAATACCTTCTTTAATTGTTATATGTAGTTTGTATGTACCTAGTCTAAATTTTTCTGAATCTTTTAAAATCTATTTTATTTTACACGGGGATAATTTTAACTGTCATTGAATTATTTGACATTTGCAGCTTGTTCATGAAAGCTATTCCTTGTTTGAACTACATGAATATTGAAAGCGGACGTCAGATCACCAAAACCGTAATTGGGGAATTAATGTTTTGTAAAATAAACGATATAAATTTATATTCTGAAAATAAACTGCTCCGAATTACCCCTTCTAAAATGCCGTCCGTTTCAGTTCATTTCAGTTCACACGGAGTGGAAAAAGGATACCAGTTAAGTTTAATGTTACTGTAAAGAGAATGTAAATCTTGTATTCATTTGAATTCAATTTTTTTCAAAATAAAAACCTTTTACAGTCATTTGATTGTAGCAGTTGTTGAAAGTGTCCTCTGCGTGCGTTTGGACCCTTTTCAAGCCACTGCGCCGCCGCAGCGATGGCAGGGGCCCCCAAGGGCTGGCGCGGGTGTGTATTTTTGTCGCGCGGTACCGTCGCCTTTGCCGCTACCGCTAGCGACAACGAGGAACCACGGAGTTGTTTGCAAGATGATGGTTTCCCAAAAACTGCGCGTCGTGTTCGTTGGAATATGCTTACTTACTGTTTTCACGAACCCGCCTTTTCCTACTAAGTCAGTTCTGAAAACACTATTTTACTTTAACCAGTATTATTTGATATGTAAGCTAATGAATGTTGGTGGTAACAACTGTTATCCTTCGTTTATGAACACTTAGTACTCTAAGTTCCGTTTCTAATATTAGGATATACTTCAATTACTGTTATTGGTTCTGGACTCCAGAGACAACAAAATTAAATTACTCTTGATGGGATAGATCTATGTAATGCAATATTAGGGATGCCTCTTCCTTTCTGAAGAGTGTTTTGGGTCATTGTGTAAGAAAATAACCAGGGAAATTGTTGAAATGTCTGTTATTTGTGTTACACACTTAAACCAAGCTTACAGCAAGGGCGTTTTTTTTTTTGTTTTTTGTTTGTTTGTTTTTTTGAGAAGCAAAGTATGATACATAAATCATTTTAAAATATCACGCGACTCCTTAAATGACTTTACGAGCACTTGTTTCGTTAAAGGGTTTTTGAAAAGATTTTTTTAATTTGATTTACTTTTCAGTTAAAATCCTTGGGAATGTACAAGTAAATGAGTGGGGATACAATAGCACATACATTCTCATATTATTTGCAGTGTTTAATAATATTGCAATTTCAGTTTAACACTTTGGCGATCTCTGCGAAATTCCTTACCAAACAAAGTGTAGGAAAGTCGAAAAAAAGTATATCTTCATTAATAATATTACTATTATTATTATTATTATTTATTATTATTTTCATTCAGTAATATTATTAAGAAAGAGTATGATATAGTATTACTATTATTATTATTATTATTAAATATAGATGTTGAAATAATTACAATGAAATTACCCCATTAGAAGGTATTTGGTGCTGATGGTTGAAATCAATGCTGTCGCCGTCTCACTAGCGAGCGGGCCGTAAAGCGGGGGGCCGACACATGTGTGGCTGTCGCCTTGGTAATCCGGGCGCAGCGCCGAAGGGGCGCTCGTAAAAGCGTTTCATGGGCTGCGGAGAGCAGCCGGGCGTCCGCGCCCGCGTCCTCGCCCCCGCCCGCGCCCCGTTCTTCTTGCGCCCCCGCCCGCGTCCCCGCCCGCGCCCGCGCCCTCGCCCTCGCCCTCGCCCGCGCCCGCGCCCCCGCCCCTGCTCTCGCCCGCGTCCCGTTCTCCTGCGTCCCCGCCCGCGTTCGTTCCCCGTTCTCGCCCCCCGCCCTCTCCCTCGCCCCTGCCCCTGCCGTTGCCTGCGATAGGGCCACGCAATATGGAACGGAAAGCGTTCCTCATTCGCCCACGCGCCCCCCCCCCCATTCCACCTCACCCTTGGCCTGCGAGCCAACGCACGCGTCCGTTCACCCTGCCGAGACAAATTGAAAAATATATGGAGGGCCTAGGACAAAGTGGCCTAATGGAACCCTTTAGCAAGGGAATGGGCTTTTTGTAATATGGAGATTTGTGTTTCCTTCAGGGTTAGTCTTGAATCCTGAATACCACCCACCCTCTCGGAATATAAGAAATTCTCTTTTGGAGAATATAGGAATATTCTTGTAATTAAATGTATCTCTTTCGCTGAAACAAAAAAATTGGGAGAGATTATCACTTCAGCATTTAATTGAAATAAAAATTGTTTTGTTATCAATTACTTGTATTACATCTTTGGTATTGTTTTAAGGAAAAATCAGAAAGGTCACTCGCTTTATTAATTCTTAGCAATTGTACTAAAATAGATGTGTTACCCGTAAATCGCTTGAATTTATTGATATCGAAACATGTAAATGTAATATTGCCGCTGTTATTTCTGTAATGCTTTATTCCCGAATGTGTTTCCCGGAGCTATGATCCCAATATTTATATCATTGCTCTATTTCCGTGAAATGGCTGGGAATGAATGCGGCACAAACGCAACTATTCACACGCGTGTGGAAAACGACTTCAAGTTAAACAGTAAAAAGTTGTAAGAACTTCCAGGGCATTGCAAACAGCGATTTTATGAGAGCATTATCTCCCAAATATATCATAAAATACAGTCACAATAACCTTTCCGGTATGCTGAACAAATATATATCTTACTTTAATTTTTTTCGACCCAATGACCGTTGCAATAACGTTTTTATTGCAATGGAATCAAAATCGATAAACTTTACTACATTATATTATCGAGCATTTGAAGGAACGTTTTTACAACAGAATGTCAATTAAATGTCCTAGTTAGTTATTTGAAATTGAATTTCCATGTAATTCCATTCCCAATCTTGTAATGCTATTCATGAACAGCTTGATAGATGTGTACCTAAGACAATGGATTTCAAATGCCGTAGGTAATTGTAGAACCGACAAAAGTTCTCCTAACATAATATTTGACGACCAAGCCTCAAGATCTTCGTTCACACTGACGATGGAATTTAGACACAAGAGAGTACACAACGGTCCTCTCGTCTCGAGAGAAGGGTCACTTCAGCTCTCGGAACGCAGTTCTTCCCCGGGCTCCTCAGAGAGGGGATGTCAGTGCGTAATGGGAACAGACGACCGCTCCACAGCGCGGTGTACCCCAAGGCTCCTTGTCCGCCCTCTTTACAAGAGACCGTTCGCTCGCTGGCGATATTGTGGCAGTAATGGGCTGTGACAAGTGGGAGACTGGGTGCGTTCGAAAGTTTCTGCAGAAATCGGGCGCGCTGGACCCCTACCTGGCCACTGGCGGTTCCAGGGGGGGGGGTTGTCCCCCCCCAAAGGCCTATAGTTTTCATTTTCCTTTATTTGGCATAATTTTTTTATGTTCGAATTATTTAATTCTTTAAACAATAATGTTGTATAATATAATCTACAGTACATAAATAATATACAATATAACAAAAAAGTTTATTATTTAACAAAACATCTACAATGCCCCCCTCCCCCCCCCCAAAAAAAAACACAACAACATCGGTTGGATCCGCCCATGTCCGAGCGGGCGCACTAAAGTTCCACTTTAGAATCTGGCTTTACAGTATTAGTTTGTGCACTGAAACATGATTAATGAGTGTAGTGAAACAGTAGGAATATAAATGAAAACTCTATGAAACTAGTTCTCTACGCCCTTCAGATTTAAATATTCGAGTCAGCTACCATATAAAAAAAATTGTCTCCAAGAGTTACATGATTCGCTGATCGTATGTTACTGTTTCAATAATTTCACATTACATTTTTATTATGTATTTGAATAAGTGATTTGATGGAGCCAGTATATGCGATTCCGCTATGTATAATACATTATTTTGTTGTTGTTTGATTTTTGAAATTGGTCTGAGATAGGTCTGTAATGATACCCAAACTTGGGGAGGAAATAATAGAATTTGCCTATTGACGAACGATATTTTTAATAGATAATTAAAAAAATACTTTCCTTATAAATTTCAATTGATGTATTATTTTTCTACTAGTTAAATTTTTTTCTCTCGAATTTTAAGATTCAACACCTCCATCTCAGGGTGAACGATGACGCTTCGACACCACTGCGCATAATCTTAAAAACAAATGACGTCACTCTTGCTTTCCCCCGATTATTTTTATCCAGAATCCGCGATCGTTGTCCAGGCGGGGCTAGCGTTGTCACGCGGGCGGGCGGGCGGCCTTCGCGTCGGGGCGACGGCCGTGGGCGGGGCGCACTGTGGGCGTCGCGGCCCCCCCCCCTCCCCAGACGCGACCGCCGCCGTTGACACAGCAACCGCTCGCCGACTGGATGGCGGTCGCACACGCGTGCGCCACGGTCAACACGCGGAGCAAACAGCCGCTGCCGCCGCTGGGAAGGAATGGCAGTTCGCGCTGGGGCACTCGAGAGACGCGTTCGCGGGGATTCTTTGCAGCTCCCTTTCTTCTGGGCTCGTGAAGATGCTTTGAGTCTCTCGTCGGGTCTTCAAAGAGAATGGTGCATATTGCTGCTTTTATGTGTAAATAAATTCTTAAGATCAGCCACTGTAGTGTTTTCTTCGCGGACTACGAGTTCGTAGAAAATTAGATTATTTCTAGAAGATCATTCAATGTGAAAGTTGTATGAATACAGAGGATCTTGGCTCTATTAAGTGCATTCGGCAATATCAGTGTATGGTAATTATCGAATTTTTCGTTGCCCAATCTTTGAAATCCACTTCCTCTATGAATGTTTTGCCTGTGAACTTCCTACTTAGTCCAGAAAAAATGCAAAGAACTGTGACTATCTTTCACGCGACATTCTGCTGTGTTGATGAAGTCGGGCAAAACTTACCACAAACTTAAGTGACTTTGTGAAATTATTTAGTCACAGGAAATCACTAAAAAGAGAACAAAAATATTATATTCCACGCAATAATTTTATGAGATTATGATGTACTTTCCATTTTTTTAGAATAAATTGTTCCTGTTTTTATTCTTCGTTTCCCTTAT
Source organism: Acheta domesticus (assembly GCA_031308135.1). Classification (NCBI taxonomy): domain Eukaryota; kingdom Metazoa; phylum Arthropoda; class Insecta; order Orthoptera; family Gryllidae; genus Acheta; species Acheta domesticus. The sequence continues at coordinate 95,826,505 of JAHLJT010000631.1, forward strand.
AAACGTGGTAGTTCGTTGCACTAACAAGTGGCCGGAACAATACGACTTCATCTCCCCAGATCTTCCTCGAAAGATCTTGCTTAACCCCGGTAACCTCGAAGACCTCGCCTCGCCGCACTCGTCCCATGTGCTCCCTCGGCGGGTCGCCGCCGCCACCGCCGCCGCCGCCGCCGCCGCCGCCACTCCTCTTCGCACACGCACGTGCGTCCGTGCAAATAGGGGTCCCGCTCTGGCTCCCTCTCCTCCGCCCCCTCCTCAATCTCATCAAACGCCTCCGATGTGGCAACGATGGATGCTCGCCGCCGTGGCGGCTCCCGTCGTCGTCGACTACGACGACGGTGGCGGTGGCGGCGACGATGGCGGCGAGCGCCGGCGCGCGGCCCCGCAGCTGACTGGCGGCGGGGAGGGGGAAGGGCAGCACCGCCGCCGTCGCCGCCGCGCGGTGCGCGCGCCGCCAGTCGCCCGCGAGACCCCGACGCGGCAGGACGCACGCGCGAGAGTTCCACGAACGCAGCCTCCACCGCGCAGACGCGTGCGCTCTCCGAGCGCCCGATATGAGCAGCCGGTGAAGCGCCGCTCGCCTCAGTGGAGGGTCGACTGCTTTGCGAAGCGGAGTGGAGTGATATCGACCAAGTGTTGAGCGATTACCAAAATTGTTTGTTTTTTTTCGTCTGCGAATGTGCTGGTTGAGCTAGTTTATTTGCGAGCGAGTTTTGGTGGGCTACAGTGAGCGAGTGATTGTTCCAAACAAAAACGAATCTGCGAATTTTGACTGTGGGAGAAGCCGTAAAGGACTGTAGGAACGTTCGGAAGGCAGTCTTCACGTCATCCGAGAAGCCAGCCGTAGCTGTTTCCGGTCGATTCATTAATCAGCTGCGGAGTCCTTCTACCTGCAAGGACTCTTTGCCGTGCCAATCCTTTCCTCCGAGATAAGGATCCCAGTGAAAGAGGCGGCCTGTGAATAGTCCTCGCCCGCGGCGCCCAGTGCCAGCTGCACGAGCGCCCACCGCCCGCGGGCACCAGCTGCGCCGGCTCGGCCCGGTGGGTCCGAGGAGCAGCACAAGCAGCAGAGCCGCGGGGCGACAGCTGATCGCCCGAACCGCCCCCTCCGCGGGCGCACGCGCCATGGCCCCCCGGGCGTAACGCCCCCGCCCGCCGCCCTCCCGCGAGCGACGCACCGACCGTTGGGACCGCAGAGCGCGCGTGTGTGGTGTTTGTGACTCACGAGTGTCGGAAGCAACCGTCGCGATGGACTCGTGCTTTCCTCCGCTGGCGGCGCTCAGCCTCCGCGACAAGTCGAGCAAGGGGAGCCACCAGACGCCCGCTGCCGGCGGCGGCAACAACCGCCACAGCCACGGCCGCCTGCCCGCCGGCGGCGCGCCCGCCGACCCGGAGACCCTCGGACGCATCGAGATCCTCCAGGACCTCGACCTCTACTACATCCGACAGATCGCGCACAACCTCAAGGTAAAGCTCCCGCCCACCTTCACTTTCTGACGCTAGTCGCCATTAATTATGAGAGCGAGATTTGTTTGAATGAATAACCAATATATGATCAGGAATCAAGGCAAGGCACATGCCCACCTTTTTCACCATGACGTCATTGGCTGATCTAGGAGGGGGCCATGCCCCCCCCCCCCGAAAAAGGTCTATAGGTTTCGTTTGTAACCTTCTTTTATTGGCAAAATTGATTGTAATATTTATGTTACCTTCTTTTATTTGACAAGATTGATTTTAATTATTGTATATAGAATTATGTAATTAAAAAATCATCTTGTCTAGTATATACACTAGAAAATAAGATGCAATATAATAACATGTTTATTATTTATCAAAAACCTATGATGTAAATGATAGTGTGGATGCGCCCCTGCCTTACGTGACCATTCAAATACACAGGAGGGCGACATTTTTGGAACCAATTACCAATATCTGATAACGCATACCTCTCGGGGAAAGTCACGCCCACCTTCATATTATCTTTTGGAAAATTATTTTAAACCTTACCATTTGTTCGAGACAGTCATCCTCACCGTTCAAACTCTTGGGTATGTGGACGCTTATGTGTAATCCCTGGAAATATCCCGGGATGACTATTTTATTTTTCCTGGGAAGATTTGTCTGTACTAAGAACCAACATCAGCGCTCAAACTGTTGGGCGCCGATATGCAATTTGCATGGAAGTATCTCAGCCTAATACATATATTTTATGACAAGGCACAATTCGTGACGGAATATCCCATGGGACCCAGGAACGTAGTCAAGCATTTTTGGCCGGCGCACCCTACGGCTATTTATATTAGGCACCTCGTCAACTGCTATTAGAGGTGGGGACAACTGAGTTATTTGGCTGGGGTCCCGGAGATTGTTCAACTGAAAAGTAAGTCTTAGAATTGTCCGTTTTCGAGAAGAGAAGAGATCGTAATTTCCAGCGATTTCTTTGTTCTGTATAATTGCTCTTAATAGATTTTTTACTACTGAAACGGTGGGCTCATGAATTACATTTGTCTCTTTTCGGAAAAAAGAAAATTTTCGAAGAAGGTAAATTTAGTTCGTAATTGGTCCACTCATGTAACTCCTCGAATAGTCTGACAAATACCTATTTGCTCTTACTGACACGATAAATGTTATACATTCGTATTATTTTAAAACCAAATTCGTCGATTCGTTCTATTTCATAATCATTATATGTTACCGTTTATATGTGTTTTGTGAAAGAAAGCATGTACATTTCATTTTCAGTGCTTACTCAAATATTTAGGATTTGTTTGTCAGGGGGCACTCGAAACATCGGGCAGATTTTGAGTGTTCATTCATATCGTATTCCGAGGGAAATTTTCTTTTTTGTTTCACTAGAAAATTGTTTCCGTTTACTCGTGAAGTTGGCAACACGATCAACATTTGTTACAAATGTTACACTGTTTATCGAGGTTAAGACTAGTTTTCCAAGTCGACAGCTGGACATTTATTATTAGTATGCTGTTCCCTCTGTGTTCTAGCAACAGTTTAACTGTACTTCTACGTGGTAATGAATAAAGGCACGTTTTCTGCTAATATTCATCATTCTATTCCGTAAATGGAACAAATCAACCTTGAAATGTCCTTTTCCTCCTTTCACTGCGATTTCCATTGCATAACAATGCGTGTGGTAGCTACCTCTAAGGCAATAAATTATTATAAATTCCGCAAGCGTATACAATAGAATGTCGTGCAAATATCAATAGCAAGAAATACCAATACGTTTTCTGATTAATAATCGTATTCGATAATTAAATATCTTAATCATTAATTTTTATGAATTGTGAAGTTACATTTTGATTAGTTCTTGGATGGAAGTGTTTATTATGAAATCAGAATTACAACAGACCTCATTTCGACCGCATTGTACCACACACCTCATAGGACAGAAGGAAACCTTTAATAAATAACACTTGCGTCTAATGTCTCCAATTCACGAAAAGCATGAGAAAAAACCTTTATGATTTAACACGTTAATAGCACGCAAATCCTATAGACGTATTACGTTATGCTCTCATAGTAATCGGTTTCTTCACTATGAAAAAACGTAGGTATTTCTTTTATCACTTTAACATATGAGTATCTCACGGAAAGCCTCTAATCTACGGTTCTCATACGTTCTCTCAGCGAAAATTCAGCTGAAGTTACCACAGAGAATCAGCCATCTTAACGTTCAACCGCTGAGGAGGGCACTTGTACTAGAAATGTCCTGCGGGAACGTAGGATTTCGCCGCAGATTTGCAGGAAACGCGTTACGCGATTGTGGTTATGATGATGTTCATCATCGGTGAGAACATGAAACGACGGTGTAACCACCGCCGCTAACTACTGCTTTATCACTAACTTCATAATTCGTTTCATCCTTATCATCCCCGTTCCATGTCCCATCTTCTCCAACATCCTTGTCACATTTGTCACCGTCGTCTTCATTGCTACACGCACAGTGCTTCATTTACATTGTTGGACATCACCAAAGTAGCCACTCAACCTTTCTTGTCTTGAGAATAGCGCGTCACTAAAGAATTACCTCACTGTCCAAACTCTAGCCTATTCTTTGCTTAGTAACTTTCTGCAAACTACTTTCAGAACGTTCCTTCCTCAGAGATGCATGACGCAATGATGTTCAAATATTTCTGTGCCTTTGCGTACGTTCTGTTAATTACTATAGGAAAGACCCAACAAACGATTAAATGTTTTTGTTACCTACTCGTGATCCAATGAAATGTCTTTTCTCTGCCACAATTCACAGCCACCTTCTGACCTCTGCTTCCATCTCCACCCACCATCGCAAACTTTACTTCGCCATGCTGTCACCTTTCTACAACTATCGTTGCCTCTTCACTCACCTACGCTCGGTTTACTTCAGCATACTGTGCTGCCTCCAAATTATGACGTGTTTCGAAGAACGGCACGCCGAAGATAATTCGTCCCGTTGACAACACCCCCGCTCTCGCCTCCATCTCGCCGCCTTCCTCACCCTCGCCCCCGCTCCCGACGACGCCACCGCAGCTTCCGTCGCCGTCGTCCCTTTCTGTCTCCTGCCCCGCCCGTACCCCGCCCCGTGCATCGCCCCCCCCTCCCTGCCCCGCGCTGCTACCCTATCCTCACTATCGCCAGTCACTTCAACCCCCTGCTGCCATCTTCCCTACCATCGCTCTCCTCCGCTGCCACAGACTGTTCACCATCTCGACTGTCTTTATCGACCCCCATCGCCTTCACCTCTACTTCCACCATCACCATCACTACCACGACCATTGCCGCCACCATTACCACCGCCACTATTACTGCCATTGCCATCGGCGCTGGCCGTGTCCACGTCTCGCCCCCGATGCCAGGCGGAAACGCTAATTGGGCGACGCCGTCGCAGCAGACGGCTCGGCGCAGTACAGGGAACGGCCCACGAGCAGGGAAAGCCGCTCAGTTTCTCGTAAAGAACTTCAGTTCACTTGTCTCGAATGCCTTTCGTGGATTTCTGACGGAGTTGCAATGAAATAATGTCGCAAGCAGATAAAATATTTGCTGGTTCTTTCGAAAAGTAGGATTGTGACGTTTTCAAGTAAATATTACTCCAAAAAACCTGAGTGGTTCAACATGAAGTCTTCATTTCACGCCACTCTGGGAATTGCCCTGTCCTTACCCCGAGTTCTTTATCCGTCATTTAGCTTTAATAGGTGTATTCTCAATAAAAACGTCCATTAAAATGCCATCTTGCTACTTAGAACTGAGAACAAAGTATCGAGTGTGGCCAGATCCAGTGTCGTTTAGATTCCCGTTCCATCTCTTTTTAGAACATTTGGGAGGGCTGTCACTTTGTGGAAGTAACGTGAGTGCTCTCTTGGCACAGTGTACGGCGACTCCCACACGTGTGTTTGTAGCTAACTAATGAGTCGCTAATGAAACTGCACCGCTGATGCATGTTTAAAAGTGTTTCTGAGGGGAAAAAAGTGATCGGGTTTCAGGGATTGTTGTAACTGTGTCAGTGGGGGACTCACTTTGTAATCAGAGAAAATAAAACCTCAAATTGAATTACACGGTTGTTTTGGTCCCGACTTGCGATTGTCGATTTATTGCCCTATAGATCCTAAATTGTGAGTAAGCGTTTACTCCTTTTGGTCTCTGTAGAAAAAGTTGTTAATGGTGGAATATTATGTAAATTTTAATGGAAAATGATTGGTGTATTTCGTACGGAAAGCCACGGGTTTTCTTATCGTGGTTGATCGTAAAAGCATTTTTCTTCCTTAAGGACGAAATGGGTTCTCGAAAGAGGAAAGAAAATATATCGAGTGTGGTTCGAGCCATTGGTTTTTAGCTCACCATCTCAATTATTTTTTTAGAATATTGGGACGATGTGTCACTGGTTGGGTAAAACATGAAGGCAACAGATTGAAGGCTTACCTTAAATTAATCTCTAAAGCAGAAAGTAATGTGGGAAATGGCAATATTTCGCGAATCATCAAACGTATTCCTCAATACCACTCCACTTCGTGCCTCAACTGCTTACGTGCAATTGAATTTCAAGTCGAGAAACCGAGCTCGTTCCCTAGTTACTCCAACGTCACATCCTATGCTTAGCACTCAGATCCTGCTTCTGGCTAACAACACACGACACTCGGCCCCCCAGCGGCGGCGACGGCGACAAGGCGGAGAGGCGTCGCGTCGTCGACTGTGCGCCGGACGCGCGATAGGAGGAGCGACCCGCCGCCGCCCCCGCCGCCGCGGGGGCCCAGGGGATGCTGTGCGCCTTTGGGCTGCCGCCGCCGCCACTTTGCCCCAGTTTGCCGCTTCCGTTTCCGCCCGGGCGCCGAGACAACGAGAGGCGAGACGCGGAGAGGATGCACGTGCGCGACAGGAGAGACGACACCGCTCGCAGTCTGGGCGGGCGGGACGGTACACAAACAGGTCGTACTCCTCCGGCGGACCTCTGGTGGTCCCAAGGGGGCATTCCGTGCATCGCAAGTATGCGCTCGGTACGGTATCCCAAAATGTCCTCGGGTATCTCTTGATTCAAATTTTGAGAAATGTCACCTTCACGAATGTTTATTCCTGGACGTTTGTTATTTTTATCTTCATCATAATTCTTAAGTGCTCACTTGTATTTAGGAAGTATTTTCGTAAGAAAATAAATGCTCAATGACGAGTATGTTAATAAATTAAAGTAATGTTCCAAGACAAAAGCGTATTAAGTCATTTTCGTATCCTTGTATAGTGTATTATCTGTTGAAATTCTGAACGCAGTTCGCGTCGGGTAGGCACATGTGCCGAAGCCAACTTGTTATAAATTCTGCAACAATTTAACTTCTCTCCTCCAATATTCATCTCAGGGGATTTGACTTCCCCCACCTTATCAATGCGTCTCCTGTTGTTACATGACCATCCCCTGAGGTAATAATAGTAGTAAATAGTTTGCACATCTCCACGGTTATAATTAATGTAGGTACTCAGTTGAGAATTACCATAAATTTCAAATTTATTTTAGTATGTCAGCATGATGTATTGTGATGGGTGATGGATTGCTTATTATAACATGTGGATGGATAACATTTTTTTTTCGTATTCTTGCTTTTTATTTATCAGATAGAGGGCTAGGGTCGCCGTGTCCTGTGGAACCTTTTCCCATCCTGTTCCCGTCTTATTAGTCCGCGTCTGCATCTCCTCTCCTGTTGGATCACCTGCCCTGCATGCGACGTCGTATTCCGCGAGTGCATACCGCCCCTCCCTCTCCCGTGTTTCCCGCGGCCCAGTTTGTGCGCCAGCGTCACGTCCACCTAGGCGCATTGTCCGCCCCGCTACCTGGCCGCAGCTTCTTCCCCAGAGGGACGCCGCGCCAGGCCGCACCGCACCGCACCGCACCGCTCCGCACCGCGCCGCGGCAAGCCGCGTGGTCCCCCAAGGGTCGCGCTGCCAGCTGCGCCGCATCTGTGGCTCGCGAGGGACTCGGCCACGACAAAAAGCCCGCCGCGAGGACCCTGAGGAACTCCGTTAAAAATAGCATTCGATTTTTATGCAAGAAATGAATGTCAGTTTCAAGGAAGTGCATTCAATTTTATGTTCGAATGTTTTATGCTCGTGAGCAATTGTGTTCCGATGTTTTTGCAGAAAACTAGAAATGGATATTTTAATTTACAAATCCCAGAAATGTGATTTAAATTTTTTGATGTGCCATCAAAAATTCTTGAATTTTTATATAAATTCTTGGACCCAATTGAAGAAATCAGGTTAAATACATATTTATGAATGTGTGTTGTAATATTGTTTACGTATTTATAATATCATAAATACATTCTAATAATACTAATAATATATATACATTTTAATTCTAAAAGGGGTTTTCGAGATCACGTAGCCCTGTTTGATATTGCCCAAATATTTTGCGTGTTGCTTGTGTAAGTGTTCCCTGAGCGTGGAGTAAAATGCAGGAAAATTAGTCACTTCAGCAAGGTTGCCCTAAAATAACCATTTTGGATCGCCGGTGGGGAAGAGTCATTAACTGACTTAGTGTTTACAAAAATAAACTTCTTTCTTTAGGAGGTTCTTGATGGGTGAGATGCCATAGAAGAATTCGCCCTTGTACTAGAAATATCCTCCTAGTACCATTGAATTGTTTTTGCTTTTCTTTACGACACTTAACTATCCTGGTTGCCTTCATTAGGGAGGTCATGTTCTTGTGTACTAGCACTCTACCGCTTGGGAGTTCTACAGCTGGCATTAGCGTCTTAACGCCTACAAATGAAAGTTGAAAACCCAACAGTATAAAACAGTCTGCGTTGTTAATCAGTGCAAAGGATAAGTGTTATGTGAAGTAATGAGTGGTAATTTGTGAGAAAGCGGTAATTTGGGCTTTCGTGCGACTGCAAAGTTCACATGAGAGTTATGCCAAATTTTGTTTTCATGCTGAAGGCAAATAAAGCACAAACCGCAACGTGGTATGCTGTTTTTCATCTCTTTATTATTGCAATGAACGCGCTCTGCGGGTGGTCTGAGAGGCATGGTCGCCACCAGAAGGTTTGTGTCCGCTCGCACCACATTTCTCTCGCTGGAAAGGGATCTCTTCGAATTCTGTTTGCAATCTATTATGCTTCAGACTAGACATCGCGTTAATTAGTAGTTCCAATAATTAATTAATTCCTGACAGATTTGTCATCAAAATGGTACTCTATCCTATCTGAAATATTTGTAAAAGATTTTCTTGTTACTGGAATAGTGTATTACTAATCATTTATTACTTCCTAGGCTGTAAGTGAAGTAAATGTGAGAAAATGTCTTAGTCAACCCCTTACTGCTTCGAAATTTGCTTGTGGACAACATAGCTGTTCACAGTCCAAGGCAAGAGGGGGGGGGGGCAGTTACATTTCTGGGCCCCCTTTCCCTCGAATTTTTTTATGACATGTTTTACTATTAAATCAGTCAATCAATACTATAAGCAATAAGAATAAACTGTGAGGACGGAATAGACAGCAGCCTAAGCAGGGAAATGAAGAAAACTACAAGCAGAATGAAATTTTGATCTTAATGATGCTATTAAATTTATGCTGAATACAGATTGACAATTGGATTGGATAGCCTCTTCCTCAGATGAATAACAAATTCCGGAATTGTCAGGTTAAAAAAGAGAACAAGAGAGTTTGAACCTATATTTACAAACATGAAATGTTTTATTACGTAAGTCTGTAGAGCCCCTTCCCGTGGTTTTTGTTTGAAGGGATCACGGCTACCTGCCCCCCCCGTGCGCAAGGCTTTGGTGGACAATAATAATTTTTTCTGGAAAGAAAATTAGTCACGACGATTGTAAATTTCCATTTATATGAAGATTGTCTCCAGAAATACAATTCGTTTTCTTTGGCCTGGATGTTACAAGTGTTCGAAAATAAATGCAAAGATTCGTTTTTAAAATCCGAGACAATTTCTGACAATGTTTAACTGCTACTGGACAACTTTGGCAACAGTAAACTGCTTGCTGTTTTATACTTAAATGTAACACATTATTTATATATTTTCACATGTTTGGTGTCAGATATGTACGAATAATAAAAATGACTGCTACAACCCATGACATGTCGTAGTAGACATTTTATTTTGCCTATTCTGACGTAACAAAATATCAAAACCAAGATTTCGGTCGTGAAAATTACTAGGCTCTTGGGCAAAATTTGTTTTAGTTATTCGAAAAAGGAACGTGTCCACTGCGAGAGAAAAAGCTATAAGGCTATGGAGTAGAACGAGAAAAAGGATTAACAACTCTTCTTGCTTCTTCAGCGAATCCATTAAACTGAAAATGGAAGGAGTCCACAATGTGTTCACGAAAAACGTTTGCAATCTCACTAGTAATTGCGGAAATCACTCGTGCTCTATACATTATACGAAACGCCCACCATTCTTTCTGCTTAAGGCTAAATGTACCGACATTAGTTCAATTTTCCGCCACCACGTGGCAGCACCAAAATTACTCAAATTACTTTACCGATAACGTCTGAACAAATGGTCCGATTCTCGATCTGTAAACGGCATTTGACTCCTTTTTGTAATAGAATTTACGCTACGAAGCCCTTTTTCCAAAAAAAACTAGCAGAAACTCATTTTCTAAAATTTTTCTCGTACTTCCGGGAACAATTTCAAAAATGTGGGCTTATAGCGCGATGGCGACAAGCTTCCAGAATCCAACGCCGTATCAAACATGCAAATCGGATAAATAGGAGCGACGTAAAGTCAAATTTCGAAAAACACCTCACCCCACTCCGCCTTCCACACCGCCCCCGTCATCCGCCTAGTGGGGGAGGGGCCGCTGACTCAACGCGGAGACCACCGGCACTGCTAATCCCGAGGGCCTGCGGCGGACGGGCAGGCAAGGCAAGGCGTTATGCTTTCCTCACTTCGCATCTCAATGTATTTTTTCCCCGCAAATGAAACTAGAGCAAACGCAATTTGAGAAAATGGCGTTTAAGCATTTGTGCAAATTCGGAATTTTCAGTTCGTTTTCACAGAAAACATCTGTTGTTGAGGAATTTTTAAGACATAATGTAAAGCACATATACTCCTAAATGTAATAATGTGAACAAAACGCCATTAATGAAAATATTTACAAAATGAAAAGCTAGTCAAAGAATTACATTTTTGTAATTTTTGAAAAAACAAAAGAATAGAGCAATATGGCGTTTATGTCATCTCAGAGAGTACATTAGGCACTATCCTTTTCAAAAGAAACAAATTGGAGCAGTTTTTGAGAAAATCTTGTTTTTGTAGTTTTTTAAAAATTGCATATATTGCACGCAATATTGCGCGAAAACTAAAAGTTTAAAAAAATGTACATGACCTTATTGAAAGAACTAAGTATGGAGAACAAATATCATTTTAAGGAAAAATTTCTATCTTCAAATTTGCAGATGTTGCAAATTGCAGTTGCAAATTTGCAGCCGAAGAAAATTCGGATTTTTGCAATTTTCCAAAAATTAGAGTCAATAATGAAAATGAGATCTATGCCACCTTTATAAGTATATTCTAGTTTATTCTTACAATTAATTTAAGGAAAACATTTGGAGTCATTTTTGATTGATTGGTAGTGACTTCGGGCACGTCAACTACGGAGGTCTTTAGTACCGCAAGTGTAGGGCGTGTTTATTTAATCGGGAGGTGGAGGTGATGTTCCCCGCTGGATGGCGAGATCCGGCGCTGACCTTCCGTCTACTAGTTTTCCCCAACCAGGTATCTGCCACCAGCGGGGCACCACCCCAGCCGGAACAAGCTCTAAATCACCGACCTATCTACCTGTCGGCTTGCGGGGTTCTTTCCTAACCAGGTATCTCCCACCAGCTACTCGGAATATTCCTGTAAAAAAGAGCTTCAATTTTCGCATTTACAGTAACGCTTACACGCCATTTTCTTAACAGCGGCTCCAAGTTTATTAATGAAAATTGCCATATAGGAGGATGTTTTACTCTTCATTAATATTCTAAAAGTAATATTACGAATCTACTACTAGGAAACCAAATAATGAGAAAACTTTAAGAAATGTATTATGGGTGGCGATATATAACAGCTGGGAAGAAGATGGGGCAAGATGGTAAAGCTGGCATAGAACTAGGAAATTAGAATACTTTACTACGAGTAAGTCGGTGAAATTCTGTTCAAATTTGTCCGAAAGTACGAAAACATTTAAAAAAATTATCTTCAGCTACTTTACTTGGAAAATGGGATTAACCAGGTGAATTCTATCAAGGAGACAAATCGTTTTGAGATCAACTAGTGGTGCTAGAGAATGGCACAGACTTTCCCATATTAGTTTTCTACTTCCTTTGGTTTGGGCTAGCTATTCGGAATTGCTACACTGTCGTACCAGCTGCCATCTATCGTCGCCCAAAGTACATTTTTTGATATTTTCTTAAGTTTTCGAATTCCTGACGGTAGAACGGAAACATCAATTTTAGAATATTAAAGAACAGTAAAACCTCGCTCTGAATGGGAAGTTTCTTTGAAAAATTAGGAGCCTTTTTAAGAAAATGGCGTTTAAGTTCTACTAAAAATGCGAAATTTGAAGCTCTTTTTAACAGAAAATTTTTGAGTTTCCGAAAAACTTCCTTTGAAGTCATTTGAAACACATTAACTCACAAATACAATAGTGTTTACAAATTGCTGGTAATGTGCATATTAGAGGTGTGAGAGATCTTTCACAAAAATTACATTTGTGAAACTTTTGAAAAAACAAACAAAATACCCCAAAATAACTTCACGCCATATTAAAGAGTGCAATTTGCACTATACTTTCGAAAACATGGAGAACAAATTTGGAGGCATTTATAAGAAAATGGTGTTTGAGCGTTACTGAAAATGCCGAATTTTGAGCTAGTTTCATAGAAACAGTTCAGTATTCGAGAAACTTTGTATGACATTATTTAAAACACATTTACTCATAAATGTAATAAAGTAAACAAACGCCGCCAATGTAAATATTACCTACATGAGAGACAAGTTAAACACATATTTTGTGAATTTTGCAAATAAAAAAGAATAGAGCAATATGGCGTTTATGTAATATCATAGACTACATTGTGCACTATCCCTACCAAAGTTCAAAGAAAAAATTTGGAGCAATTTTTGAGAAAATCTGTTTTTTATCATTTTTTTTCAAATTGCACATGTTGCAAGCAAAATTGCGCGAAAATACTAACATTTTCAAAAAGTGTACATGATCGTAATGAAAGAACTCGCTTTGGAGAACAAATTTTATTTGAAGAAAAAATCTCTATCTGCAATTTTGAAGTTGTAGGAAGAGGCCGAAAAAGTTGAAACTTTTAGAATTTTCGAAAATTCAGAGTTAATCGTGAAATTATGACCGATTCCACCTTAATAAGCGTGTTTTACTCTATTCTTGCAAGAAATTTAAAGAAAACATTTGGAGCCGTTTTTGAGAAAATTTCGGAAATGTTCGGGGGGTTTCATGCAAAGTACCTCTATGTTTTATAGATTCCTTTTCAAAATCTCAAAGCTTTGACTAGAGTCAGATCGACAGGGGCTTCTTCATTTTGAAAAAAAAACAAAAAACATACATATGGTTTAGGCGCTAGTAGTGTTCACAGACGGACGGACAGACAGACAGACAAACGTTTTGCTTTCAATTCGTTTTTCGGTATCAAGGACCCACAAAAGAGGGATTCTGGCTACACCACGTGTTAGGGGATTTTTTCTTAATTTAGCAACTAGATTTATTTCCTTTTTCGTTATCAGGGCCCTGCAATGAATTTTTTTCTTCCGAAAATCCGCCGTTTTTTCGCGCAGCATTAAATAACTTTCCCTATACTACGTAAAAATTCCGTATATACGTACGTATACGGGAAAGTAAAAATCGAGTCGTAGGATAAAAGAGCTCGTGCGTAATCTCTGCTCATTCTTTCAACAGTGGAATGATAACGGAAGATCTCAGAAGTAACAGATATCTAAAATAATATGTGAGGAGATAGAATTAATTGTGTGAATATCACTAATATTCCATTTTCTTTTTGAAATCGGTTCCAAACGGTAATCGATATTTTGAGTAATACTTCAAACAATTTTTTGATCATATTGAAGGAAGACGGGAGTATGTGAACAAGATAGTGTTATACTACTATTCAAATTATCTATCTATACTACTATCAAAATGAAACAAGAACTAATTGCTATTAAATATGATATGAGACCGTTTACCTCTGTTACAGCATCACTAGTTTCATTTGTGGGGAAAAAAATATATTGAGATGGAAAATGACGAAAGCATGACTGCCTGGCTTGCCAGCCTCGCGCAGGCAACAAGCCTGGCCTGCCCAGAGACTCCCTGCCGGTGGCCGCGCAGGGAGCGCGTGGGCGCACGGGCGGATGGCGCAACGGCGCGGCGTGGAAAAGGGGAGGGGTGTGAGGTGTTTTTCCAAATTTGACTTTACGACGCTCCTATTCATCCGATTTGCATGATTGACACGGCGTTGGATTCTGGAAGCTTGTCGCCATCGCGCTATAAGCCCACATTTTTCAAATTGTTCCCGGAAGTACGAGAAAAAAATTCAAAATCGAGTTTCTGCAAGTTTTTTTGGAAAAAGGACTTCGTAGCGTAAATTCTATTACAAAAAGGAGTCAAATGCCGTTTACAGATCGAAAATCGGACCATTTGTTCAGACGTTATCGGTAAAGTAAATTCCTTCTGATAGTGCTGCGATCTATTGAATTTTCCTACAAGTTTTTTTTCGGTACATTTAGCCTTAAAATGAAATATTTTTGGAGATTTTCGTTCTGTAGGGGACGCAGTCGTGGGCAAGAAATCTTGTTTCAATGAAACATTACGACTCCTTCCGTGAAAAACGTATAAATGTGAGATAATATTTTTCTCGTCCCTGATGATAAAAATCTGGCTGACACCTTGCAACTATTGAGCTTTAGATAGACTTATTTCAGGAATACGATATGAAAATTCCTCTTCTCTGAATTCTTTGACTGTATAAAATTCTTCGACATGAAAATTTTGGATCCATTTCCATTTTTTCATCCTCTTATAGCATAACTACTAATGAACTGCTATAGAGTACAAATATCTTCTTCAAAGAAAAATTGTTTGATTTTGCAGTAAATGAAGTAAATGCACTTCGATTTTTTTTAAAAAATAGTAATTTCCTCCAATATTTTTTAAAAAATTCACTGACAGCAGCATTTATTTCTGTCATGAACCATTCTACCTACAAGATAGTTGAATTGGCTTTCAATTATTTAGTCACCGATTCGAAGTCTTTGTCCACAAGACAGTGCAATACCAATGAAGAGAAAGTTCATGTAAGTGAAGTAGTTCACTAGAGGATTTCACATTACATGTTTTCAAAAGTCAAGCATTCCGCCTGACTGGAACCTAACCATTTAATCCGTAATTTCGCTGCTGTGGCTACCTCAACCGTCTACGTCCATTAGGCCAGCCCTTCCTGTTTGCAACCGCGCACACTTAGGTCTCAGGACAAAATGAACGGAGAATTAAAAAAATATTGAAGCTGCAAAGGGGCGTTTAGAAAATGAAATAAATTATTTTTATAAAAAAATAATTTATCAGTGATGGAACTAATTAACGCACTTCTTTAAGTTTATTTGATATAAACAATTTTGTTACAAAATTTGGAGACGATACTTTTATAAAATTTCCTGTCACTACTGCCTTTTGTGCCAGAAATTTATTCAAACTTGGAGAAAATCTTTAAAACATATTAGTACACATTGTACTATTTATAAATGAATTCTCAATTGACCCATTCATCACACCGTTTTGAAGCTTATTTAAATGTATTTTTTATAACCCTGCACATTCCCAAGGGGGAGAGGCCTGGCTCCAATTGCCCTTCTCAGCAGCATTCCATGCCTGCCTCCGGTGGCGCTCCGCGGGCGGGCGCGCGACGCGACGCGACGCGACGCGACGCGACGCGACGCGACGCGACGCACGCGGGAGGACGAGAGGCGCAGAGCAGCGCGACGCAGCGATGGCGCACGGCCAGTGCGGCGACTTATTTCGGCCGGCCCCCAATTTAGGAGCGCGCGCCCGCCCCCTCTCTCTCTCTCCCTCCCTCCCTCCCTCCCGTCAGCCAGCCACCGCCGCTGCCTGCATCCGCTGGCGCCGTTATCAAGCCGTAATTCAGCCGCCCGGCTCGCCGCCGGCACCGCCGCCGCCACCTTCGCGATTAAAACGCCGCCCGCGCCCGCTAAACTTAGCGCCGCTGCCGCGAACGCGACGTGTTGCGTCGTTGTTTTGCCTTTTCGCGCGCCTCGTCGCGTTTTTATCGGTTTGTTTGTACCGGAACGAGATATAAATTGAAATATGATGGTTGTGTGATTGTTAAAATTTACATTTTATAATTGCTTTTATAATAAAGCAATTATAAATATTGTAAATAAATATTAACTAATAGAGCTACTACATAAAACTAGCTAAACTATTAATTCATATTTATCGTACACTGAAAGAATTACGTGACGTAGGTACCCTTTATTAGATTTTGAACTTATACATTTATTTTACATGCAATTTTTATTAATTTATTTGTGCCCCTTTTCTATTTTGTAAGAGTGATAATTGTGTATCATGTAGTTGATTTCTTTAATCGCATCATTCTCTTGTTTCCCCACTTTACTAGAGATTTAAGAATTAAAATGATATGTATTGAGTGTTTTACTTGTATTATAATAGACTCGTTTTCAGTGCTTCTTTTAACGTAGGGAGTCGGAAACATAATGATTCCAAAATGTGTAGAAAAGGAAGGTTTCTTGGAAGGAAAATGTTGGTAATCCAGCAATACAGGAAAATGGAAACAATAACCGTTACTGACAAGTTGTTCCAGGCACCTTAAGGGTTCGGAATAAGTCGTAAAAGCGTGGGAGGAACACGGTGCTCATTCCGGAGAACCAGTTATTTTGCGCCAGGGCAACCGTATGCACATGTGCAGCCGCACGCGTCTGCGAGTGTACTACGAGCCGTAACGTTCCCTTGTTGCCGGGTGTTGAGTAGTTATGAGGGGGGGGGGACGGACTTCGCGTGAACGAAAATAGCGGAAGAAGCAACAGCGGGCGCGAGTTCAACGAACCGGGCGGTTAATGACCGTAAGTCCTTAAGGCGAGTACCTACGCACCCTGTTACGCCGTCGGCGGGTCATTTACGTCGGTTCCACTCTGAGGATGGGTTTCAAAAGATAATTTGAGAGAAACTGGTAATGCGAGGGTATTTTCATCTTCCAGGCCGTCGTTGAGGAGTTTTCCGAATGCATTTGTTTACGCTCTTCATCACAGTTTCATCGTTACACCGCGCCCTCTCCCTTTTGTACGCGTACTATTAGATTACGTGGAAAGAAATGTGGCGGCTTCATTTGGAAGGAGAGACTACGGCGATGTAGCTTTAACAACACTTCTGTTTTTCATGTTTTATTGTATTCGTAATAATAGTGCTCGTTACGTGATGTTACGTGATGTTTCTAGAAACAAAATAGTGCTCGGTTTATTGAAGTTTAGTTATTATAGTTGTATGGTAGTTGGATTATAAAACAAATCAAGAGCAAGTGGATTTTATAGTTCATATTCCGAACTTTTCCTAGGGCGTAGTAGTTTTCCGTGTACCATGCTACTGGCGCCAACAGGAATCCAGGGAAGTGCAACCATCCTGAAATTCAGACACGTCCTGGAAGTACCGAATATGATCCGCGTAACCGTATCCCCACTGCACGTCAAACTCTGTAACGAGAGACGCAAGGGATCAACGCCGGCCGTCACAAACGCCGAAAGTTCCGCGCGCGCGGACTGTTTAGCGCGCATTATCTCGCGTTTCACAAAGCTCTTGGGGCGGACGACGACTACGACAGCGCAGCAGCGTAGCAGTAGTAGCAACAGCAAGGATCCCGGTTTCGTCGACCAGGGCTCTGTGTCCAGCGGCGGCCGGCGGTGGCCGGCGGTTCCGAGAACCCATTTGGCCACGTCCGTCAGTCCCTCCCCCCGCCACGCCCCGCCCCGACGCGCAACCACCCCAAGCGTCGCGCACCCCCTCGCCCCCCTCGCCCCCCCTGGGTCGCCCTTTGTGGGCTCCGAACGCGAGGGGGTGCGTCGGCGCAGGGGTTGTTGCCGCGGCTCCCCTCGCTCACCGCGGTGAGCGTGCGCTGGGAATCGCACTCCCTGCGCGGTGCGCGGCGTTGCCCGCTGGGTGTGTTGTTCTGGACGCTCGTGCGTTGCTGGAGGTTTGTTAAAAACGCCTCTTTCGAGTGATGCGGATGGCTGTTTTATTGAATTTATGGGAAAGAGAGGGTCATGGTGGACATGTATACACGACTTGGTTATGTGATGTTGGATGTGAAGCAGAAAATGTATGTTTCAGTGTTAATGTCATTGTAATAGAGATGTACGGTTTTTAATCAGTGTGCTCGTCTATTCAATTGCAGTACCATATAAATATTTGTACCTACTAAATCATGAAGCGGGATTTTAACAATGCAATATCAGTTTTTAGTTTCAATTATATTATATTGGAACATTTAATTTGAATTCCCACGGCTAACATGTGGTGGGGTACACTGAATGTTTAAATAAAATAACTCTAGTGAAACGAGTAAAATAATTGAATAATCGACTGAATAATAAAATGTAAGCTGAAGTCGTAATTTATTTTGAAGTACACGTGTGTCCTACTGTTCTTAAATGTTTGGCGACTCCTACTGCATTGTCTATTTTTCTCCTGTGCTTGTTCTCCTTAGCCTGGGTCGGTGTCTCGAGTACGCGTTGAAATGACGTTCGTTGGCACTGCCTGCAGCAGATTCCCGGCCTCTCAGGCTCAGGGTTCATCGACGAAAACTTCTCCACTTTACCCCCATTTACTTCGCGTCTAAGTTTGTGTAATTTTTTCTAAACACACTGTAGTATGAAATGTGAAAAAAAGTCTTTAAATACACTGAATGCTGTATATGTAGCCGTCAATTTTGTTACGTGAAATATTATTCTGAAAGATGTACATTACTTTTTCAACAAAAGTCTTTCGGTCTGTAGGTAGACAATTCAGAGCAGTAGTTTTGTAGCATTCTAACGAAACCGAAGACCTATTTTCTTCATTCAGGGGAATGTTAGACCAGCAGAACGTCGACTCAATGTCATGAAATATGTACTCCAATATAGAACCACATAGTCCCACACCTTCAGCATCTGCATATTTTCTCAATTTATATTGACATAATGAATTTGAAACTTTTTCGGTGGGCGTCATGTGAAATACAGAATGCATATGAAATTATCGCCAACTATAAGGATCAGCACAAGTACAGCTGACAAGCTACATTATTTCAGTAAAAGTGAAACGTTTTTACTGCAATTTCTGCAGAAGATCTTCGGTCCAAAGGTAGATATGTCAGTGCTATCACTTCGTCGACACATTACTCAATGGGAGAATCTCTACAGCTTAATATAATTAATTATACCTGTATGTTACTCCTTAACTGCTGCTTCTCACGAACGCCACCAAATCAGAAAACGCGAACTAAGATCATATAATGCAACTCATCTCAGCATCTTCGCTCTCTTAAAAGTGATGCCTGTTTGGGTTGAAATGGCGGATTAATTATGCCCACATTTCACTTTCGCAAAGCCTTTAACGACCTCCCAACACATGAGTTATTGAGAATAAGTATATTTCAGAACATGTTTCATCATTCTTGCACGACTTCCCAATATGAATTGAAGTAATGGATTTATGAGATTCTCATTAACGGTCACGTACAGAGCATGTGCAGCCGACTAAGGTATTTTTATTCTGTATATTTTTGCAGTACACTAACATTTATACAACTTCACATTAGTCTTTTAAGTCAGAAGATTAAGAGGCAATGGTACAATCATAAGATGAGAAAGTTAATTAGAGCAACATAATTGTTCATTATTTATGCGCGTGTGTTACTTTTTAACGCAGCCTCCAACAAGCCAGCAGTTATGCTTTAGAGAGTAAATCACAGTGCACCATCACAGTACGTCCTCTCGCATCTTTACACGTTCTCCATATTTTTTTAAATCTTGGTTAATTCATGGATATAATGCTTGTAATTATCTGCCAATGTAAGTGTAAGCATATGCCAAAAAATTATCTTCAGAGCATTTTCAGTCGGAATATTAGGCATTACCTAGGGAATTGTATATTATATTGTATATCAGAGCATAGTTTTTTTGTTTGTTTGTTTTTTTCCTAATTTTATTACTTGTTCTCCTGTCTCATACAGCCAAGTCTCAGAACCTCGCTTTTCAACAATTGATAGTAAGCACCATCGAGGGCAACCATCTCAGCGGACGTCCGCGATTTTACAGTATGTTAAAATAATACAATTGAAAGTGGCTGATAGGTTATGTTTCAAACAGAACAAACACACCCAAAATTTCCAGCATCATGGAATGATGCATGCGGAGAAAGATAATATGTTTGAAAATTAACTTTTTTATATCTCTTTCTTGTCAACAAAAGTTCAGTCAAAAGATGGTACTAAAACAAACCACCTCAACAGAAGCTCTAACGAGGACCGCCAGATCAGCAGTCAGAAAGCTACACCGAGTTTCACACTATCTCAACCACATAAACGTCGAATGGTTGTTATGTGGAAGTTATTAATTCGATCGATTTCCTGAGTCATGTGCATTAACAAAAAGCAAACTTCAACTTCCAAGGTTCGAGACAAAGCTTACTTCTTGGAAGATGTAATTAAAACTATTTCAAAGTATCAAAGTCGCAAGATAAAACATATAATTGCAATATCGTGAAATCACATCTCACTCATCTTTTTCGCAACCTCATCAATTTGTCCCTCTCAGCGGTGCCTCTAACGAGCACTTCACCCATCCAGAGTACCTCGCCGTGTGAACGTCCCGTCTTGCAGCCACGTGAATCTGTTTCGGGGGCGGCGGCGCGTGGTTTGTGGGCGCGGAGCACGCACATCGCCCACCCGTGCCGCCCGCGGGCGAGATGCGCCCCGAACGCCCCGCGGGCGGCACGGGCGATCGGGCGACCGCTCCGCGCAGCTGAGCATCGACGCCCGCAGCGTCACGCGTCCCCGGCCGCCCATTGTTCGAGGGGCGCGGCCGTGAAATTCGGTTAGACACCGGGCTCTCCCGGGCCGATACGCAACGCCGACAGCGCTCCGCTGCAGTTGCTGCGGGAACTTCGGCTTGACCGATTGTTACCGAATCGTTGTAAACGGGCATTTCTCGACCTCTTTCGCTAGGATAAGTACATGATAGAAAAAAGGTTGCGTATAAATTGTTTATTGTGCGTTTTGAAAGTGATTTTGCATGTGAGCTTTTCCAGAAATAAAAGCATATCAGTCACTCTCACAATGATTCCAATAATCTGGATTTTAACTAGCAGTTTGATGACTGGAAAGGTTCATGTCAAACTTTTTCCTCTGCAGGTTTTAGCACATGTGTTTCTATCTTCAAAAATACTATTGTTTCATTTATTTTGAAATGTTTCAGAGGTTTATTCAGAAAAACGTATTTTTTTGAGTAGAATTTGCTGGTAGTGCAATATTATTATTATTATTATTATTATTATTATTATTATTATTATTATTATTTTAGAACTTCATTGGCAAAAATTGTTGATGGTGATTGCATTTTCATGCTGGTACTGTGTCATGCAATTAATGTTGAACCGGTTTCTAAGAGAAGCTCTTCTCTTGTGTCGAATCTTAACACCCTCCGCAACCACTCTCAAAACTGTACTCCTCATCTTTATGGCTTCATTATCGAGCACACAATATTTTTTTATTACTGTAAAGTAAATGTAAAAGTTTCCCTTCTCGTTAGTCTCTCTCTCTCTCTCTCTCTCTCTCTCTCTCTCTCTCTCTCTCTCTCTCTCTCTCTCTCTCTTTCATTCCCACTTTCCGTTGTCGAACAGACTGTAATTAACTACTGTCAGGATGTGGCTGATCCACTGAGGGGGAAGTAGTAAGCAACACGAGACGATATTCGAAATTTCCTTATCCCGCTCCTCCCTTCTACTCATAATGTAATATTCACTCATCGTTCTGGTGAGAAACGCGATACGCCCTAATCGTTTCCGCTCATTAGAGGAATGGCTGCTGGCGATGAGTGGGGAACAGGGAGATGGCGTTTGCTTCACTCAGTAGAGGAATAGCGATGCTTAAATCCACACGGTATTTGGTATCAGTACCAACAGTGGAATGAAGTGTTGCACATCGGTATTATTTAAGTATCGATAATTAAAATATCGATTGACGTCGGTACGCGAATTATTATAGAAAAATGATTTTCATTGTACTTAGTTTTCCAGCATTGGTCAAGATCTTTTTAATGAATTATATGTTGTTCAAATTTACATTATTACTGTCTACTTTGGTTTTATATTTTACTTATTTTTATAAAGGAAAGCCGTGCTACAACACACATATGTATGCCAATATGAGGTGGTTAGTATCGATATCATCGTATTTCAATATATCAATATTACAATACTCCGTATTTGAGAGCATTTAAGACGCACGCCATTTTTATGTATCATTGTGTAAGAAACAAATCTAAATTATTCGTCTTGAAGACCCACCGGCATAAGACGCGTCCCTTTTATAGAGGAAGTTTTGAAAAACGACTCCTCCTTACTTATACGCCGGCAAATCCGATATACTACGATACATCAAAACTGCCGTATCGATATTAAGAATATCGAAAGACATCCATGCAGTAACAAATATTGAAAGTACGGCAATGACCGTCCAAGCGAGACGTTGCTAAGCTGTGCTCCGCCGGGCAGGGGTTAGCGTCGTATCAGAACTGGCGGAGCAATTTGCATGCCGCGAGAGGGGCGTCCCGGAGGGGAAACGTGGCAACAGCGGATCACGTTTATTGAAACAAACAAGACCATTACCTAGGCGGCGCGAGGGTGGATGGACTCTTTCGGCGCGCGAAGGGGAGGGGGCGGACGCGCCGCCGCCGGCAAGGGGCGGCGGAGAAGGGTGGCGGCGTTGGCGGAGGTCGGAGTTGCGCTGGCGAACGAAACGCACGAGTGGAGGAAGTAGAGGCTCGAGAGGCAAGCGGTAATGATTACGAGAATTGCGAATACAAGTGCTTTCTACGTTTCGGTGATAATGTTTTTAAGGTAGCTTCCACTGTGCAGTTTTCTCTGAAATGTTATTTGTAAAAAAAATTGCCATTTATTGTACCGGGCAGCGTTCCTAAAAAATGTTGAGAATTATTGCATTAAATGTCTGCTAGCATTTTTCCTAGTGGCGGGCCGAGTGGAGTAAGTAGAGGCTCTAAAGGCAAGTGGTAATGATATTGAGAATTGTGAGTACATGTGCTTTCGACGTTACGTTGATAATGTTTTCGAGGTAGCTTCCATTGTTCGGTTTTCGCTGAAATGTTATTTGTAAAAAATTGCCCATTTATTGTACCGTGCAGCTTTCCTTCAACAAAAAAAGTTGAGAATTATTGCATTAAATGTATGCTAGTATTTTTCTTGCCGCAGATTGGAATATTCGTGCAATATGGGTTATGCTAGCAAAGTTTATCATTTAGAAATAATATTTACTCGTTTTCCGTAACTTTTCATTTGAATGTTAATGAAAGCAATATAGAATGTTCCCGATAACCCTTCGGTGGTTTTATTCCGTGTCATTTGGCGTAAAGTATTATATTATAAAATTGGAATGACAAAGGCATGGCAAACAACAGAAGTACTATCAGTGTTGGTAGCAGGTGGAACGAGTGTGTGTTTAGAATGAGTCATTCGCACGTCAAGAACATAGCTTTGCCCCTGATTAGAATTTCGCACATGTCAGAGAATATAAATATGCTGTATGTTATTCATCTCTTTGAACCGTATATCACTACGTCACGGGCCGACTTTCTCTGCCCGAAACCAACGCGAATGTCACACAATGCCACGAATAATCCCATGGTATCACGGCCTCCCAAGACATTAGGAAAGCCAGGACACTTTCGACTTCTGTGGAACCTAAATGAGCAGTAAAAGTAACATTTTGGGCTGTGTCTTTTTCCCAGAACACTTTTTTCACTGTGACCTGCTCCTTGGACCCGACCACTGTAACGGCGTTGTTAGGGTGGCACCACTGTCGCCGGCGACTCCCACGGCGCGGCCGGGGGTCGAACCCGCGCGCGGTCACGCAGGCGGGGGCTCGCTCGTGGCGCTTTCTTCTTCCCAGGTCTTAACGGGCGCTCGCCACGCACGCCGGAGTTTCTCTTCGCCGCCAACGCCAATGCTGCCACCGCCCTCGTCCCCCCCCCCAATTGCCGACACTATCATCGACGTCCCATCCATTGTGTCTGCCGCCACCGCCACCACACCACCACCACCACCACCACCACCACCACCACCACCACCGCCGCCGCCGCCGCCGCCTTCTCCGGCGGTAGCAGCGTAGTAGAGATGCGACATCGATATCGATGCTTTCAATATATTGTTTTTATAGAAACATCAGTGTTTAAACATCGAATTTTAGACAGCCGTTAGTAAAAGTGGTTCTTTTAGGGAATGCTTAACGTGCTTAAAAGTTCAATTTTTAGCACCAGTGCTAAAAATGAGGCTCAAATGTTCAGATAAATCTGTGAATGCAACAAAGAAAACAAAATACTGTTGTCTGACCGCAACAACTACTGCGGCCTTTAATGTTATCATTGAGTTGTATACTTAAATTAAAATAAAACGAAAATCAGTAGAGCTATCTACAAAGTAAGGTATGACACACGTGCTTTCATTTTGCTCGTAAAATTGCGCCACTGGACTTATCGGAGTCATGTCGCAACCTTTCCTATTCCAGTTTCCTGTATCACTACCAGTGTCATGTGTCCGAACGAAGTGAATGCTTTTTGTACTACCTGCATCGAGTAGACTATCTCTACCCTGAGAGATGACCCCGATATCACTGTATTTCTTACACCTTTCCTGGTATTTTGCACGCGGATAGGTGGCAAACCCAAAAGCAAGAGGCGCAGGGCCGCCCTTCTTTCCGCATCGTTGTTTACGGCGAACTGAAGGAGTTTTGATTCCCATGAGATGACCCTGAGTGCTCAATCTTTTGACTTAGTTTTATTGGTTTTTTATTATTTTTTTACTTTGTTTTCCCTGATAACTCGTATTTATAAATTTTATAAACGCAACCACTGTCAAAATAAATTCTTCTGCGCACGAACATTAATGTTAGGTTTTACAAAGTAGTTTAAAAACGTCGATGATTTTGGGGTGATTTATTATTGATGTAGATCTTTTAATTTTGTATATCGAAGTTTTGAATCATAGATGTTTTTTTCGATGTTGCATCTCTACCCCGAAACAGCCACCGCCGCCGTAGCTACTGCCACTCTCTATCATAGCTAGGTCGAATTCAGTCGCTGTCTGAGGCAGAAATCTAGCAGCCGGCTGCTCTGATCGGTTGTTTTCCGTGGTTTCCCCGATTAATACCAGGCGAATGCCGGAGGAGTACTCTAAGGGGCCACGAGCAGCGCGCGAACTTTCCTTCCTCTTCCTTCTCATATCCTCACCCACTTAAACTTACATGCAGTACATTACCACTCATGCCGGGAGACCGGTCGGAGGCTTAGAGCTTGTTCCGATGGGGGCAGTGCCCTGCTGATGGGAGTTACCTGGTTGGGAAAACTCCGCTTGTCGACTGTAGGTCGGCGCCGGATCTCGCCATTCAGCGGGGGAAGATCACCGACATAGATCACCCCCGATGAAAAAAAACTTGCACTACACTTACGGAACTAATAACCTCAGTAGTTGACGCGCCCAGAATCACTAACCATATATCAATCATAGCTGCCTTTACCAGCAAACATTCCAACCACTTCCACCACCTCTTTCTCTCGCCGTCGCCGTCGCTGTCGCCGCCGCTGTCGGATTCAGAACTTCTTGAAGCGTACGAATTCAGGACTACGTGGTTAGCGTGCTGGGGCGAATTTCGTGACGACGCGAAGTTCGTGTCCTTGGCTGGCCAGATCGATGTTTGCTCCTACGATGTTATCCGACATCTGAGGATGAATGTTAGTGCGGGCTCAGAAGTTTTATTTTATTTTTGTTCTCTTTCGTGGTTTCTTCTTTGGCTGCAACATCGTCTGCACACGTAGATACTATCATTAGACAATTGATGTGACTTGGACAAATGGCTCCCTGAATCTAGGCTAGAAAATAACTTAAACGTATCTTCCAAAACTATACTCAAAAAATATTTTTAACTTATATTTAAAAAATATAATTAACATTTCAGAATCTAGAATTATAAACGGCTCACTCTTTTTTTTGGTACGAATTCCACCTCTCTTCCCTGAGATCAACATTTTCCTTGACTCCCAAAAAGCAATCAAATTTCGAAGTAATATGTGGTCAAAATCTGGAATTATACTTTATAGTTTCAATGAATATTCAAAAATAAAAGCTCAAAGAATTGAATTTGTCAGCAATGATAGACTTTGCTTATGATTCGCCCCTAATTACTTAAGGAAACTGGATATTGAACGCATAAATTGATCCGGAGAGCATTTTTCCGCAATACTCAAATTAGGCGTGAATAGAACGTCAAGTTAATTTATCCCCCGATTTTATTGACTGTGCATTACTTAAATAACATTCACCATTTAAACTTGTATTAAATGATAAGTCCCCCGTTTCATCTCGCATTAACAATAGATTGTTGGGGAAAATTTTCCGACGTCAAAAAAGAAGAAAAAACCTACTCATGAAAGAAGTTTATGCGTCTCTGCCCTCCGCTCCTTCGGGGCGGTCCGCCGGTGTCGTAATCCTCGGCGGGATGCGCCGCGCTGCCGCTGTGTGTTACGCAAGGCGTCGAAGCTCTTCGGCGGAAGAGGAAGCGGCGGCGGCGGCGGCGGCGGCGGCGGCGGCGGCGGCGGCGTCTGTAGCAGCGATGGGATCTCCGCGCGGGAGCGTTGCCCGCGGCGCTGCGGCTGGCTCTGCTGGCGCCCCTGGCGGCCGGCGGCGGCTCGAGATGGATTACGGGCGAGTGGCGCTCGTTGCTTGCTCATTAGCTCATTAAGCGACCTACCCCGCAATTTACGGCCCAGGTAGAGGAGGAGGGAGAGAAGAAAAAAGCTGAAGGAAAAGAGGTGGGTGGACTGCTTGGGGGAGGTTATGGATCGCGTGATCTCCTGGTTTTATGGGGAAGATGAGATGAGTAGTGTAATGGAAGGCGGTTTATTTTGTGCGCGTATTGATTATTATGCGTAATTGATATGGGTGAGGTTACGGGATGTCTATCCATACAGCTTTCTTTGAAATATTGCTGTGATTACGTAGGCTGGAACGCAGATAATGTTTCGAAGTGAATATCGTTGCCTGTAACAGGCGAAGATGCGGGAAATTGAAGCATCGTAGGCATATTTGGATCCATTTTAATCGAGTTAGAGTGGATTGGGTTCCCATTAATTACTCTGAGGATACGAGCGGGGAAATCCTCCTCGGGCTGAAACAAATGTGTGTACCTGCCACCCACACGGCCGGCAGACCGACTAATGCTCGATGCCATCAGGACGTACAGATATGGTTGCGCCGCAGGGGTCGCTGGCTGCGTTGGCGCCGACAGTGGCGATGAAGTTGGTAGAAGACGAATCATAATGGTTGTGGTGGCAGTAGTGACTTACACGACGGTGGTGATAAATGTAATAGCTATAGGGGGCAAATTTTGATGACCTTGAACATCGTCAAAAATGGTCGTTAAATGCTCTTATAACGATTCAAAAACGTCCTAAAAGAAAAAAAATATGAATGAATGAAAAAAATTGATCAAAACCAATTCAAATGAACAATTCAAGCTGTTGGCTATGTTACTGATGTAATTCGTGAACTCAGCTTAAAGGATTTTGGTTTGGGCTGTTCTTTGCCAGATTTTCTCTGTCTTTAGTTATCGCGAAATCAGCCTAACACAATGGCGCTGATAGGCGTCACAGGAACCTTGGATTACATGCAACAATTGACATTTCAATTACTGTTATAGCGAAATAATTCCAATTACTGTTGTGAAAAAAATGGCCAGGCTACTCAGTAATTTCGTAGAGATCATTGGTTGCATCTCGAAAGTATTATTTGAAGCAAGTACCATTAAAACGATATTAAAAGTGAAAAGAAAAAAATGGCATTTCATTAAAATCTATCCCCTAGTGATTGCATTAGCGGTGATGGCGATGGGGGAGGTGGGAGTCGGAGGGAAAGAAGGCGGGGATGGTGGTGGAGATAGGGGTGATGGCGGCTGCGAGGGGGGGTAGCGATGGGAAT
Organism: Acheta domesticus; assembly: GCA_031308135.1. Lineage (NCBI taxonomy): Eukaryota > Metazoa > Arthropoda > Insecta > Orthoptera > Gryllidae > Acheta > Acheta domesticus. The sequence continues at coordinate 95,854,280 of JAHLJT010000631.1, forward strand.
GGTGCTGGTGATGGGTGTGGCGGCGACGATAGGGGGTGGCGACGGCGACGACAAGGCGATGGTGGCGGAATGTCACAGATTTTTACGAGGCGTAGGGGCTGCGAGCACCCGACAGCTTGCCCAATTGCTGTGGCTTCCTCGTCCGGCTATAAAACGCCTTGTCCGCACGTGCGCAGCATTGCATGTTCCTGCGCTGACGTGGTGCATGCCCCGCCGCCGTGAAATCGCCCTCCCAAGAGGGCGACGCAGCACTCGAGCCACGACTTTTATTGGTGCGCCTAATTTTGTTCCGGGAATACTCTGTTGCAAGCATGTTAATGTAGGGCCAAAAGAACTCTCAGTAGTTGCTATTCGCAAAAGAAGTCTTGACTTTCTTATGCAGTTTCATGTATTAATTGTTCGTAATTATTGCCATTAATTCGATACACAAAAATTCAAAGGAAATGCTTGCTGAGATGTGGCCTTTTTCAATAGTAAAATGTTGACTTTCTTACTGCTACTGTGGAGATGGTTATTTTTCACGAATCACGGAGATGTTTTAAGGACATAATGAATTTTCCGTCAATAATTGAGTCTATTAAGTCCTGATACCGTGAATTTAATCACCTTTGTGAGAACCTCCTCCTTCTAACATTGATTAGATCGGGAAAAAAAAATTGTTAAACCTGGAAAAATTCTACAACTGCAATCCAGTGTTTGTAATGAAGACGCTTTGTCCCGAGACTGCCACAATATGACAGTCGAAACACAGGATGCAGACTGGGAGACGCAGCAAAACAGAACACAACAGGCCTGTAGTTGTGCTATTATGGTGCGAGATGGAGTATACCCGTCCGAGTGCGAGCAGAGTTTGTCGCGTCGCCCCATTCCACGCAGGAATCCCTCGTAATCCTAGAGCCGAGGGCCCTGATTGATAGAGGTAACTTAGGTTTACGGGCGTCGTTTTATTTGACGCGCCGCCGAAACGACCGCCGGCGGCGTAAATTCTGGTTTAGTGCCGTACGGAGACATTGATGTGCGTTCACGGACCTTCTGACGCGGAGTGCCGACTGTCTGAAGGGCCGTAGGTCGGAGTGCACGCGTGTGAGAGCAGGAAATGTGCGTTTCAATTTGCTGGAGCTCGCCTGTTTTCTCCCCTTGATATTTCGATGGAGCGGAGTTGTCGTCGCAGGAAACTCATTGGTTGGCTGCGAATGTTAGAGGGTCGAGTCCCCTGCTTTTCGTAGCTGAACAAATGCTTCTGTTTCTCGCTGATGATGCTATCTAATGTTTAAAATCCTGAGCTTAACGCTTCATACTTACATTTTTTTCTACTTCGTAAAAATGTTAGTTAAATAAAACATTATTCTAAATACGACTGGAAATAGTAAAATATAGACAACAAAACATGGTTCGTCTATTCTGTTTTGATGTTCAATTTTTCTGTTTTGTTAATGTCGGATATCCGTTATTTAGCTCTTTTTTTATTATCTTTGTTACTTACTCATCTCGCACATTTCGTTACCGTGTAATTATCATTCATTTTCTTTTTCCCTCGCCTGCTCTTATTTACTTCACTAGCTAATTAGTTTTCATCTTTCTCGTTCATCCATTCTCCGCGCTTTCTTTTATCTGAAGCACCCGCTCCAGCCCCGTTAGCCTGGAGACCTATTGTTCCTCTCACATTTTCCCGACGTCCCTGTACGACTTCGTCCGCTGGAAATTTAAGGGGATATCCCTTTAGAGCGGAGGGCGAGGCGAGGCGAGGAGAGGAGGATTCGAAGAACTGTCACTCCTCCGTCCGCGCTCCTCTCCTCCCTCCGGTGGCCCGCGCCGCCCTGCCTTAACGAAGCCTCGTTTCGTGACGTATTCGAAGCGCCTTAAACCGCTTCTCCGGACCGGCGGTTCCGAAGCGCGAGGCGTTGCTGGGCGGTGACGCCGCTGGTGACGACTCCGGTGATGAAGCCGGCGGCGACCGGAGGTTCGGAAGACAGGCGGAGAAGGCAGTGAAACCTTTCTGAAAGACAACCCCAATTAAATGAACACCCCTCTCAACGATGTTTATTTTTACCCAAAAAAAGGAGAATTGCATATTTTAAATGCGTTGAGAAAGTTGGAATATAATTCTAAAAGGCAATTTACGACAAAAAAATGACTTATTCAAAATGTTTCATTTTTCATAATTTTGGCTCGTGTACTAAAAACCTTTTATAAACATACGATCCAATAGGTACTTCTCCAAACATCTTTTGTTAGCAATAATAAATCGTTTTTGTAAGAAACAATCTCCTATTAAGCGACCACCCCTCTAAAAAACAGCTTTTAGACGGAACCAACAATTTCCCTTTATAAAGGTATTACTGCATTGTTTGTGTCGAAATTGGGATAACCTATTTGCGACTTGCGGGGGATGAGGAAAGTTACATTGTATGGCAGTGTGGTGCTCAGTTGAAGATGAAACCGATTTCATTTTTTTGCCAAGTTGTAATAAGTAAGGTTAACAATAATGGTTATATGTACAAAAAGTTAGTGAGCTTAAGAGATGATCAGAATACAAAAGAAGGGGAATAAAGCTTATTTCAAAAGAGTTGTTCGTATTAATCTACACTGAATACGCACTTATACTATTTGTGAGACAATACATAATAAGTAACATGTTTCTTAAATCAGAGTTCTACTAATAGATTAGTTAATTTGCCCCCCCTCCCCCCCCCCCGACGCCGCTAGTCCCGACTGACCGCTTATAATAAAAGCGTGGACGATTGGCTTGTAATAACTATATTTAAATAATGTCTACCCATACAAACATATATAAACAAAGCACATTTATATGAAATGGAAAATAAAACAAATTTAAATGAAAGTGTTAAAGAGCCCGGGAGATATAATTCTGCCGTCTCTTTGAAAAGGAGTTAGCTGCCCTTAATCTCGCCTCTATTTGTGGCATTTTTCAATTATTTTCCTCTGGGTTCATTTCTTGTCTTTCATGGTCTCATTTGATTATTTTCATCGTCATTCGGCCCTCCTTTTATTGCCTTCGCCATCCTGGTCCCGATTGTCTCTTCTGGTGTTTCTTCCTCCGTTTTCCTCAATTGACAATTGCCTTTTCTTTCGTCGCCTTCACTTTCGTTTTCCTTGCGGATTCCACTCTCGCTCTCCAGCCGTCATTCCGTAGCGCGTTCGTGTGTTTCCTTCCCGTCTCCCGTCGCGGTGCAAGTCCAATAGGGGCGTGGCGCCCGGAGGTCCAGCTCTGCGGATCCGGGTCGTTGTTTCCGCGGGCTTTCGGACACATGAGGGCGCGGGAGGGGAGGGGGAGGGGAGAGGGGCGGGCGGAGGGGGTCGCGACCCCGCTAATTGCGCCGGCGCGACCTCCACGCGGCGAGCGCCGCTCCCAAGAGCGCTCCAATTGAGCGCATCAGGGCCCGTCGCCACCGCCGCCGCCGCCGCCGCCGCCGCCCGGGCGCCCACTGGGCCACAGCGGCGATCTCTGCGGACAAACGGTGCTTCCTTCTAGACGAAGATGTTCGACAGTGAGGAATTGCCACAGGGAGATTAATCACAGTTATTGATATTTTTGATCACTTGATTTGTGATGGAGTGAAAGTCCAATCCAAAATTAAAGTATAATAATGAGGCTAGCCGCTGTTTACTCACCCCCGATAGTTTACTTACCTTACTTATGTTCTGTAACTAGATTCAAAATAACTTTGTATTCGGAGAACCATACTTCCAACTTCGCTCCATCCCAAAAGGGCTTCATTTGGGGTATGTTGTGTTATCATTGAAAGTACCAATCCGATTAAGGGATTGAACGTTTTATTTGCTGTGTACTCCCGTGACAAAGATTTTATCCCATACTCCTGCGAGAGGGAAAACAGGTTCAGGACCTATAAAATGACCCACATCTCTCGCTAATTTTCCAGGTTGCAAAATGCAAAACCAATTAGTTTCCAGCATCGCTAATTTTCATCTATGCCTCAAACGAATATGAAGGTGCAACTCGTCAACTCCAGTTGATTGCTTTCACAGTCAACTTCGATCAACATTTATTTCGGAATAGCTGACTTGGACTACTGTGCGACGGCAGCGGCGACAGCGGTTGTATCACTGTCGTTCGGGCGGTTCGACGCCACAGCGACGACGCCGGAGGGGCCGCGCAGAGACGAGTCCGACGCCCAAGGGGCGGACGCCCGCCGCCGCCGCCGCCGCCGTCTCTCCCCTTTTGTTCCGCCGCCGCGTCCCTCGCGCTCTCCCCACTCTCTGCCATGCGTCGACGGGAGAAAGGCGCCCTGGGCGAGACGCGCTGCAATTGACCTGGTCCTCTGAACAAAGAAAGCTGTCGCATCATAGTGCACTGCTTCATGAAGACGCGATTGAATGGAAATGTAATGTCTGATGGATCCGGGGTGTTTTTAATTTATACAGTGAACTTTTAATGCAATGTTTCAGGAAATTACAAACTGTAATATCACAAACTTTGTACTTCGTAAATACGAAATGCTAATAAAACTGAGTTAGTTGTAATTTGCTACAATGTTTTAGTGAATAACGAATGATGCGTCTGAAGGATTCGATTACGTGAACAAAAATATCGTAGGACGACGTGATTAGCGAGAAAGTATTTTCTTAAACTTCTGTTAAGCTGAAGCTCGCAACCAATTTTTTTGTCTCCTATATTGGACCATTTCCATAACTTACCATTTTAATATTCTTTAGTGTCATCATTCAATAAAGTTCCATTCGGTGTGTCAGCTTCCATGACAATATAGTTGCGGTCGACGTACACGGCATTCTTCCCCGACAGTCGTATTTCCTGGATTGCATTGCGCCCCCTCGAAAACCTTACGAAACTCCCCTCCCCGATTGAGACAAATGGATGGCGGGCGGCGCGTCGTAAACTACGGCACCGGAGAGTGATGTACCGCATGCGCGGCCGAGTCCGCCCCTCCCCTCGCAGCTGCCGGACGCCGGGCAGCCCGTGTTGCATCCTCCATCGCCGCCGGCGCAGCTACCGCTGAGCTGCGTCCACTTAGCGCGCCGGCGGGTCACATGGCACGTGTGACATCACGCCGCGAACGCCCGCCGGACTTGCTGCCCAGCCTCATGGCCCAAGAGCAGCATGTGCGGAACGGACAGTGTTGGATTCAGAGGTTTTCTTGCATGCAAAGCGAGGGGATACCTCATTGAGAAAATAGACACACACACACACACACATACACACTGATGAGACTTTTTTTTAAAGAAATTTGCTAGAGTGGTAGATTTTAAGAACAGGGTTCGGCTCCTATTGACGCGCACGATTCGGTTCCGAACGAGTCACTCGCGGCGCCGCCACAGTGTGCACACGGCCACGTGGTCAACGCACTTTCGTGTGGAATCGTGACGCTTCGCTACCCGTGTCCAAGTTAAGGACGAGGCTCGGGCCTTCGGCCCTCGCGTTAACATAAAACATCCTTGAGTCTGTCCAGCGCATAATTACCAACGCATTTTATGCAGTTAACATTATGCATGCAACGCATTTTATGCATTTAACCATTGTAATTCTCCATTACACATTCGCACCACACCGCACAATGCACAAAGCAAGCAGTGCTCCCTGAGTGATCCGTTCTCGTGGTCCGCGCGAGTGAACCATGCGCAAGTGAACCGTGCGCTGTTGTTTTAGTGAGCCGAACCCTGTCCTTAAAATCAGCCGCTAGAGTTTTTCAAAATATTGTGTAATCTTTTATGTCTATAATATACTGTGAAAGTCAATATGTAACTTTTCAGTTTTTATATGTACACAAGAGTTCATGTAAGAAGGACGAGCCGTGCACCTACAAATGCCCTTACAGGAAGTCTACTAGTGATTCCCGAATGACAAAGACCAGGCGTAAGGAGGTAATTGGGAAGTACAGACATATTGTGTGGACGAATCTTTTAGGTACCTAATATTGCTATGATCTCATGGATTTCTTAACACTCGTCACACTTCTGAACTTCCAATTTGTAGGTTTCACATAGTTTGACCGGATAAATGATCATGTGTAACTCGTGTCGCGACGTCAGTTTTGTGTAACCGTCGCTCTATCCAACATGGCCTGCCGTCATTGATAACCACCGTATCTTAACTCGCTACGCTTCGACGTAAAGGTTTTGTCACTTGCCGCCTTTCCACTTGGTCGCCTTATCGTAGCGGAGACTGCGACGGGGCGGTGCACGGGTCACATGGCGCGTGTGACATCACAGCGCGACCACCCGCCACTCCACCAGCCGGCCACGGCCCACATGGCCCCACACGCACCCGCTCCGCCCGTGCCGCTCATGCGGCGAACAGCGACCGGCAGCCCCCACAGCTGTCCGTCTGAGATATCGAAGCAAGCGCTTCAAACGGCAAAATATAATAATATAAATAATAATGCATTTGGCTTTTTAGGGTCGAATTAATCTGAGTTTTGGCAGCCAGCGGTGTTCCCAGTCCTGAGCCCTGTTTTATTTATTATCCACGCCTGGGGGTAAGGGAGAGGAGCCTGGCGTATTCCTATTACCGCACCCAGCTTACTTGGTCTACCTGTGCTTTTTCTTTTGCCACACAGCTACAGAAACGCAGACGATTTGTCTTAGAAAGCTGCAGATTCATTTTTTGCCCCGGCCGGGGATCGAACTCGTGACAGCGCCCAGAATACTAGCACGCTGTCTATGAGCCACCCGAAGGATCGACTAATATATATATGTATATATATATGTATATATATATATATGTATATATATATATATATGTATATGTATATATATATATGTATATGTATATATATATGTATATGTATATATATATATGTATATGTATATATATATATATGTATATGTATATATATATATATATGTATATGTATATGTATATATATATATGTATATGTATATATATATGTATATGTATATATATATGTATATGTATATATATGTATATGTATATATATATATGTATATGTATATATATGTATATGTATATGTATATGTATATGTATATGTATATGTATATATATGTATATGTATATGTATATATGTATATGTATATGTATATATGTATATGTATATATATATATGTATGTATATGTATATGTATATATTATGTATATGTATATATATATATATATTACACATTTCTTCTTTTCTGTCAGGTTATTTCTTTTTGACAGGTTTATTTTTAAGATGGCTATATAAAATGTCATTGAAAGAGTGATTCTCCTCTTCGCAAAGAAAAAAGTTTAATCACAAAAAGAAGGGGTTTTCTGTACTTTGTTTTCATTAAGGAGCTTCGTAAAAAATCCAATTTTTTACCGATTTATCGTAAATGTGTGATAAATTCCATTCGCTGCAAAGCCTGCCGTTGACAATTTTCATCGCTCTCGCATAAAGCATTCATGGCCATAAATTATGAACAAAATTTTCGAAATGTTCTCAAAAATCGATTCTTTTCTGCGTGCGCTTTGTGTTCTGCTTCTGCCGCGATGCGATCGCGCGTACGAAATGTCGATGGGGCTCTTCGACAGATGGAGCTGCACGTGGATTCTGCGGCTTCATCTCGTTAATGGGGACCATGTTTCTTGTGGGTAGGGTGACGAGTTCCGTCGAGTGCTCTTGGATAACAAATGCAGTCCTTTTGTGGGGACAATAAAGATGCAAGATACGTGTGTGCACAGCTCTTAAGGGTGTGGGATGGGAATTAGGTTAACTCAATATTGTAACGATAAATATGTTGCGAGTTTTAGGTCAGTTTTAAATGTATCGTTGAAAATGCATTCAGGGTAATTGCAAATTAATAAAACAATGTAATTATCATAATGTAAATGGAAATGTACCACAAGCACGGCATTAATAATGATTGAACGTAAATGAACGGTGCGCGAGTACAGATATTCACAAAATACCATTATTTTTAAAAACTATAAATATTTCGGTTAAAGATTGTTACTGTAATAAAAAAATGGGTTTGTATTTATCTGTCTATGTGAAATATTAAATGCATAGTAATTTTTGGAGGAACAGAGGTAATTATTAACTCTCATTTCAGGGGCTAGAATAAGCTGTATTCCCAGTCTCATAACGTTTCCTCTAACACAATTTAGTCGATGGAGCTAAATAAAATAAAATATAGTTAAATTTTTACAAGTTTTTTGTGTCAATCCAAGTTGTATACTTTGATTAAATAAATTTGATAGCCTTAATGATCAATAAATCACTAACAGGTCATAATACATGAACTCATTCGTATATATTACATCTGGTATTGTATAAGTATTTTTATGTCTATCTCAAACGTCATTCGCGACGTGGTAATAAGTACGATTTTCCACTTGGTAAACACATCAGCGCTCTTCTCAAGAGTTAATCACTTATCCAATTTTTTTCTGTTGGCATTTTAGCACAAAATCCAAAAGTTCAGTTCTCTCTTAGTACGGCTGCTTTACATAAAAGCTTTGTACTCCCAGCCGAGCCTGAAAAACGTGGGTGGGAAGACAGACATTTCTCCCGCGGAACAAGTAACTGACCGCAGGAAGCGCAAACTTGCTCTTCGCTCGGGGCGGGCGCCCGCATGCAGGTCGCCGCACACCTGTTCAGAAGGTCTGCGATGCGCTGCGGTTCTCACAGACTGACAAGCCCACTGTCTGGATATGCAGGCCTATCGCTGGGATAGAGACGAAGTTTCAAATTGAATTGCTTTGAATTGAAAACGCCATCAAATACAATGTCGAGTCATTAGAAAATACAATCGTGTTTTATAGCGATCACATTAATCTCATTGGTGGATCACTTCAATAACTATGTGGTAATGTAGAAATTATGTTGATGAATGGGAAAAATCATCTCAGATGAATGGGTTCATCTGAGGTCCAACACATACTGTCTTCATAATGCTCACATCGTCAAAACCGCGGCCATTCCAGTGGTATGCAGGCCTACTTCACGTGTAACACTGCATATCCATTTTGACATGACATTGAGAAGTGTTAACCGAATGAATTAGTTGCACGGAACAGAAAGAAGTATATTCCTACATAGCGCTGATTCATTTTGTAGGGCCGTTAAAAGTGACGTTCTGAGTGTTAAAATGTTGTTATAACGGGAGAGGAGGTTAAAAGTTAAATATTGCAATTTTTTAATTAAATAAAAAACATTTTTGTGTTTTAGCAAAATTTTAACAAAAAAACAACTAGAATACGTTTTGAATTTGGCCCTTCTTCAGGGCTATACATCAAACAAACTGCCCTATACAAGCACATCAAATGCTCGTTACAATCCAGATGTTATGCCTGATAATAAATACAATTCATAGTTCATAAGATTACGATAATTGCACAAAACATAGCTCGCTACCCGTCCACAATCATCTGCTATCATTATGTAATGCCTAATACTAAATGTCCTCACACTTGTAGACCCGATTTCGGAAATGAAAACGCGCGCATGTCCAATGTCAGTTGTTGCGATCCAGAAGCCACACTGCGCATGCGCGCGCTCCCTAAAACTCCGTCAGGCGCTAAAACACTGCTCGTTAAAAGCAAGAGTGTAAATTGGGTTGTATGCAATGTACGCACCCAGAGCATGGACTAAAGAGGTACATCTTTACTATGTGCCCAGAGTATTTTTATTTAAATTTATTTGCTTGCCTTTGAATCTTTTTCTCCTCCTCCATCCTCTTCCGGGTAGGCCTCGGTTGGTTGAATTTCCTTCCCGATCCGGCGAGCGGCTCGCTTCGAGTGGCCGCGACGCGACGGGCGCGGCGCTCCGTGGCGGCGTGCCCACGTCCGCGCTTTTATTCCTCGCGCTGGGGGCGTGCGGGTGACATCTGACGGCGGGGCAGCGCCCGCCCAAGCACGCTCCGTCACTCCCCTCCCCCCTCATCTCATTCCGACCCCGGGCGCCCCGCCAAGTGCCAGAAGAGTCCTGATTTTTTTCTCTCCCCCCGGGATAAATATCGCGAGCGGAAAATGCGGTTGAAGGGGGCGGCCGGTGACAAACCCTGTCGACCGCGGTGGCATGCTGTGATGTTATGACAAGCTGCTACTTGCGAGCTAACTATGGCGTGGTGGAAATGAAGATGGTGAAGTTGAAGTCTTCCTGGATATGCATATGTGATGCAATGAGTAGTTTGTGAGTCACCGAGTTTCGCACATGGTCCACTGGACATGTGTGTGAATGGGAGTTTTAAAGCGGTTGGAAAGTCAAACTACGTTATTGTAAAATTGAAATACATGTTTTGTGACATAATTTTGAGTAAGTATGGACCTCTGTGGTTACTCGTTCTTAAACGGATCGTAATTAGGATGTGGTTCACTTGATTCATTCTCTCGCCTGACTTGTTTCGCCGAAACTTTTACGTTCGTATCAAGCCTTAATATTGATCATGTGACGGTTCTTGGCAGATCAGGTTAAAATGTACTCAATGTATTAACATATATCCCAGAAAATGTATGATGGTAATGGCAAACTGTGACTCACATTCGTTGTGAAGTTTTGGAGCTAACTGAAACGTGGTGGACAGTTTAACCAATACATTTGCAGGAGACATGACGAATGTTGGCACCGTTACGTAAACGTAAGTTCCACCGGTTGATCTTGATTCATTGGACAGCAGACGAGCGTCGAAGGTAATGGCAAATCACAAACTGATGGTCGAAACAGGCAAATTGAAGGTTGGGAATCCATTGACCCTTCCGTCCGTTTAGTTTAATCTGAAATGTTTTAGCCTCTGAACCTTAGATCTTTTTGGAGAGTCGAGGAACTGGCAGGCAAATTATTTCGCTTGCATTCAAATCAATTTTCACGTTCTCTCGGTTTCTAAATGAGAGCTCTTTTACCCTTTCAGTATGAATTGATATGTGTAACATAAATATGATTAGTAATTCATTACCACAAGTAATGATATTGTTCTGATTTACGTTGGGTGTAATGTTGACGGTTAATGTTGATTTCGAAAATTCGTGCTCCGTGGAGTATGTTTCAACGTACATTCGGAATGATCAGAGAAGAATGAAGAGTTAAGTTTGATTGTAAGTAACGATTAGAAAATCATTTAAAATGTGAGGAAAAAGCACCCTAAGGCCTCTTGGAAAAGCGTTTTTCTCTTTTTTCTTTCTTTGTGTCCTCCAAGTCTCATAGTAAATCAGAATGAGTTAGGGCTTCTGCTTCTGCTATCTTTGTCCATATATACTTTGACTTCAAATTGCGAGCAAAATACAAATATCTGTAGTATGCATACTCGTATCTCGTCTCTGGCCAATCCTTCGCACAATGGCCAAAGCGTTGCACCACCTCCTCAAACGGCGAGATCGTAATGACTTTCTTATGTCAATATTTGACAAAAGTCGTGTCACAAGTGTATGAAACATTGCGAGGGGCGTGAAGAGTATTGTAATACTGTAAGATTGTCAACAGTGTCCATTTGTGTGGTGCCAACAGTGAAAATTCGTAAATTAATATTTGATTTTCGACTTATTTATTGTGTAATTGTTGGAACCATAGTTTTCTTTCACTTCGCCATCATCCTCGCTTGTCAAATAATCGTAAGTAAATGAAGTTTCGCATTCCGTCAAATATTGACCATGTACATTCGTGTTGTAAAGAATATTTATTATTATAATTTGGATGTTTTTCGGACAATTTCTTCTAGTTTTCTCCAAGTTACGATTGTAGACTCGTGAGTGTTTTCAAATATAAATTGATCCATCTGAGCTTGTGGTAAAGCAAATTGATGTTGCCATCGTTGTTTTGTTTGTTTATTTTTTCACCTGCACATCAACATACTGCAGTGAAAGTATTATCGCACAATATAATGAAGAGCGGGTTGAAAAAAGTTGATAATGATGAATTACTGACATGAGAAATGATTAGGGCGCATCGGCTTCGATTAATCATGATAATTATACTTTATAAAAAAAATAAATTAAATTAGGCATTTTAAAGCGCTGAAATTTAAGCGCGACTCCTGTTTTGTATGTGTTGGAAAGGATATTGTTTCAATTCCTCTGAAAGTGGCGCCGCTGAAGAGCTAGGTCTGACAAACGACAGCGGGTCGGCCCATGGTCGCGACCCACTGATTGTGAGCTCGTGAGGTCCGTCTCAACACTCGACTTTTTTAACTTCTTTTGGGGCCATCGAGTGGGTGCCGCTGAAAGCAACAGGGGTTTCAAGAAGCGTCGGCTGCCTCTGTAGATTGACGTGTCTATTCTGTTTCTCTAAATCCAGCTACAACCGAGAGAAAAAAAATGAGTTAATGTCGTGTTTCTTCAAGCTTTTTATTAAATTCTTTTACGGTGGCTCTACTATTCTACTCGTATATTGCTTTCTGCAGGAGCTCTACGTGATCTTGAATATATATTTTCCGTCTTGGGGCGTTGACATCTCTCACCACATTTAATTGTTCGTATTTTACGTCTCTACTATAAATCTTCATTACTTTCCGAAACCCTTCTCTTCATCTCTCGTCTTTTCAGAAGCGCATAATACTTCATTACCCTGCTGCGTTTCGACATTTTTATCTCTCTTGCGTTTCATTACGCAACCAGACGTATAAGGACATTTCATGGCGGCATATAGCGGCGTACTTTATTGTGTCATTAATTCGCCCCTTGTTCGCTTTAAATACGACCGTGCGAGGGTGCGCACGTGACCTAAAAGCGGCGGAGCAACATTTGCAGCGGGAATAATCTCGCGTCCCCTTGGCGTGGGGTGCAAGGGAAGGGGGCGCGTCGCGAGAGGCGGAAGTCGGGACAGTGGCTGCGGATTCGGTGGAGGAGTTCGAAGGTGATGTCGGTGGTAGTTGCTATACGTTAAAAAATATGATTGTGACGAGATTCGAGTCGATGATAGAGAAACACTACATATAGTAGATGATGGAGATTGGTTTTGGTGATGAACGTGCTTCAAGAGGCGAAGTCAGAGAATCGTCTTGGAATAGGTATATATTTTTTTTCCTTTTACATATATAACTTGCGTAATAATATTTCTGTTTGTAATATTTCATCAGAAACTGCGCAATTAAGACGCCCAGTCATCATAACTATTACCTTGGAGTGCCTCCTGTTCAAATATAAGCAGATAATGATTGAGGGGACATAACTCCTGATACGACTTTTGACTAATAGAGGTGTAATCGAAGCATCAAGAATGACATTGTTTTGGAGAATTCCTTAGTTGGGGGTGGTGATATGGGTATTTTGCATGGTCTGGGGAAGACCGACTGCACTTCCGACGCTAGGAAGATTATGGGTAGTTCCCCATACATAAATTATTTTGTGTAAAAGAAAATAGACAACCCAAAAAGTATATTCAATAAATTTTCCATCACGATAAAAAATGAATGGAAAAAATATCCTTTTCGACTGAATGTGGAATACCAGATTCATTAATGTGAATAACGGGCAGAAAGTTGAATAATGAATCCAATTTTGCCCATTCGTTACGTAAGTGGTGTATGTGAGGGCATTTTGCCCGGCCGTGGCAGCAGCGTCTCCACTTCCGGCGACCGGATGGCGACGGACCCTGCAGGGCGGGCTCGAGCGGAAAGAAGCGGGGCGTGCGGGGCGGGGCGGGGCGTAGAGCGCCCCGGGGGCGGGCGCGAGCGCCACAATGGCCGCGCAGCTGCAGAGGGCGCGGCCGCATTGTGCCCGGAGCGCGCCCCGCGAGCGCCCACAAAGCCCCGCTGCCCCGGCGCGGCGCCCAGCACGCGCTTCGGCCCGCAGCTGCCACCGCCTGCCCGCCTGCCTGCTCGCCCGTTCGCCCGCCGCGCCGCCGGGCCATTTGCATGGCACCCCTCCGCCCGCCCCTTGCGCTCGGATGCGCCGAACCGCGCCGCGCCGCGCCGTGCCTCGCCGTGCCGCTTGGAATTCTGGTCTTTCCCCGCGCTTACGAAAGCGCTGTTTTGCAATGCGTGCCCCTCGGAGGGGAAGAAGACTGCGAGGCTAAGGGAGAAGAAAAGGAAGGGGAGAAAGAAAAAGAAAACGCGGGAAAGAGGGAGAAGGAGCCACTTAAAAATCTGCTCGCGAATAATCTACTCGTTACATATTCGAAATGTTTAACCTCCAAAGTCCCAATTCCATTGTTTGGAATCGAAATATTTTATGCTAAACTCAAGATATCGCCCCAGTTCTTTTTCTTTACACGAAAAATATTCATATTTAGAAATTTGCTGTTTCAACTTTTCTGACAGCTCGTTTGTTAATTTTTTTCTCATGTTTTACTAATTTCATTCAAAATCTGTGTAAATGTGATTTTTTTTTAATATTCAGTTCAGAATTTGGAATGTGCTATGAAAAATATTAAATTTAACAATAGAATTCAAACAATGTTTTCCGTGTTAAGCTTTCAAGAAACAAAAGTTAATATTTCTTCATTTACTTGAATATTTTAGAGATCTGTTTTTACAATGTACCTGGCGATTTGCATGTCTCGTGCTATTATTGATAGGTGAATAATTCGTTTCTGTTGGTATTTAGAGCTGCTGACGTAGCACGCTATTTATTTTGCGCCACTCTATTGTCTCTTGTTTGTTTTGCTTGGTGAAAGTGATGTAATATTTTGCAATAATTTAATGTTAAAGTTTGCCATTACTTTTAATGAGACTTTGTGCCGTCCCACTATGTCATTAGAGCCCGTAATAATTGTTTTGCAATTTGTTTCATATTAACTTGAGTTTGAAATTAAGTTCAGATGATGGAAAACTGGTCTATCTCAGGGGAAAAAAAGTTTGCTTCCATTCTGTTGCAGCATAATGAAGACATAACGCTGATAAAAACTGTCTTCAACAATTTTATTAAAAAATTAATGGAAGCTGCACTTCAGCTAATCTGCTGAGCGTTGTGGTCAAAGCAGGACTGAAGATAGCATGAAAGGGAATGCTACTTTTTGCAGTAGTTCTTAAACACGCACGATCTATTATTTAGGCAACTTGTGGCCATCATCAGTCCCACGAAAATGCCTTTCACTAGCACGTGAAAAGGAGGTTGTTTTTAAACACTTTCCGGTCAATACTTCCCTTTCCAAATGTGCAAGGTACCGTTGCCAGGTTGCAATCGGGGGGCGTCAGGCGTGAGTGGCTGGAGTGCGTGGGCGGGGGTGGAGGCGGCTGGCCGCGCGCCCACGCCTGCGGGTGATTGGAATACCAGATGCAAAGCAGGCGGCGCGCCCGCGCTCGCACCCGCACGCGGCTAAGAGGGCGGCGGCCGCGGAGCCTCATCGCCACTGCCGCCTCCGCACACTGGGCCGAAAGGTCAGCTCGGGAACAATAAATGACTAGATAATGGAATGAGTGAATAATAGAAGAATAAATAAACAAATAAATGAATAAGAGAACAATGAACAAATCAATAAATAAATGATTGAGTTAATAATAAACGAATAAATACGTGATAAGTGAAGAATACATGAAGAAATAAATGAATGGTTAATTACCGAATAAATAAATGAAAAACTGGATAATGGAACGAATAAAGGACTAAATAAGTGAATTACTATATGATGAATGAATGAATGAATGAATGAATGAATGAAGTGCAAACTGTTTCAACGCCAAAGATATTATTTAAATAATTTTAGGAGAGAGTATAGTCGAAGACGGGTAATAGGATCAGAAGAAAGAAGGGAAGAAAAGAGTTAATGGATAATCGAGAAAATTCTGTTAAAAAAAAAAAAGTGACGAGAAGTTATATCATGCAGACTTGCAAGAAATATTGCACTTTTCAACTATACATGTTTTATCTAGAATGTTTGGTACATAAAACGATCAATTAGATAATTACTCTTTTTGTAAGGTGTCCCGAATTGAGATGAATCCCTTTGGATTTGCTGAATTCTGTGAAAATGGTAAATATTTTGTAAAGTGACATTTCGTTATGTTTCAACCTAGAAATGAAAGGTATTGGTAAATATGAAAAAAATGTCAGAATAAATAAAGGCTCTTTTTATACTTGAGTTTTGTGTGCTGTACGTGACGTTAACAGGTGATTTGGGAACTATCGCTGTGGATGAATAGAGAGTTTTATTGTGATCTACCGAAAATAATTGGCGACATAGAGTATAACATAGCTATAAATTGTGACATACGCTGATATTATAAAAAAGATAGTTTCTCCTTTCGTTTTGTCTTGCATTTTTGCTTGTAATCTTAGTTTGAAGTCAAATGAACTATTTCTGCGCTTATTTTGGCCCACTGTGTACGCCCCCATTCGGTCCCTGCAAAATTTACAAGTCTTGCCTTTTAACACTTTTCCGTCTCTTTTTTAACGTCCGCCGTATTTTAGGCAACACTTTTATGCTGGCGCCGGAGCGCTGCTTGGACTGTATTGGCCCGGTCAACTCTGCCGACCATCGGGGATAGAATCAGACGTCAGGGGGATGGACTATTGGTGGCACACACTCTAAAAATAATTGCCCTTTTTTGCCGCAACTCAAGAGGAATATTTTCCTTCGGTATTTAATAAACCTTCTATGCCAAAATCATTTGTGCATCTGTGCCAATCTAAATGAGATTGTTCTATCTTGACAACGTATGCAAATGTTTTTGATCTTTGACAGTACTTTTGTTTTCATTCGATTGCTCTAGGCAATTTCGTGGCATTGAAGACTTTCAACAAATTTGAAGCTGAAAGACTTTATTACATCTTTCGTGTGACCATGCTACATAATCTGTAAAACTGGGTGAATCACTAGATGAT
Source organism: Acheta domesticus (assembly GCA_031308135.1). NCBI lineage: Eukaryota > Metazoa > Arthropoda > Insecta > Orthoptera > Gryllidae > Acheta > Acheta domesticus. Next base: position 95,870,950 of record JAHLJT010000631.1, read on the forward strand.
ACAGAGATCGTACGACAATGAACAAATCTGAACTCCACAAATGATTCAATTATAACTTTAGTTTCTTGCCACACTCGATAGTATACTGAATTCATTACAATTTTCTAGCATAAAAATGAAAAAAAATTATATTTAATGACGGTTTAATAAGCTGCAGGCTCTGAAAGAAGTCATATCAAACATCAAACAAGTACGTTTTTCGAAGCGATGTAAACTTCTTTCTCCTTTCCCTGTTTGTCGAGCTCGTGTATGTTCACGGTGGATGTAAGCTTTGCACAGTGCGGTGCGTAACCGCGAGACAAAGGGCAGGGGTTCGGGGTTCTTCATGAAGATCCATTGCTCGAGAAAGCCTTGACCCGAATGCAACTGGAGCTTAGTGCGTTCTTAACGACAGTGTTTGCGTGCTGGTGTACGCCTCGCGAGGCTCATCGTGCCACATGCGGGAGGTCAATGCGCCACGCGAGACGAAAGACGCCCTGCGATGACAAAAGACGCCGTGTGCGCGGAATCTAATTTTTGAGTGGCTTGCGTGTTCTTACAATCTCATTTTACACCCTGCCAGTGAAAATGAGTACACTGGCGGATATAATATGGATTACTGGGACCTCCCTCTCAATAAAATCTGAACAAAAAACTTGGCAAAATGGTTGGCAATTTTCAAGAAGGAAAATATAATAGACACTTGAATTAATTATTAAATATTGCATCTTGTTTGTTATTGAAGATAAGAATTTCCATCACCAAAACATTATTTCTTATTACATTGAGCCACAACATCTGTCCCAAACTGAATGTCTAGCTGGGCCCCGTGAATGAGTATTCCATTATTAGATTTTAGAAATGGGATTTTAAAACCCATTGTCGAGGGTAGAGAACCTTACAAATTAATACCATAAATGTTCAATTAATACCAAATCGTTCGCTATAAACACAATCTGTTCACGACCGTGATGTATTTATGGAGATAATAAATATTTGTTTGAAAAATGCTAATTTGTAATGGTAGGACTTTCACATTCTCCTCAATTGAATATTTCACCAAAATTTGGCGTGGTGTACATTCATTGAGGATTGTCGTCGAGTGGGTAAAAACGGAACGTATTTCCGACGCTTCAGTTGACAGTAGACTACGAGTAAAATTTGGGGTGGAAATTTTCCTGTTACTTAGTCCCAACACGGAAGGAGAATAGTAAGCCATTCATCAAACTTGCTATCGAGGTGCGTTGTTTCGCATAACATAGCATCTGCTTCCTGTCGTCAGCGATACATCAAAGCAATAACCGTACAATTTCTATGCCAGGATGTTTCTCACGTACAACATTACATATTCCGAGCGTCATGCGTGAACTTTGTCAACTGGAGTTGCATGAGTGATTGGACATGAGGCGTCATCCATTTCGATGCGAGCTCTGATTTCATTCGCGATGGTGTTGCCGTATGGGTGCATTCTGGTAAACGATGATGGTTCTCTCTTCCCGGAAGAGATGCAAATGTGAAACTGTGATGGCGATTTTCGTTTTACACCTTCGTTGAAACGATATTCTCGGTAACAGTCGTTTGTATTTCATTGCATTAACACACTTATATTCTCTTTCTGCACTATTAGGCTATGTTTTTTCGCAATTTCTCTTCTTTCTAACAATGTGCACCTAAGCAAAAATGCTAGGGGAAAGTTCCATGGGCGGCTCTACGACTAAAACTATTTTTAAACAATTATAAAAATGTTGCAAAGATTGTGGATTCAGTTGTGAATTTATTTAATACTTTATTTAGGGTATTTTTTAATGTATTTTTAAAATGACATGGATTTTATATTCAAACCTTTTGTACTAGAAAAAGTAGTACTAGTACAAACATTTATATAAATATCCTTTTAAAATTAAAATGTGTAAAAATGAAAGGTAATGTCTAAGTTAAATAGTTATTACCGTCGAAAATAGAGTAAATGTAATTTTAAAAAATACAATTAAAAATTGTTTTCCTTAAGTTTTGAAAATGGCATTTCGCACAAATTCAATTTGCGATTCAGTACTGGTTAATAATTGCTAAAACGAAATTGATTCCAATGCTTCGACATCTGTCTTGGTCGCCGCATTACCAGAACAGCCGAGAATATCTGCAAGGCTCAAGGCCACGGAAACCTATCGGCGTCAATTGTTTGTATAGTTTTTAGGTGCTAGTTAAAGTACTATTTGCTCATACGTTCTAATCAGTGTGGATGAATTCAGAATATTCAGCATATTTTAGTAGAGTTGAATTACGTAAAGACGTTAATACTTGCTGTTGATAAAAGAAATTGTAATTTCGTCCCTTGGCAGGAGCCTAGTAGCCAGAGTTGACATCTCAACCGTAGTGTAGGACTATCAAAAAGAGCTATTGACTCACACCGAAGAGTATGGAAAATGACGTAGTTTTTATCTTACGTCTCTAACGTACAATCATTAATATTACAATAAAATAAATATCAGGCCTCAGAGAAAACCTGAAAATTGGAATTCTCACGCCTGCACATTATCACAACTTACCATAATTTCCGTTCATTCTTACTGATGACTTGAGCAGTTTAGGGAAAAGCGATCACCATATTACCTTACGTCAGCCCAGTGTACGTCGGTACCCTGCTTCCAGGAAAAAGACTTGACGAAAGGCCTTTCTACCTGCCCGAAGCGCGTGGGCGAGCCGCTCATTTCGCGCCGGTCGGAGGGGGCGGGGTTGGGAGTGGGGCGGAGCGAAGCGGGGTGGGGTGGAGCCGAGCGGAGTGGGTGGGAAGGGCGGGTGGGGGTCTTTGCGAATAGGCGCGCCCTGCTTGAGCCGGACCTCCTCCGCCGCGGAGGCACCTGACGAGCGGAGGCGATGCGGACGGGCACGGAAAGAGTTAGCGGAGGCAATATTTCCTCTCATGGCTTAGAACAGGGATGTCCAACTTCCAAGGCCCCTCGGGCCAAACCTAAAACTTTTAATATGATCGCGGGCCTTATTTTCCTTACTTGGACAATCCACGCCTCACTTCCCCGTACTGTTGATCTCGGCACTTTGCTCTGCTGCTCTGGTACGGGCGGGGGAAAGGGATGGAATCGTGCGTGATATCGGGCCTTTCCATGCATAACGCAGTGAAACACATTGGAATGATTTTGAATTTCTGAATTCACTAGAAAAAATCCTTAAATCTACATTTTACCAATTTAACGTTAAGAGGATGTTGGCCCCAACAAGGCGCGTGCGCTAGGTGCACAATGTTTTCGCCCAACATGGATGAAAGGGATTTCATCTTTTGACTATAAATCTTTCGCGGGCCGCCAGTTGGACAGTCCTGGCTTAGAAAAACAAATGCGTAACCAATAAAGAAGTATTGTGTCATTTTTCTTGTGCACCGATGTGCCTCATCTCAACAATTTTGACGTTTTGTAGAACAAGTTTAATTAGAGCGGGACAATTTATTTTGCGGTCAAAGACTGTGTTCTATAAACTGCCAGTCTTGGAAAATAAGTAACTTTTTATAGCTTTTTATAGGTAAAAATAAACTTTTCGGAATATATTTCTTTGCTTAACTAAAAAAAATACGATTTTTGAGAAGTGTCACTTGCGCGCCAATGAGATGAACTTTACGTTCGATACTTGAATCGAACAGTTCTGTGTCAATGGTCGCGTGATTTATAAATTAATAACTAGTATCACCCACAATAGATTCGTGTCTGTTTATTGTGTATCATTATTGTGAAACGAAATCTTTCTAGATACTTCAAAGGAAATTGCAGTCACGGAATCATTCCACCAAAATCGATATCAATACTGCCGATTTCGAAAACGCCTGTATCAATACACACACGCGTATTTTCAGTTCGCATTTTATAGACGTGAACAAAACAAAGCAAAAGTAAAATCGAGAACTTTGGTTTAAAAATGAATCGGTTTTAGTTCAACATCGCTCTGTGATTCCAGGTTCATCTCGGAATGGGCTACAACTTGTTTTTTGTTTTGTTTTCTCTTTCTTTCCCTCTCGTTAGCCGGAAGGACGGTAGAGTTCCAAGACCGCGCAGCCTGTCTGCCTGTGGCGGAACCGCCCACTCGTCGCCACGTCGCTCCGTCCCTCACTCTGTGCGTTCGGCGGGGGGAGGGGGTGGGGCGGCCGATTGTGGAGTGTTTACCTGGCACCTGCCCCAACCGGAAGCCCCTCGGCCGCCGCTGGCTTTTGTCCCTGGGTCGCTGCTTGGCGCGCGACGCGCTGACCTGCCAGCCCGCCAGGTAGAGAGAGAGAGAGGGAGAAGGGCCGTTTCCCGTTGTTTCAGTGTTTGGACGAGGAGTAGTGGGCGAAATTTGTGGTGCGCCTCTGAAATATATCATAACGGTGTCGGTTACTCAGCTGACGAGGTCGGTGTGTGCGGAGTGGCGATTTCTGGGTGGAGGAATCCCCTGGAATAGGTGCACTGCGTAAATATTGTCGTTTGGCAGAAGACTGGTAGCCTGAGTTGACAACTCAGCGGAACAAATTTCCTCGGAGTTTTAGGTGATTGAACCGAGAAAATAATTACAATGATGCCCACTTTGTATATACACATTATTTCCTGAACACGAAATAACGCTTTTTTTTATTACCCGACACGATTAGACTGCTTTCTTTCATTTGCTACCTCCGGCGTGCTTTCTAAGTCTCTCCGTCCATTGACTGCAATGAATGTTTATGTATTCGCATTTGGTGAGTTTTTCGAGAGACCACCTGTGTGTAATGTGAAAAGTTCTTAACATTTTCCCCCTCATTACACATTTCTAAAAGTAATGAAGAAAGCAATGCGCGAAATAATTTTAATCCCAATTTATTATTGTACCAGTATTTTATGGGATCTATTAAATTCTAGAAATTTCCAAGAAAACTACCAAATAAATCTCGAATATCTTTCGATCCTAATGTACACCTATATAATCCTTATTATTGCAACTCGTAACATGTGGCTGGAGTGATCCAAGGAGTGCCGTGAACCTCGTTGACGCCGGTGGGGCCGCGGCGGCGCTGCGCGGCCAAGGATTCGCCGGCGCCGCCCCGCGCCGCCCCGCGGCCTCCCGCGCCGCCGCCCACGGCCACGCGCCGCGCCCGCCGCCCGAATTCGCCGCCGCGGAGGCCGCCGCCGCTGCCCGGCCTCTCGGGAGGCCGCGCGCCTCGGCTCGTGGGCGGCAGCGGCCGCTGGCGCTGACGCCACCGCCACAGCCACCTCGCCCAACGCTTTACATCCACCTAACTCGACCTGACCACTGTAGTCGTCAGTCAGCGGCACTGGCAACCGTTATCTCAATTAACGTACTGAAATCTGACATCACAATAATGAGTAACATCATAATATTCACCATCAGCAGGATCACACTCACCACCTCGAAGCCACCTTCATCTCCTCTACCTCCTCCTTCCCCCTTTCCCTCTTCCTCTTCATCCCTCCGTCCCTCTTCCTCCCTCCTTACCCCCCTTCCTCATCCTCCCTTCTTACCCTTTTCCTCTTTACCCCCACCACTTCCTCCTTAGCCCTTCCTCTTTCTCCCTCCTTTCCTCTTCCTCCCTCCTTTCCCCCTTCCTCTTCTTCCCTCCTTTCCTCTTCTTCTTCCTCCCTCCTTTCCCCTTCCTCTTCCTTTCTCGTTTCCCCTTCCTCTTCTCCTCCCTCCTTTCCCCTTCCTCTTCCTCCTTCTTTACTCCATTCCTTTTCCCCCTTAATCTCCTTTTCCCTTTTTTTCTGACGTTCTCAATCTCGCGTTCCTTGACTGTCCCAGTCCCTATTAGCTCATCGCTTTCATCGCCATTAGCCTCGCCGGCGCCATGGGATTGACTATACCAGTCGTCTGGTGACCGTGTTCTTTTGTTGTGTGCTAATGCGATAAGAAGAGAACTGAAATAAGCTTCTTCAGAAATGTCACCTCTGTCCGACGAGATTCAGAAAATGACGTAATAGGATCACTCTGACCCAGATGTGCAGTCCATCGCGGCACCATCGTCACAGAGGCACAATATGGAAATGCTAATCCTAATACGACAAAAGGTATTCAATCGCAAGCTTAATTTCATCACTGTTTATACGATTAAGAAATATTCACGAATAAGACATAAAAATTAAGCGTATTCACGAATAAGACATTAAAATACTTTAAAGTACATTGTGAATTGTGAATTCGTCAGGTTGAATAGGTATTAAATTATTCGCACAATATTGATTCAAAACCAACGACAACCGTGCTAAGCTTGAAAAAACCTTTCTTATCGTGTTCATCATGCACATCCAGGAAAGTGCTGCGCTTCAATAGAACTATAGATATACCCATGTATTAGTTTTTGAACAAAGCATTTTTATAGCCGATATTAATGAACAGCCACCACCCACCTTTCTCATACGCCTCTCCCACGTTACTATTATACGTACCAATCCAAACGACTTGCTTATCAGACAATACTACGTAGAAACGCGTTCATTGTTCGACTTCTTAAAAGCGGTCTTAATGACCGCGCGACGCGCAACCGGTCCCAGGGGACTCGGGACTATCATTCGCCCCCGTCGTCCGAGGAACAAGCGGACGTCTGTGAAGGAGGAGGGGGATAAAAGTCCCTCCTGCGGTCGCTGTCTTATCAGGAGCGTTTTATGGGAAGCGGGTATCGGCCGGCGGGGGCGGCGTGGGTCGCTGCACGGCGCCGCCTTCGGGCCGGGCCGCGTCGCGAGGGTGTACCGTGCCCTTATCTAATCGCCCCCTACCGGGAAATTTCATGCGCGACTTCCGCCTCGGCGACGGTGCGTGATGCTGCGCGCGCGGTACACGGCCGCCTCCGCGCGCGGGTGGGAGGAGGGACGAACGACTGACAAGTAAACTGAACAAACTGCTTCTTGTTTTTCTTCTTTTTCTACGCCGTTTTCTTCGGTTTCGTCTTTTTGTTTTTCTTGTACATGTTCTTGTTTTCTTCTTCTTCTTCTTCTTCTTCTTCTTGTTTTTCTTTTTTTCTTCGTGTTTTTCTTCAAACATTAGAACGTCCGTTCCTTTGCATCTGAAAATTGTTCCATCCATCCGCTCTTCGGTCTTCCGTTATTCGTTTTCCCCTCGGCTTACACTTTAGAATCTGCTTTGGTATTCGGGTGTTCTCCATTCCTGTCTCTCCTTGTGACACCCCGATATAACCCCTTAAAACCTTCGTTTCGGCAATCTGTACCCTACTTATTTTTGTTTCCATAGTCCAGATCTCATATCAATATAGCCCACAAGGAATCAGTAGTACAAACAACTTCCTTTGCCCCAAAATGCTAATGACTATTCCTGACCTAGTACCTTCCCATCGAAACTCTTACGTTTCAAAATCCCCTTTCATCTCCACACCTTCATCTAAACATACGCTCCATCGACCAATCGACTCTTAATTTCTGTATTATCATAAAGAAAACAATGTACCTCGTATCCTTCCCCAGTCCCCAGCTCCTCCGTGGGAAGCGAAAGGATAACAACATTGAAAATCCACAACGTTAACGAATTTCCAAGCCAGAAAAGAAGGCATGAGTGCCGGAAAAGTAATTCTAAAGATTTACAGATGGTACAGTTGGCAGCACAAAACAAGAAAAATGTTGCAGGAACAACTTTCGTTTTTATTGGCAAAATATTGGCGACTAATGGCAAGGAGACTGAATAATGCGTCTATTTAGTATGAATACTAGTGAGGTGGTGTTCGCTTAGTTTAAAATGAGATGGATGTTTTCGGTTTTAAGTTACATTTCGTTTATTAAGTAAGCTGCTTTCGATGGCTTTGCTATCCGCACATCAGTGTGCAGCATCTGCTGTGTTAGGTTGTCGAACTAATGAACGTCTACCTACCAGTTCATTTTTTCCACTAGTGCTGAACGTATTAAAAATGGTCTCGACCGAATTTCTTATTTATATTTGCTATTTTCTCGTATTTTTAGAGCGATTCATGGTGTGATTACGCCATGGGGTGATATACTTTTTCCTGGAAGAATGATTTTTTTTAACAAAGTATTTTCTGCAATGTTATATTTCTCTGCACGTACATAGTATATTTAGAAAAGAACAGTAGGCCACTGTTTGAAGTTCTCATTATTAATGTAAAATTATTTTCGTTTAAGTCAATCATTTTTTTTAACTAAATTGCTTCCAGTTTAATTGAAAGCTATGAAATTCCATTGGGAGAGTGTTTTGAGGACCTCGTTCATTCAATGCGATTGCAACAACAAAATTTTAGGGATTCAAATACAGTTTTCATAGGTTATAATGTTATCGAACAGATGGAATTTTCATTGTGCGATTATAAAAGCGCCGAAAGCCTCCAGGGGCAAAGTGCGTTGTATTCATCAGATATGCTTTACTGCAAATAACAGTACTGAATCAGTGTTGGTGTTCGGAGATTCATGAATATTTCTCTTTGTTTCAGGTGAGTTCGTGCGTGACAATCTCGGAGGAAACAGTGGGTGAGTGCTGCCGAACGAGAGGTGAAAAAACTTCGAAAAAGAGTTGCCGGTCTGCGTGGTACATTTAACCCTCGACATGTCTCATCATCTAATTGAACTAGTTAAAATGATCTAAAATTGCTGCATTGTGATAATTAAAGTTCGTTCTGTTAGAACATTATCAAACGGCGAGGGTCCGAGGATAACGTTGAATTGCTCGAATGTGTCGGCTAATTTAAGAAAAATGTATCGTGAGTAAGAAATGGTCTTACATGTGAAAACATTGTAGCGTAATATTTCCTGGTAAGAAAACCTCTTGTTTGAGTACTGAATCCGGGAAGTAGAGGCGCGGTATCGCCACAAACTCTAAATGGGGCTGTCAAAGCGGATATATATAATTAAGACCAGTGGTTTATGGGTTCGGAAAGCATATAAACATCATTTCAAGACGTTATGGTAATATTTTTCTTCTGTAAAATCAAATGTGTTTTTATAGGCCAATCGCTGAGTGATAATTCATTCAGTGGAGTTCCGATATTGCTTCTGGAAGAGAACATCTGTCAATTTGATACACAACGAGCAATAAGGATGGAAGTCCTCTTTCGACGTAACTGACAATTTTGACTCTGATTAATGATAACTTGATTAACAAAATTGCATAATTTTACCTCGAGGAACAGATAATACGAGATACAGTTGCAGTTTAGAATGCGGTTCACCGACCTTCTGTAGGGCCTGTGTGCGTGCGTGCGTGACTGGCAGTCTCCAGGAGGCGGTCTGCAGCCTCCGTCGGGATCTGGGCTTCTTCGACCCGTGACTCATCCCGGGAATTCTATTTATAAGGCCGCGTCGCCTGCACGTGCAGCTCAGCTGACGATTTACTTACGATGCAGTAGCTGCATAGCATTGTCTGTATTAAAAAAAGATCTTTTTTTGACATTTTATGAACAACTAGTAAAACAACCTCCTCTGTGGTGGTGGAACATTAGTCTTCGGGTCAGTTGAGTATAGGTGTAAGGAGTGTGCTGATAGATGTGATTTTTCGAAACGTATGATTTGGTTTTTTTAGGACTGACCTCAAAATGAATACCCCAGTAGGATGCATTTAAACAAACTAGCATTCTTTATTTAAATATTTGTCCACAACGTGTATAACAATTCTAGTGAATTTAGTCGTGAAATAAATTCCAGGTGTCGTTTACTTCTGGTGGCTGCATAATATAGGATTCAAAACGTTCAAATTCAATAGAATTTTGATTTCTCAAAATGGAGGAGGGGGAAGGGAAGGTAGATAAAGTAATGTTTCGATTTCAAGATATTTGTAGAGAAGGCGAGAACAACGGGAAAAAATCTAGATGTCGAGAAATTTGAGTTAGTGATGCTCGTATTATAGAGGTTCCACAGTTGCAAGGGCAAGATTAATCGAGATCACTTCACGCTCGTCCCACCCCCACAGAACCACTTTCCCACTTGAACACCATTGAAATCCGTTAGCTGCATTGAACCGCACTCGGAAGCATTGCGTAATCGTTCCGCAACGTGCCTGGCGTTCGCGCGAGGCCCGTTAGCCTCACATGCTGCCCAGTGCCACCAGCGGCGTCCGGTGCCGCGTTGCCGTGGGTTTCAAGGTCCCTACGTGAGCTCGTTGCGAAAGGAAGGTTGGCGATTGTCGAATTAATTGACGTTAATTCGATAAATTAAATTGGATGGCTTTTTTCGGAAGTAGACTGGTGGGTCCGGTTGACGCAAGCCTGTTGGCGGAGAGGGGGTAGATGTGCAAGTTCAACTTTTTCGAAACGAGTAATTGGTAATTAAAACGTTGTTGATCAGAACATCAGCGTTTTTCGTCCTTAGACTTATAGTATTCACAACCGGTTATTTGTTTCCAATGTACTTTTACAGCGCGATATTTATTTAGGACTAAATAGATGGCTTTTTTTTAATTAGTTTATTCTTGCAGCTGAAATCTTCCTTTAGAGGAAATAATTTCCTCTTACAAAAATATGCTGTTGCAACACTAAGGGAGAATTAAGAAAAGTAATATAACGATACTGTGAACTTAAGAATTTATAAGCAATTAATATTTGTTGAATTTTATTAAAACCAGCATTTTTGGTTGTTTTTCTTTTTTGATTACCGTGATTTATCAACATCATTCTGTTAACTTAAATAGTTTGTGGAATCATTATTGTAGGAGTTAGAATCCTTGTATTCCTTATTTGCTTCGTTCTCGTTCCAGTTAGACAATGGTGAGATACGGGAGGCAGATTGCAGTTTCCGTCCGGTCCAAGGTGGTCGCCAGATGAAATCTCTCCTTTTCCGTTGCTGGTGCCGCGGCGTGGCGCAGCAGTTCTTCCGGCGTAGAAGTTCATATGAGGCCGCGCGGGGCGGAGTCGACCTCCAGCGGCGGCGATCTCACAAATACCGCCCACCTTGGCCTTCTAACCCGGCGCGGCGGCGGGAGGCCGATGGTCCCGCTCCGAGAGATCGTGTGCGGCGACTCGGCGCTTATCGTGGACCCCGAGCCCCTGCTACCCGATCCCCCGCGACGGCCGCACTTACCTTCCATCACTGCCAACTCCCCGCCACCCTCGGAATGTTCGGTGACTTTGTGCCTCAGGGTGGCGTTCAGCCTATATCCTCTGGCGCGACCGTGACACTGCCATTAACCTTTCCTTTGCTTGAGTCGTTGGCCGATTGTCAAGCAGCACCGCACTTCCTTCGGCGCATTGTTAAAGTTCCGCTACAGTAGTTTCTGCTTAGCAGTCACCCTGCAATTTTTATCGCCTCCATGAGTGTCCAATAATTTACAGTTGATGTTGGATTACAAATATTTCGAACTCTGCTCTCTCTTCCAAAATGTCTAAATGCACTATTTCTGTACTACAGTACAGAAACCTCATCGCAGCAGTAATAAACCATACATTAATGTACTATATTACATATTATGCACTACAGTACAAAATGGCGTCATATCATGAAAACACACAGATATTGCCAGTAAATAAGTAAAATATGTAGAAAGTGCCGTAAAATGTTGTTACAACATAACACCTTTCCCACAATTCAGTAATTGTAAGTACGTCTCCAGTTCTGATCTCACACTCAATTGACCGGCAGCGGGATATTTCATGCAATACAGATCTATTTCCAGGATATTGTCGCTCGATTATTTCCAGATTTGTTAGAAAGTTTTTTTCTTTTCTTTTCTTTTCTTTTGGAAACGCGCATTGTAATCGTTAATTGTCGCTATTAATAATACCAATGACATAACTCGAAACTATCCATTCAAGGTTACAGATCCCGCCTCTTTATCACTTTACTAAAACTGTTGCCATATTCTTAATTGATTGTCAACACTGATGTCAATGCACTTTCCATTACTTTTTCATTGTTACTTCACATCCTCTCTGATCCTAGTGATCAGTCGGTCAGCATCTCAGCTGTCGCGATTCCCTTGTACCACTCACCACCTCCACTGGAATCCATTCGGCTACTATCGCGGTGCCATTCGCCATGTCCTCCGTATCTCCAGCACTTCGTCCGCCTCCGCCTCTGCCCATCCCCTGATCTCCGGCGGTACATGCGAAAGCTGTTTGGGTCGGCGCTGGTCACACAAACAACCTGTCCTCCCCCACGCGGAGCACTCTTGATGGGCGGCTGCTCCGATTTCATCTCTGCCCGTTACCGCCGTCGCCACAGGCGGCGTCGCCTCCGCCACCCACGGTACGACCGCCCTCGCTGCCCCCGCCAGTTCCCCAGTCATCCGAGCTTGCCGCTTCCTCCGCCCTTGCCGCCTCCACCTACCTTGCTGCCCCCTCCGCCCTCGCCACCCCCTCCGCCATCGCCGCCCCCTCCGCCCTCGCCGCCCCCTCCGCCCTCGCCGCCCCCTCCTCCCTCGCCGCCCCCTCCTCCCTCGCCGCCCCCTCCTCCCTCGCCGCCCCCTCCGCCCTCGCCGCCCCCTCCGCCCTCGCCGCCCCCTCCGCCCTCGCCACCCCCTCCGCCATCGCCGCCCCCTCCGCCCTCGCCGCCCCCTCCGCCCTCGCCGCCCCCTCCGCCCTCGCCGCCCCCCTCCGCCCTCGCCGCCCCCTCCTCCCTCGCCGCCCCCTCCTCCCTCGCCGCCCCCTCCTCCCTCGCCGCCCCCTCCTCCCTCGCCGCCCCCTCCGCCCTCGCCGCCCCCTCCGCCCTCGCCGCCCCCTCCGCCCTCGCCGCCCCCTCCGCCCTCGCCGCCCCCTCCGCCCTCGCCGCCCCCTCCGCCCTCGCCGCCCCCTCCGCCCTCGCCGCCCCCTCCGCCGTCGCCGTCCTTGCCACTTCCCTCCACCATCACCGCTCCCCTCCGCCATCCATCTTCGCAACCCCATCACCCTCATCGCCCGTTATGTCTTCGCAGCCGACCGCGTCCTTACCGCCCCTTACGTCATTGCAGGCCCCTAGGCCCTCTTCTCCCTCACCATCTCGTGTTTCACCCGTTCCGCCATATCCCCCCCTATTCATCCACTACATCTCCACGTTCTCCTGCCGCCCATCGTTCTCCCACTCTCTCCCTCCCCTCCCCTCCCACTTACCATTCACCTCTCCTCTCCGCCACCACTGCCTCCGCGTACTCAAACGCCAATGCTCTCGTTGCCTTCGCCACCACATCTTTTCGGGGCGGGCCTTCAGCGCATGCGGCTCAGACAAGACTCCGCGATAAGTGTCTCGACGTGCTCCCAGCCTAGCCATTAGACGCTTCGCCCAAGGCTTCCCGGCCAGTCTGCGCTCGAAATGGGCCGGTTCCGGCTGAAAGCGACCTTTACGGTAGAGTGAAATCGACACTGCATTTTTCTCTATATCCAATGTGTAATCGTGGCTGATGCGATAATTGTGAAAAAGAGTGGTAATGCGGACTGCAGTTTCTGTTTTCATTTTTCCTTCAAGATCGGCTCTAATTGACTTTCACGTTCTTTGTTGCATGTGTACACTCACTGCATTGTGCAGTCGTGTTGGTGGACTAAAGAACCACGCGTTACGTTCTTATAGATATTCCAGTTCACCTTGAATATATTTCCTTTTGCTTGCCCTTGTCCCACTTGAATGAATTACAAGCACATCTCTATAGATCGCGAGAGCTTCTACTTTCAAGTTCACTCTAATCTTGTTAGTTAATTACCAGAACCAGTTCCTGTTTCTGTCATTCTTATTTAATCATCCTTGGAAGTAGGAGATCACTGTTTCGATGGCGTAAGGTGATAGCACCTCAGTCAACAATTTATGCAAGAGAACAGAACTAGTAAGATTGGGAACTGAACAGTTCATGTAGGCCCGAATTGAATGGATATAATTAAATAAATCCATATGGATATAATGGATACAATTAAATTAAATATGGATAAGGATAAAATTTATAATGGATTAATTATGGATAATGGGTACAATTAAATTATATTAGATAAAGATGTTGTCCAGATTGCAACCAGTTTTGATTGTTGTTGTTGTTGTTATTATTATTATTATTATTATTATTATCATAAATCATTATTATTATTATCATAAATCATTATTCTTAATATTATCATACTACATTTATTATTCTGAGTCCAAGCTATCTGCTATTCAATATTCCTCGCCTCTCACATTTTTTCGAAAACGTCCGTATAGCGATATGAGAGGAAACCATGATAAATAAAAACGACCCATCACATTAAAAGTCACATTAATGAGCTGCATGTAACTTTACAAACCAAACAACAAAGATTTTTTTCGGTTAACATAGGTTCAGATGTTGCTTAAAGCGTTATTGTCCTCGCATTTATTGAATAAAAAATACCAACTTTTCCCCTCTGGAGTCTCCTTGATCAAAGAATTACTCGTGAAAAAGTAGTCCCCCAGGAGTTATCTGACATGTGTCTGGAAGTAAAAACGCGCACTTTTTCCTGAGCTCTCAGTTCTTTGTGTGTAGCGGTATTTAGTTATTTCTTCAGCAGAACTTTCAAATGAATTCTGAAGCTTGTTTATCGATGTAAAAATACTTTCATTTACATGGGAGCGAGCTTTTTTTTTTTTAAATTGTCAAAACATTCCCATTGCTACCTCTTATTCACACTTCAGCTATGTTGAAAGAGAAGGGGTTGAGATTCCGGCACTCGGTAACACTTGCGCCTAGAATACCTGACCGCGACTTCTCCATCGCAATAACATCTTAATTCACTTCGTTGAAGCCCGGCGAAGCGAGGACCACCGCGTTGCGGGTCGTCGCCCCCCAATGAAAGTCATGGGTGCGCGCACTCCATCGAAGAGGGGGAGGGGGGCAACGGTCAAATTGATGGACGCCGAAAATCCCGAAGAAGAGCGGACCACACGCGCGTGTGCTCGTCCATTCATGAGCACCTGAGCGCGGGGTCGGGCGCTCGGCCACTCGGAGAGGCTGGGGTCAAGGCTGCCCGGCCGCCAGTGTCGCCACCTGGCTGCTGTTGCCGCCGCCGCCGCCGCAGGCGCATCTGGCTTAATCCCGATTATGCATGTTTTTTTTTTTTAGTGTTTCCAAAAAAAGTTAGCAATGTCGGGACGCATCGGACTGCAAATGACATTAGTCCCGTATGTGTAGTGCATGTTTGCTTGGGAGTTGGAGGTGATCTAGATGCATGAAGAATGGGAATGCAATGCCATCAAATGAAATCTGTAGATCGTTTACCGATGCAAATAGTTTCTGTTCCATGGGAGCAAACGGTTCTTGTTTTCAAATGTTGCCAACAACGCTCGTTGCTACCGTTACAATTCTACTAGTATGTCTAGTAAAAAAGAGGAGAGATTCCGGAGCTCAAGAAAACTTGCGCAGATTTCCCCATACCTCGTTGCCCCCCTATCGCGTTCTCAAGTCTTTTTTTTTCTTTCTTTCTTAAAAATATGCGTACAAAATACAAATATAGTTGCCTTTGGAACGTGTGGATAAGAAATTTTCGGTTACAGATTGTACATCGTTAATTTTTAAGCTTCGAATTCCTTTTTCAACGAAGAGGTTCGTTTTCATTCATTGGTAATTGCTCTGCCTGCCGGCCGAGCCGCAGCCCGCCGGCTGCCAGGGCGACTCGTGCGGCGTCCGCGGGCGAGGAGCAAGCGCCTCAGCGCAGGAGGCTCTGCCCGCGGCGCGCGCCTTCATTCCGCCCGGCCCTGCCCCTCCCCCTCATCACCGCCCCTCCCTTTCCCTCCCCTCACCACTGCCCCCCTCACCCCGCCCTCCCTGCCCATCCCCTCACAACCGCCTCCACCACCCCGCCACCCGCTCCGTCTCGCCCCGCCCGCTCCGTCTTGCCCCGCCCCGCTCCGTCTTGCCCCGGCCCGCTCCGTCTCGCCCCACTTCCGTCTCGCCCCGCCCCGCTCCGCCCCGCTCCGTCTCGCCCCGCTCCGCTCCGTCCCGCCTCTCTCTACCCCGCCCCGCTCCCCTTTCCCTCCTCGCCCCGCTCCAACCTGCCCTGCCCCGCCCCGACCCACACTGCTCCGCCCCACCCAAACCGCTCCATTCCCATCCCGCCCCGTTTCTTCCCGCCTCGCCTTGCCCTGCTCTGCCATTGTCTGCGTGCCACGAGAGCGCCCCGGCCGCACACCTGCCGCCAAACATTGTGGACTTCGCGCGTTAACTTTCGTGTTGTATGTTGGGCTCCGTCGGCGCGAACCTATGCCCGTGGCACGCCGCTAATAACTGTTGCAATTGATGCTCGATATCCCGATTTGAGTTGCTCAAAGTGTAATAGGCATTTGCGATGGAAGTGCCTGAACCTGGCAATGAAGGCAACACGCTTATTCATTCGAATATTATTACATTAAACATGCTAAGGAACAAGGGGATTAAAGGGAAATTACTTCGTGCCAAACTATTTGGAGATATTAAAAACTTATTTTAATGTGCAAATATTTGCTTGCCTTAGAAAACTTTTCATTGGGAAGAGCTACTTTTTCCATATACATTTGATGATAATTTTTTTATATGAATGGAATTGAAGATTGTACTTCCTTTGCTTAAAAATGTTACCTCAGTTCTGAAGTACATTACGTAATATACATATTACTTGATGGGTCCTGACGAGACATCTTAATGCGAGTCATCAATTTCATCGTAACTCATGCTATACGAATCCTGCAACTTAACTTTGCACGCTACATTAAACCGATTGCTAATAGAGTACTTTTGGTTTACGCCTACGGCTCCCCCAGTGCTCACAATTCAATAAAACTTCGGACGACTCCGGAAAAGGCTCCCGCGCCATCGCCCTGCGCCGCCCTGCCGCGTTCCCCCGCGGGCGGGGGTTCCCCGCCGGCGGGGGCTGAGGTCGGAGGGGTATTTTTAGCGCGGTTAAGGGCAGCGTGCGAGACGGATCGCTGGAGCCGGAGGTTAATCGCTTGTGCGCTGACGGATGAGCGCCGCCTCCGGCGGAGAGGCGGAGCGCCGCTGGTGTTGCTGCCTCCGCCGCCGCTGTCGTCGAGTCGGCTACTGCGTGGCGAGACACGTCCAATGTGCCTGACCGACACCACTGCACAAACATCAGAATCACACACACACAAATAGCCTAGCCTCTACTCAATGCCATGGCCTCAACTTTGCATGTCGAACTTCATTTCACGAATATTAGCCTCAACGCTTACTTACCTTCATGGACAATGATCGTCTCCTAAATAATATTACCTCAATCGTTAATTTTCACATTTGGGAATGGTATTTCATTATAAAACCATACGAAGCTTTGATGGGGTATCTTCACTCGTGGAGCGAATTCCGTGGCTTGAAGGTGCCCTCCCTCGCGTGATCCCGCAGCCTTTGCGGAAGGCCGTATCTGCAAGTTCGTTGCCACCCATCCGGTCTGCTGAGAGTGCGTCGGCGATGTGCGGCGTCGGCACCCCTCCCCCAGCCTCGCCTCTGCGCGGCGCTGCTGCTGCTGCTGCGAAGCCTATTATTGGGCGGTGCGTGCGACGAGTGGCGAATGCCATTGACCTTTAGCGGTCACCCTAGGGCCCACGCGGTGATGGATGAGCGGCGACGCGCTCTTGATCGTTCGCTCGTTCGGTAGCTCGTTCGCCCTTTCGACGCACCCCCGCCCCTCTTGCCCTCATTTCGCCTGCCCGCCCGCCATCCATTTTCGTCTCCTACCCTCGTTCTCTCTATCGTCTCCGCTCTCCTCCCCGTTGTCGTCCCACTCTCGCCCCCGCTGTCGCCCCCGCGGTCGCCCCCGCGGTCGCCCCCGCGGTACGCCCCTGCGGTTGCCCCCGCTGTCGCCCCTGCTGTCGCTCCCGCTCTCTCCCCCGCTCTCTCCCCCGCTCTCTCCCCCGCTCTCTCCCCCGCTCTCTCCCCCGCTCTCTCCCCCGCTCTCTCCCCCGCCTCTCCCCCGCTCTCGCCACCGCTCTCGCCACCGCTCTCGCCACCGCTCTCGCCACCGCTGTCACCCCCGCTGTCACCCCCGCTGTCACCCCCCGCTGTCACCCCCCGCTGTCACCCCGCTGTCACCCCCGCTGTCACCCCCGCTGTCACCCCCGCTGTCACCCCCGCTGTCACCCCCGCTGTCACCCCCCGCTGTCACCCCCGCTGTCACCCCCGCTGTCACCCCCGCTCTCGACCCAGCTCTCGACCCAGCTCTCGACCCCAGCTCTCGACCCACCTCTCGACCCAGCTCTCGACCCAGCTCTCGACCCACCTCTCGTCCTTATCCTTACTCCCCCTCCTTTCCCGTCCACGCAGTTCTCTTGCCCCGTACTGCTTCCGATACTTCCGATCGCCCCGCTCGCACCTCGCGCGTCACAACGCCGCCCACGGTGGCAGGCATGCACGCATCCCTCCTCCGCAGTGTCCATCCCTCGCGCAGCCCCATCTGCCTGTCAACTCCTAGCTGAAGCACTTTACTATGCGTGTTCGACCGCATCTCGTGTACTTTTAATGCTCTGCGGATTCGCATCTCTACTGTGTATTCGCCCACCTCGTATCTGTCACTTCCTCCGCTATCGTCTGTGTTGTTACTTCCTTTCTCGTGCTAGTGTTGCTTGACGTTAAATCAGTACATTTTGTTTCTCGTTTGAATTTGAAATTGCCTTAATTTCTATAATTTATTAGTTAAATATTTTCGTGATATTAATTTTTTTATTATGTTACGATTCACACTACTACTAAAATTAGTATTACTTACTACAAAAAGCTCTTATCGGCAAGAAAATTCAGCCGAAATTGGCATTATCATTGTAAGGGAAACCGCCCATGAATCAAATGCTTTCCAATACTATTGAAGCTTTTTTTATAGCTGGCTTATAGATTCTGTATGTAATTGTGACTGCATTAAAATCCTTACCTTGAAGAAATAAGAATCTTCTTGTATTTGAGGAAATCCATATCGTTCACCGTACCTCATATCTCATTTTTAACTTATGAGACAGGTGTACCAATATTTGGTCAAGTTGAATTTATCTCACAGCTACTCAAGTAACCGGAAGGTGAACAAGAGTTGTGTACGAGATATCGGAAAGAAACATGTCCTTGAGTGAAAGGCGCATAGCGGAAACAGTATTACATTTGCAGTATGACTACACTGAGGAGACGACTACCTGTACTTCCTCTAGGAAAAGCCAGAGCCTCTCTCAGAAAACTAAACTGGTAAAAAATAATTTACAAAATTATCGTCATTGCCAGTATGAGACAGACCGTGATACAGCTGCAATTTGTTCTAACTAAAAGAACATATATAGTAATGTGTTTTGATTGGAAGTGAATTGATGTATGTATGAGAGGAAAGAGAGAATCCAACTGTACGATCGACGGTTTTTGTGTTGTAAAATAAAATTCATTGAATTACAATTACTGTTTGTTTGATAAGGTATTCTGTGTATATTCGTTATTATTATATTGTCATTGATTATAATTCATGCTTCCTGGCATTCACATTAGCCAAATGAAGTATTTTTCCGTCGGTCAAATTGTATACAAATTGTATGTATACTTTTTTTTGGGGGGGGGGGCATGCCTTCCCCTAAAAAGCCTAGAGTTTTCGTTCGTTACCTTCCTTTATTTGGCAAAATTAATTTAAATATTTATATTGAATTATGTAATTAAATAATATTGTATAATATCTTACACTACAAAAATAATACACAATATGACAAATATGTTTAACAAAAATCTATGATGCCCCAACCCCACCCCCCACCCCCGAAAAAAAAGAAGAAAAGATCGGCTGCATCCGCTCCTGTGCTTCCGATATTAGGTACAGTGACGGCGCAGGTTTTCTCCATTCCAGCCATTCACATGTTCTTGACGAAACGATGTGACGCCTCCGCAGTCAAACCCGAAATGTGTCGTCGTTGTCCTCGGTGTTGCAGCTAAGTGACGTTTAATTAATGATGGGGGAAGGCCGTCCATCACACGCAACTTCGGGGTTGGGACGTCGCGTCGGGGCGGCGACGCAGCGAGGGCGGCAAGGCGACAGCGGGGCCGGCCACGTGATGGCGCCGGCGCCGGCGCGGCGACGGGGGCCGCAAAACACAGACGCAGCGGCGGGTCAGGGGCAAACGGCGGCCCCGGTGACACGGTCGCGGTGGGGGAACAGATGGTTTCGAGGAAAAGCGTTTCGTGGCAGGTTCCATTGCAACTGTTCGTTGCTAATTGAATGTACCGTTGTCGTCGTTATCACTTCCTTTTTACTTTCTTTTTCTTTTTTCTTTCTTTTACTTTACTCTCTGCCAAAGTACACACTTTGGCAGAGAATGGTATTTAACGCTGCAGAAAAATTTCTACGTCGAGACATTGACAGAAATATAAGTTTTTTGGGAGGCGGGTGAGAGTGGGGGAGCTGAAACCCAAAATGTATTTTTTTTTTACTTTCCCGGTTTTACATGGTAATAAATTTAATCGTCTCAACATAATTTTGTAGGTTTTCCTACTGCTCACTCTCTTCTTTTCTGCACACCAATTATTCCACTTTCGCTTGGCCCAATCTGTCCGTCGAGAATTCGTGCGGCCTCTGTGTTTAGGGAGGAGACATCTGAGAGGGGAATCGACGCTGCACGCTCGAACTAGGCTTGACGAATCTGCGACGCACCGGTTGTAAAATCTTTCGCAGTCTATTGGCGAAACAGCGACAACAATTTTACAACCGGTGGCCCAGACATCAATCCGGGCTTGAGAAGAGCCTGATCTTTCTACAGGCCCTAAATATGACCGAGCTGAGGATCCCCATAACAATATTGGAATATTGAACATTTATATTCACTCGTAAAATTAATATGAAAATCCCGATTTTAAAAATATAATATTAAGATGTTTTAAATAATTATAAAATAAAATTTGTTTAAAACATTATTTGGAACTCCTAATCAGCAGCGAGGGTGTAAACATGTACTTATACTGCGATTTTCGTAACTTTGTCCCTGACAGAAATCAGCTGTTCACGGTTTCATCCAATCGGGAGCTTGAACGTCACCATAGTGACGTCACTGTCGTGAAATATAAGCTCCTGATTGGATGGCAGCGAACAGCTGATTCCTGTAGGGGACAAAGTTACGAAAATCGCAGTATAGTATTATTCATTATTCCACCCTTGGGCTTGAGCGCGTATGGGGCCCTTAATGGTTATGGGTAACGCGTGGAATATGCCTGCCAGCTCTACCAAAGAGGGCGGGAGCGAGTCACGTGCGCGTATTGTGTTGCATTTAGCCCCCGACGCGGAGCGGCGCGTCCGCCCGCTTTCAAGACCGGGCGCCAGGGCGGCGGCGCGCGCCCCGGGACGACGACGCACATCTCCATAACTATGCGGCGGAATTAATGCGTGTCCTCTCGCTAATGAATCCGATTAGCATAGCTGCGACGCACGTTCGCTCGCTCGCTCGCGCGTGCCGGCGTCGAATACATTTGTTCGTCTCGCGGACGTGTCGCATGCGACAGCGAATCGCTCGCCGGGCGAGAGCGGTGCGCCGGGGGGGGGGGGGCGCGATGCGGCGCGGTGACGTTTGCGACAGGTCTCATGCATAACTGCGTGCGTGCGATTTGTATGTTCGTTTGTGGTGCCAGGAGAACTTGATTGCCCAATACGCTGATTATTAGTGAAGTACGCGGAAGCCTACTCACCGCGGAGTGTGAACAGAAGAGAATTGAGATGAAATCAGTTTTTCCTTTGTTATCTTAACCGTGCGATAACGCATAGTTTGCCTATGTGGCTGTTATATTCGCATACACAAAAAATAACATGATTTGTCCAGCACTGGTTAGTGAACTACTTTGAATTTACGTTGATTTTAACATTATATAATAAAAAATATAAAATAAAATTATTTGGAAAACCTAATCAGGTGGGGGGAGGGGGTAAGCATGTGTTTAGTGTTATACATTAATCCACCCCAGAGCTTGAGCGTGTATGGGGCCCTTAATGGTTGTGGGTAATGTGTTGGAGATAGCAGCGCCACCACGAGGTGGGGAGCGAGTCACGTGCGCGTATTCTCTTGCATTTAGCCCCTGACGCGGCGCGCCCGCCGGTTTCATGACCGGGCTATAGGCTGTGTTAATTAATCCTGTGTGCGCTTTGTATGGTCGTTGCGGTGCCAAGAGAACCCGATTGCCCAATATGCTGATTATTAGTGAACCTCGCCGAGGCCTACTCGCCGCAGCGTGTGAACAGACCGGAATTGAGGTGAAACCAGTTTTTCATGTGTTATCTAAACCGTGCGGTAACCCATAGTTTGCCTATGTGACTGTTGTATTCGCATATGCAAAAATGTAACATGATTTGTTCAACTCTGGCTAGTGAACTACGTTGAACGGCCTACATGTTGCAGCAACGATCATTTATTTACTCATGACAGACCCGAGTTGAAGTGCAGGCACGAAATCGCCAAATTTCCAAGTTGTACATGACAGGTGTCCTGTATAACTTATGTGACTTGTAGATTGGCCTGCGATGCAGAGAGAACTTGATAGTCTAACCTGTAGAACTACGCAGAGAATTCTTCACGACACAGGCCAATGTACCCATGTATGTGGCAACAGCGTGAGTTTGTACACATGAAATTTTGTTGTAATAGATATACAAGCGTCGCCAGAAATAGTCATTATTATACATTCAGAATTCTTTCTTAATTTTCTAAGCCTTAGTTCATTGAAACATTTCTTTCTCTGCGAAAATGCGTATTTCCTTCCTGAGCTAAAGTTTTTATTCCATATTATTACGTCCTTTTCCTTCGAAGAAAAAAAATGTCCGTAAAATGTTCATTTAATATTCGCTAAGTCCCCGTTAAATTTGTTGACATTTGGAAGTTGATGGATGGCCGTACAAACCCGAATCTCTTCAAGGAGAACTCATACTTTACGTTGGAAAGATGACGTGATTAATCACAATTAATAGGGGATGAAGTGACACGTGACACTGATCGAGGAAATATTAGAGAGAGAGTACAACCCAGTTTCTAAGTTGTTAACGCTATAGAACAAAAGGGGATGTCGTTGAAAGGAAGGTTGAACGCATGTAGTGTATCATAATCGTTCATAATCATTCACGACCTGGCAATCAACAGTCATGCTTTCGAATTTGAAATATCAGAGGTGCAAATCTCATTGATAATTAATGTAACGAATCGGATTAATTCAGCGACCCTCTTTCGATAGGCATCTTTGCATTTTAGATTACTCCTCAAGTGAATCATGCGTTGAAAGTGCAAACAAAAGAAGGTAATGTCCTTACTTTGCGGATTGGATCCAGTACGAAAACATGCTCACCGAGGATATTGTAACCTACCTCTTGATACTTACTGAAGCATTTCTTAATTTCTTCCTCGCATTTCTGGTGCTGCGTCTGCTCGAAATGGCCATGCTTCAGTGTAATCCGGCCGTAACATATGACAGGACTGGCTTCGCAATCAATAATTTTGTCGTCCCGGAACGTGGAACAATTCACCATAAACTAAATGGATATGCATTCCATTTTGTGGTTTATAACAGTGAAAATAATGAAAATGAAAGTAACAAATGCATACTACAGTTTTAATAATAAATAACATACATTCCATTATTCATAAAATCCAGAGGGACTTCTTTGAACTTTTACTTGTTTATTTCTGTAGCTGTAATATTTTATGTCTTTGCGTTACGTCAACTTCAGCATTATGTTGTTTTTATTTAAGTCCTCTAATTTATAGCCTCAAATATTTGCAAAAGCGGTTGTATATAATTTTAAAAAATATGTGAAAAGTATAATACACTAGAAACGAAAAAATTCTCGTAAAGCATTAATCTACTTTTTCAAATTGCACATCAGAGTTTTAGTATACAGAATTATTGTATTTTTTTAACGTACGTAGAAAACATTTTTATTTGAAGTATAGAAACATTCAGAAAACAAATTGCACCTAGCATTGAAACTAATATTACATACAGAATCACGTTGCATTTAACATGTGGGTGTGCAGCGCAGAAATAGCAGCGGGTGACCCTTGACCCCTGGGAGCGCACCCCCGCAGTATCGCCGCTGGCGGTTTGGGTCGGGTTCGGGTTCGGCGAGGAGGCCAAAGGTCGCCCTCGTTGCCTGCGTTTCGCCCAGTTATTTAAACGCCACGCGCTTTGTGCGACTCTAATTAGTTCGTCCGAATAGCCTCTTCAAAAATGCGGATTAATTGAATGCCCCCCGTCCCCGTTGGCGGCAATTGTCCGCCCGTAATGATGTGGCTGTTTGATACGCCGAGGATTTGATGGAAGAAGAGGGGGTAGGGGGCGTGAATTCATTTCGAAAGGTCAGGGGGTGTAGAGGCCCGATTTTTCGGGTGTGGACAAAGAGATTCCTTTCAGCGTTTGTTGGAGAATCCGTCTCCGGGCGATGCTTTTTTCAAATGGTTGCGTCTTTTTTTTTTCGAGAATTTAATTTGATTTTGGTGGCGATGTTCCGTAGTTTAAATGACATTTGACAGCAATTATTGTATTAAACGTACTTCTTTTTCCGCGGACAGTCTGCCTAAAATAGTTGATGTTTCGTGTTTCAGCTTTTGATACTTCGTCAATGTCTTCCCGCTCGTAGTTTCCGTCTTTGATTTACTAATATATGTCGCAGTGTCTCATCCAGTTTGTTATATTTCTGAGAAGAAGTATTAGATCAGCGTCCCTTTTGAAATGTTCGTTTATGCTAGTTATGCTAGTTAAACGTGTTAAGGAACACGTATTAGTTCTTAGTTTTTACTGAACTATTCTCGAGAACGTTCTTTCCTGTGTCGATCGTTCTACTTCTGGTGAACCTCGATTGAGTGATTATTTCGTGTTTCCAGGCGCGTCAACTGCCGTGGTCGTTAGTCCCGTTAGTGTCGTGCGTGTTTTTATCACTGTAGGTGGCGGTGAGATCTGGCACCGACCTACACTCTCTTCGCGAATATTTCTTCTTTTAGGTATCTCTCATTAGCGGGACACCGCCCCTGCCGGGACAAGCAATAAGCTCAAGCCTAGTCTCCCGACATGCTTGGTAGTGCAGGCATGTAAATGTCTGGATGTAAGGGGAAAGGATAGGACACGGAAGGGAAAGAAATATCGCGTCCAATCCGTGACCCGTTTGTTAAGGCACTACTCCGGCATTGGCCTGGTAGTGTTTGGAGAAACCACAGACGGATTAGAATACGACGAAACCACAATACGACGGATTAGAGCAGCCGGCCGCTAGAATTTTCCTCCGGACAGCGGCTGAGCTCGACCTGTGTAGCTAGTGTCCAAACTCCTGCCATCCTCTGGACCCGAATCCTAGGACCTCGCGGTCAGAGGCACTACAATGACATGAAATAATGTAAAACCTGCCACCCTCGAAACTGGAGCCCTACGACCTCACTGTCAGAAGCACTGTAGTGACATCAGTTGATGCCCTGAGCCAACAGCCGGTGGTGAACTTCGGATACACAGAGATCTTGCGGAAAGTTTAGAAGGAGCGTATCCTCCAGCAAAGTGTTTGAAGGTCCTCCCCTCTAGTGGAGGTGGATGCCAGGCGGGCGCCCTCGGTGCGGTCGCACCAATCCCGGTCCTCTGCGTTCTCACGCGGCCGGAGCGGCTCCAGCCCGGAAGGACCCCGCGCCTGCGTACACTACCTGACGCATCTTTTTGTTCGCCCGGCATCCGGGTGAGGCGGATGCGAAGCGTGGTATAGCACGGGCGTGACGGGGTTGGCACAGGACGGGTGGTGGTCGGCACGGTACGGAAAAAAAAAAAAACAATAAGAAAAAGGACGGGATATGCGCGGTACGAAACAGAACGATGATGTACTGAACCTGGTGGGAACGGGAGCTGTTGGAACGAAACGAAATGATGCAGCTCGTCATGTGACAGGGGATGCAGAGACTGCGAAAGATCATTCACCGTCACCACTGTACACCCGCACCAGATCCATTTCTTTGGCCGCTTCGTCCGTCGGTTACAGGCTTGGCCCTCCCCTGCTCATTTCTCACAGTCAGTCGGCCTTCACCGGGTCTTCGTTCCACTGCTGTTTTATTCTCCATCTCTCGCCTTCACTCCCGACGCCTTTCTTTATCACGAAGTCTTTTTCTCCTAGATTTCGCCACTGCCTTGTTCTCAACATTGCGTCTACCTCATCGCCTCCATCCGCGCTTCCATCGCGCTCCATCCTCCCCATCGCCTCGATCCGCGCTTGGCCTACATATACCCGCCCACGCCACCATCCTTCTCTCATCGGCCACGCACTTGTACTTCGATTAAAACATTAAGTCCTATGACACTTGGTCAGCTGTGATTCTCTCATCTATTGGGGGGTTGTAGGTCACCATAGTTACGTCACTCTGAGAACGTTCTCGATTGTCGCTAACGTCGCAGCTGACAAGCGTCAACGGACTTAATGATTTAATCGAAGTATACCTCTTCATCCGTCTAGTCTCCACGGCGTAAATCTTCTCTCAACTTTGTCCCCATTTCTTCTCTTGCACGCCTTTAAATGCATTATACTACCGCGTATGTCGGGAGACCATGGCTTTTCCCACTAAGGAGATACCTGGGAAGGGGAAACCGCGCTTGCCAACGTGTAAGTCTGCGCCGGATGGGATTTCATGTTCCAGCGGGGAGACACCGCCATCACCTCTAGGAACATTGCCTGCAGTACCCTCACGGAACTAATGACCACGGCATGTGACACGCCCGGAAACAAATCTTCACTCACCCCCCTTCGCATCTGTGGTGATCTCCTCTCGTCCCTTGTCTCTTTGCCTCACCCTCACACATCGCTCCCCCCGCCGCCGGGCGCACAATCAGCCGCTTGTGGGCGGCGCCTTTGATGTGCGGGGACACTCTTTCCGCGCGACCCGGTCGCAGGCGCACTCCACGCGCTTCCCTTGTCGTCGGCGGCGGCGTCCGCCCGCAACAGGTGCCAAGGCGGCGCGGGGCGTGGCGGGTGGCGGCAAGGGGCGGGTGGACGGGCGTGCGGGCGGAAGCCCCGGAGGCCACGTGCCGACGCCGCCGGCGGCGCTGCCGGCGCTATTCCCGGCGCCCTGCGTCCTCCCCCTCCCCTGCCGTCGCTGCTCGGCATGAGTGCCGCCGCCTGCGGGTAGTGTGCTTCGAAAGTCTTATGAAAGTTCGCTCCGCGGGGCGGTGTGATTTCCATATTGAGCACCGCGCGGAAATCTGGCCATCGAGTTGGGCAAAATGGTTTCAGATTGAAACTTCCAGTATGGTAACTGCCAACTCGTCCTCAACGTAACAGGATCTGATGGGTAAAGTAGGACGGCGGATGAACGTGAGAAGGAAAAGTTAAGTAATATTCCTGGTATGGTGATAATGTTTCTTTAAAATTTGTTTGAAATTTTGAATGGTGTACATCAGTTTAGAATGCTCTTAGTATACAAATTTCGTGAAACACTGAAGTTTATTGTACTTTATAATACATTCTTGCTGCTTTATAGTTTTAGTTATGAAGCGTCTAGTATCAGAGAGGGTTGCCTATTTGTGTTAGATGACACATTTAAAAAAAAAATGTTTTGTGTGCATTTGGTGTGAAGATCATGACCTGACAACTTGGATGAAGTTCTTAATACGCGCGCTATCATTGTAGTTGAATGAATTCCTAAAACGTCGACAATTACTCTTACAACTTTTAGTATTTTAGTAGATGGTATTTTCTTACATTAAATTGTATTGATTAGTCTTCAAACAATTGACAAGGATTGAAAACACATTTCTCTGAACGTGCACTGAGAAAGAGGCTATCTCTCTCGCCCTCTCCCAGCTTGTGAAGTGGTGATGCGTCGCTTGTCGTTGGCTTAGCGCACATGCCCGCCGCGGGCCTCCTTACGAAAAGCATTGCGGAGCAGGAGAGGTACAGCTTGCAAAAAAATATAAACAGTGCATGAACAAAAAGAAATAAAATGGCCTAAAATGTGCAAAATCTCGACGTATTGAGGTGGTTGATTGATTATTTGTTTTCGGGCGTATCTACGGGCTACGGTCATTAGTCCTGTAAGCTTGGTACATGTTCTTATACTGGAGGTGGCAGCATTCTTCTCCCATTGGATGGTGAGATCTGGCGCAGACTGACACGTCGGCTTGCGGGATTTTCCCAACCAGATATCTCTCACCAGCGAGGCATCGCCCCAGACTGGAGAAGGTTTGAGCTTCTTTCTGTTCTCGCGTCATGTGTGGTTCGTATTGGAGTATTTTTGTTATACTTTTCTTTTTACATTTCAATGCCAGCCGACCGCAAGTGACCAGACCGATACAAACTCTTACTGCACCAATGTTCCGCGTCCGTTTATCCGCAGGCCGGCGCCGGCCCCTTCCGCTTCATTGTTCCGGCGGCGTAGCGCGGCGCGGGGCGGCGTTTGTGTCCTGCTTCGACTTCCGGCGCGGCGCGGCGCGGCGTCGCGTGTTGTGTCGCCGGCTCTTGGGAGCCCCTTGTCTCCTCCCCAGCAGACGACGCGTTCCCCGCCTCCGGCTAAATTTAATTTCCTCCTCTGTTTAGAGCCGGTTCCTTCAACCTTTTATTCTTCGGCATCTGGTTTAAGTTGGATGCTACGGTTGTTTTTTTTTGTCACATTTCCTGTGTTTTAAAGATCTTTCCGTAATCCGTCGCGAGTTGTATTTATATGGAGAAACACTGTGCTAGAAAGGTTTCGTTCAGAAATCGGGTCAGTCACTATCAGTCGTGAAATGTATATTGTACGCCTGGTCGGTTCGAACGAACATAAAGTTTATGCTTGTCTGTAGTCTTGTTTATGTTTCGCTAGAATGGTTCGGCTTTTTTTCCCTAGTTCTTTTCGGGAGAGTGGAGTATATGGCATTGAATGGGAATCATCCACTAGCAAATCTATTTCACCGAGTTGTAAATGTAAATGTGTTCATGACTTGCTATTCAGTTCTGTGTCAATCAACGTTGCCAAGTCGTATGTTCAGAAGAAACACAGATGCTGAGTATTGGACGTCTTCGTTAAGGGTTTGTTTGTGTTTGGAACACGAGAGGTTCTGGAGGGCCTCACAAAAAACCGCCCACTCGGCACTAGCGAGCAGTGCTTACAACTGGTTGTCGCGTGCCCTAATTCCCTTTCGGCAGTTCCGCCACGCGCTGTGGCGGACGTGCGTTGCCACACACAAGGAAGTCAACTTGGGACTGTTCTTGGTGTGCTTTGGATATAGGATGTGAGTGTACGGTCATTTTATGACACGTTCTGTCGATAAGTCGCTGTACGAACTCGGAATCTTTTCCTTACGCGAAGTCCAGCCCGAAACGTGTAAGCCAGAAAAAAAAATGTCCGCTGAAATGTGTCAGTGAAAGTAGAAATTGATAGAAAGAAGGGTACATTATTTTTCTGGTTCAGTACAGGCATAGCTAATAAACGGGAATTTTCATTGTGTTCCAATTAGAATGTAGGTGTGGAAGGATCTATTACGAGCTTCCACTTCGCTCGAAAACACACGAAGCACCTACTAACAACGCGGCGATACTGTGAAGGCATAATACAGGTCCATCAAGCTGGCCCGCCCACCATAGCAGAATCAAACCAAACTAGTACCAGAATTTCTAACTATTTTATTACTAATTTATTACCGCAAACCCGATTTTTTTACCACTCGTCTTCACCCCGAAACAGGGGGTGGCGGGCCAGCTTGATATCAAGCTGGCCCGCCCACCATAGCAGAATCAAACCAAACTAGTGCCATAATTTTTAACTATTTTATTACTAATTTATTACCGCAAAACTAATTTTTTTACCACTCGTCTTCACCCCGAAACAGGGGGTGGCGGGCCAGCTTGATATCAAGCTGGCCCGCCCACCATTGTAGAATCGAACCAAACTCGTGCCATAATTTTTAACTATTTTATTACTAATTTATTACCGCAAAACTAATTTTCTTACCATTCATCTGCACCCAAATATATAATTTTTAACTATTTGGTTACTAATTTATTAGTCATGAGGGCGGCGAGCCCGCCCTGTCCCTTATAGCGTCCGGCTAACAGTCTTGCTGGTTTTTCCGAAGCCTGCCCGAGGGTTAAATACCCGGCGGGTCTTGGCTATTTTTGCCTGAGGCAGGTATTACCAAAGCTTTGCAAATGGAATTATACTCGTAGATACTTCGCCAATGGTTTTGGTATAACTAAAATTATTTATGGTCGTTGATGTTCAGTTACTGGTCTAAAATGTCCAATAATTGCAAATCGAGACTGCCGTTGGAAACATTAAATAAACTTTGTAATTTCCAGATATCTCGAAGATTCTGGCATGCGATGAAGGATTCATTCGTTGGTTTTGTTTTGTTCTCCTTACGAAGTTCATCGTAAGTAGAGAAAGTTATGCAATCGTGCGCCGGAAAACGTAGAATTTTCCGCAGAAACACTCTTATTTAAATAAAAGTTTATTAATTTCAAACATTACGTTGTGTATGTTGGATTTCCACATCTCCTGAATCATCCTGACGGTAAAGTATTGTATGAAGAAAAACAGGTGTTAACCTTAATAAAAGAAGAAGAAGAAGACGTTGTGTACAATGATGAAACGGAGATCCTGTAATTGGAAATCTAATCCATCTACCGAGTATTATTTTCTGTGCGTACTTCACGAAAAGAACTTACCAAGTAAACTATCCAATTTAAAATGCGTAATATAAAGAAAGTTATGTAATTCCGCCACAAAAAAACGGGAATTTTTGACACAAAAACTCGTATTGTGATTCGGAAAAAGTGGACAAATCCTATTACAATATGTAGTAATTTACTTTCTCTAACATGTCTTATAGCGAGATTTCGAGAATTGCGGTTTCTTAATATGTTTTTTACTTCCTTGAATACGTATATATGTGTATACGGAGTATTATACGTAGAATACAGAAAATGATGCTGCGGAATATCAATTTCGAGATCTAAACGGAAATAGAGGTTTTGGACCTTCCTGATACCGAAAAAGTATTTGTTTTTTTTCAATACGTCCGTCCGTCCGTCTGTCTGTCTGTGAATTAGAAGAATAATTTTAATAATAATAGTAATAGTAACAACAACAAACATTTGTTCTATTAATCTGGAATTATTAGTTTATTAATATTTATTTACAACAGCAAGAAAAACTGTGTACATTTCTGGAGCATATTTGTTGTGAAACTAAAACAAGGAAAGTGTATTACAAAATCTATCTGAATGTATACTTCATTTGGCAAGCTTATTTCACTTTTAAACAGTTTACCAGGAATTCACTGTTCTTGTCAATACAATTTTCTTTCGACGCCAAACACGCAGGCGCGTGCCTTTCTCTTTAAACTCGTGCTCTGGACGGTCACAAGAGTATTTGTGTTGAAAAATCGCCAATTTACGCTGCCCCATCACAATAATTTGTCTTTACTATGTACGTATTAATGCGAGAAAATAAAAATATCTGATATGTGTAACGCAGATATTTTGTTTTCATGCGCAACATGGTCTTCTATTAGCTTTTGAGTTAATTTCTGTAAAGCGATTTTTTAAAATTATACTTCGAATTTCTTGTTGTACTTTCTAAATTATGTAATGTGCTGAGCAATTGAATATTCCTGTCTTCTTTTTCTGAAGCAATCCTTTACAGGTCCATTGGAGCGTCTTAGAAATATTAGTGTATGAATGAATGCTGTAAAGGCACTTGGTGCCTGATCCGCTCCTTCCGTTTCGGCTAGGGGGAGGGTCATAGAATTCACCCCCAGGTAAACAGCTTGCCTCCGCCGGGAAAATCCCACTGCCTTCCGATGGACGGTACAGGCATTTCCTTTCCAATCTGCAGGCTGCGGGGCTAAGTTATGGAATTCACTCTCGTTTCCCGGAAATATTTTTTTTTATCAGCCTAAAATAATTTAAATTCGTTTCTTACTTTTAGATCATACACTTTAAAAATATTATTATTACTGCTATTTTATTGTTAAAAACATATATGACTAGTTAATGAAATACGTTCTTTAGTGACAGATTTTGTGACAGAAATGTAATATACGGTTTTTTGAGCATTTTCGCATAATTTGCTTGAAATATACAGGTCATTTGGAATTTTTTAAACAATTTTTTTCTGAAAAACAGCACCACTTTTTTCTTCAACTTTTCTCCTCGTATGCATTTCGTATGTACGTGTGAATTTCTGTGAATTGTCTCATTGTTGGGACATGAATTAGCTGCGTAAAATGCACTATTAATTGTCGAATTTGTGTTCATATTTGTTTGAAAATTATTAGTTTTCACACCTAATGTTCTATAACTTGTAATTAGTTTTACAAAAAAAGATGACATATGTTAATAAGGAGAGAAACTTCCGTAGAATTGTATGACGCAGCCATTACTAAAGGCGAGAAAGTATGT
This sequence comes from Acheta domesticus, assembly GCA_031308135.1. Lineage (NCBI taxonomy): Eukaryota > Metazoa > Arthropoda > Insecta > Orthoptera > Gryllidae > Acheta > Acheta domesticus. Next base: position 95,903,132 of record JAHLJT010000631.1, read on the forward strand.
ACTGTTTAAACAGCTGAAGTTTTTTCTCGTAACTCTTTTGTAATCCATGGTTCGACACAATGATGCAAGGAAATGGTTAGAGTGTTATTTTTCCTCTTAAAACGATATAATGACGTCCTATGACAGAAATTCATTTTCTGTCATAAAAAATATTTCTCACTTGCAAAGAGGTAACCTACATAATACTTTATGAAAATCAATTACAAAGTTGGAATTTGAAGAATCTATTTTTGAAATAAAAAAATATTTTTAAAATATTCAAATTGCCGTTTAGGATATTGAATCTATATAAAACTATGAAAAGTATGATTTTTTCAAATTTTTCAAAGTGGTTTGGGAAAGTGTAAAAAAATTCTAAAAATGTAAAAGTATTTAATTTTTCTTAATTTTACTTTAAATGCGTAAGAAGTGTATTTCGTACAACATGGATAAAGCGAAATTGTAGTGATTTAGTATCTTGAACGGAATCAATGCACGAAGATGGACAGCTTGATCGGAGCTGAAAATGTTTAATTATGTTGGCATGGATCATCTTCCAGACTGGACACAGATGCACAGTCACTGTCACTATCCAAAAGTAACTCAATATTGCGTGATGTCAGCGATTGTTCTCGACAAGCCATTTTTACTTCAAAAAGCACACGACCCAAGCGCAAGCAACTATTAGCAGAATACGACTGCGATCGCCCGTGAGAAGCGTGGGCCGTGGCGGGTTTGTTACGAATGGGGTGTGTGACAGGAGATAGTAGACAGTGAAGCGCTATGTATAACTACAAGGGCCTAAAGAAGAAGGCGCCCTAACAAAAGAAAAGCTTTGATAAGCTGAAGAGATATTTATATGGAACCACGTCTTTGGTTTATGCCAATACAATAAAATATTAAGACATTGCAAATCATACAATACAATAGATAACAAAATATGAAAACGATATATTTATTGCACTGATATAAACTTGATTGCTCCCTATTGTTATCTGCTACTGTCGAAAAAATATCTTTCTAATACAAGTTAATTATTACATACGAAGTTAAAAGAATATATTATGGAACAAATTTGTGAAAGTTATATGTACATGCCCCACGAAACCCAAATTTCGTTATAAATTCCAAACAGAAATCATCTCTTCAGTTCTTACTGTGGTATGTGAACTTATTATAATTTTATTGTCGTTAGAGCGGCGTCTCCAGGTGAATGTTGAATGGCGATCAACATTCTCCTATGTTTCTCTAGCGGCGGCGCACTGTAGAAGCATGAAAAGTCAGAGCAGCCCACGCTTCCTTTCGCGCCTCGGAAGACCGTACTCCGTCAACACATCCCTGTCGGATGGCGTAGGCCAGAGCGCGGAACGTGAGAATCGCCGCGCCGCTGCTTGTCACCCGTCAGCAAGCGATAGATAATGGCCGTCGCACGCCTCTGGAGGTCAAGTGAAAAAGTTCTCATTGGTACCGCTGGGTTGAAATGCTCTGGGAAACCTCTTTCCCATTAGTCTTTAAAAGGTTAAAATGACTTCGCATGAAGTTTTTCTAGAGCTCAAAAATTCTGTGAAATAGAGCTTTAAATTTTCTGTTTACAGTAACGCTTAAACGCAATTTTCTTAAAAACGGCTCCAATTTTTCAATGAAATTTCAATATGGGAGGCGGTTTTACTTTTCTGTAATATTCTTAAAGTACCAATTCGATTCTACAATTAGTAAACGGAAAAATTGAGAAAATTTAAAAGAAATGTACTGTGGGGCGATAAAGTGTATGATCTAAAAGTAAGAAACGAATTTAAATTATTTAGGCGGATAAAAAAAATATTTCGGGAAACGAGAGTGAATTCCATAACTTAGCCCCGCAGCCTGCAGATTGGAAAGGAAATGCCTGTACCGTCCATTCTGAAGCAGTGGGATTTTCCCGGCGGAGGCAAGCTGTTTACCTGGGGGTGAATTCTATGACCCTCCCCTAGCCGAAACGGAAGGAGCGGATCAGGCACCAAGTGCCTTTACAGCATTCATTCATACACTAATATTTCTAAGACGCTCCAATGGACGTGTAAAGGATTGCTTCAGAAAAAGAAGACAGGAATATTCAATTGCTCAGCACATTACATAATTTAGAAAGTACAACAAGAAATTCGAAGTATAATTTTAAAAAATCGCTTTACAGAAATGAACTCAAAAGCTAATTGAAGACCATGTTGCACATGAAAACAAAATATCTGCGTTACACATATCAGATATTTTTATTTTCTCGCATTAATACGTACATAGTAAAGACAAATTATTGTGATGGGGCAGCGTAAATCGGCGATTTTTCAACACAAATACTCTTGTGACCGTCCAGACCACGAGTTTAAAGAGAAAGGCACGGGCCTGCGTGTTTGGTGTCGAAAGAAAATTGTATTGACAAAAACAGTGAATTCCTGGTAAACTGTTTAAAAGTGAAATAAGCTTGCCAAATGAAGTATACATTCAGATAGATTTGTAATACACTTTCCTTGTTTTAGTTTCACACAAATATGCTCCAGAAATGTACACAGTTTTTCTTGCTGTTGTAAATAAATATTAATAAACTAATAATTCCAGATTAATAGAACAAATGTTTGTTGTTGTTACTATTACTATTATTATTAAAATTATTCTTCTAATTCACAGACACACAGACAGACGGACGGACGGACGGACGGACGGACGTATTGAAAAAAAAAACAAATCCTTTTTCGGTATCAGGAAGGTCCAAAACCTCTATTTCCGTTTAGATCTCGAAATTGATATTCCGCAGCATCATTTTCTGTATTCTACGTATAACACTCCGTATACACATATATACGTATTCAAGGAAGTAAAAAACATATTAAGAAACCGCAATTCTCGAAATCTCACTATAAGACATGTTAGAGAAAGTAAATTACTACATATTGTAATAGGATTTGTCCACTTTTTCCGAATCACAATACGAGTTTTTGTGTCAAAAAATTCCCGTTTTTTTGTGGCGGAATTACATAACTTTCTTTATATTACGCATTTTAAATTGGATAGTTTACTTGGTAAGTTCTCTTCGTGAAGTACGCACAGAAAATAATACTCGGTAGATGTATTAGATTTTCAATTACAGGATCTCCGTTTCATCATTGTACACAACGTCTTCTTCTTCTTTTATTAAGGTTAACACCTGTTTTTCTTCATACAATACTTTACCGTCAGGATGATTCAGGAAATGTGGAAATTCAACATACACAACGTTATGTTTGAAATTAATAAACTTTTATTTAAATAAGAGTGTTTCTGCGGAAAATTCTACGTTTTCCGGCGCACGATTGCATAACTTTCTCTACTCACGATGAACTTCGTAAGGAGAACAAAACAAAACCAACGAATGAATCCTTCATCGCATGCCAGAATCTTCGAGATATCTGGAAATTACAAAGTTTATTTAATGTTTCCAACGGCAGTCTCCATTTGCAATAATTGGATATTTTAGACCAGTAACTGAACATCAACGACCATAAATAATTTTAGTTATACCGAAACCATTGGCGAAGTATCTACGAGTATAATTCCATTTGCAAAGCTTTGGTAATACCTGCCCCAGGCAAAAATAGCCAAGACCCGCCGGGTATTTAACCCTCGGGCAGGCTTTGGAAAAACCAGCAAGACTGTTAGAGCCGGACGCTATAAGGGAGAGGGCGGGCTCGCCGCCGTAATGACTAATAAATTAGTAACCAAATAGTTAAAAATGATATTTTTGGGTGCAGATGAATGGTAAGAAAATTAGTTTTGCGGTAATAAATTAGTAATAAAATAGTTAAAAATTATGGCACTAGTTTGGTTCGATTCTGCTATGGTGGGCGGGCCAGCTTGATATCAAACTGGCCCGCCACCCCCTGTTTTGGGGTGAAGATGAGTGGTAAAAAAATTAGTTTTGCGGTAATAAATTAGTAATAAAATAGTTAAATATTATGGCACTAGTTTGGTTTGATTCTGCTATGGTGGGCGGGCCAGCTTGATATCAAGCTGGCCCGCCACCCCCTGTTTCGGGGTGAAGACGAGTGGTAAAAAAATTAGTTTTGCGGTAATAAATTAGTAATAAAATAGTTAAAAATTATGGCACTAGTTTGGTTTGATTCTGCTATGGTGGGCGGGCCAGCTTGATATCAAGCTGGCCCGCCACCCCCTGTTTCGGGGTGAAGACGAGTGGTAAAAAAATTAGTTTTGCGGTAATAAATTAGTAATAAAATAGTTAGAAATTATGGCACTAGTTTGGTTTGATTCTGCTATGGTGGGCGGGCCAGCTTGATATCAAGCTGGCCCGCCACCCCCTGTTTCGGGGTGAAGACGAGTGGTAAAAAAATTAGTTTTGCGGTAATAAATTAGTAATAAAATAGTTAGAAATTATGGCATTAGTTTGGTTTGATTCTGCTATGGTGGGCGGGCCAGCTTGATATCAAGCTGGCCCGCCACCCGTTTTTTGGATGAAAATGAGTGGTAAAAAAATCGGGTTTGCGGTAATAAATTAGTAATAAAATAGTTAGAAATTCTGGTACTAGTTTGGTTTGATTCTGCTATGGTGGGCGGGCCAGCTTGATGGACCTATCCGTCTCGCTTTGGTCGCGTAATTACATTATGTTCCAGGGAATAATTACCCAGGGGAAGGCGAGGGCGTCGGCGCGCGCGAGGCTTTGAGTCGCACGTGGAAGCAGACGAGGGGATGGGCGGAGGCAGGTAAAGGGGTGGGAACGAGATAGGACGGGTGTAAACTGCAGCAGAGGACATGCCAGGGCACCGGGAGACGACCGAGGAATACAAAGCGCCTAACCCTGGAATCAAGGGCGGATC
>JAHLJT010000631.1:95908949-96100130 GCA_031308135.1 Acheta domesticus
CTCCACTGGAATCCATTCGGCTACTATCGCGGTGCCATTTCGCCATGTCCTCCGTATTCTCCAGCACTTCGTCCGCCTCCGCCCTGCCCATCCCCTGATCTCCGTCGTACATGCGAAAGCTGTTTGGGTCGGCGCTGGTCACACAAACAACCTGTCCTCCCCCGCGGAGCACTCTTGATGGGCGGCTGCTCCGATTTCATTCTCTGCCCGTTACCGCCGTCGCCACAGGCGGCGTCGCCTCCGCCCCCACGGTACGACCGCCCTCGCTGCCCCCGCCAGTTCCCCAGTCATCCGAGCTTGCCGCTTCCTCCGCCCTTGCCGCCTCCACCTACCTTGCTGCCCCCTCCGCCCTCGCCACCCCCTCCGCCATCGCCGCCCCTCCGCCCTCGCCGCCCCCTCCGCCCTCGCCGCCCCCTCCTCCCTCGCCGCCCCCTCCTCCCTCGCCGCCCCCCCCTCCCCTCGCCGCCCCCTCCGCCCTCGCCGCCCCCTCCGCCCTCGCCGCCCCCTCCGCCCTCGCCACCCCCTCCGCCATCGCCGCCCCCTCCGCCCTCGCGCCCCCGCCCTCCGCCCTCCGCCGCCGCCCTCCGCCCTCGCCGCCCCCTCCTCCCTCGCCGCCCCCTCCTCCCTCGCCGCCCCCTCCACCCTCGCCGCCCCCTCCGCCCTCGCCGCCCCCCCTCCGCCCTCGCCGCCCCCCCTCCGCCCTCGCCGCCCCCCCCTCCCGCCCTCGCCGCCCCCTCCGCCCTCGCCGCCCCCCTCCGCCGTCGCCGTCCTTGCCACTTCCCTCCACCATCACCGCTCCCCTCCGCCATCCATCTTCGCAACCCCATCACCCTCATCGCCCGTTATGTCTTCGCAGCCGACCGCGTCCTTACCGCCCCTTACGTCATTGCAGGCCCCTAGGCCCTCTTCTCCCTCACCATCTCGTGTTTCACCCGTTCCGCCATATCCCCCCCTATTCATCCACTACATCTCCACGTTCTCCTGCCGCCATCGTTCTCCCACTCTCTCCCTCCCCTCCCCTCCCACTTACCATTCACCTCTCCTCTCCGCCACCACTGCCTCCGCGTACTCAAACGCCAATGCTCTCGTTGCCTTCGCCACCACATCTTTTCGGGGCGGGCCTTCAGCGCATGCGGCTCAGACAAGACTCCGCGATAAGACTCGACGTGCTCCCAGCCTAGCCATTAGACGCTTCGCCAAGGCTTCCCGGCCAGTCTGCGCTCGAAATGGGCCGGTTCCGGCTGAAAGCGACCTTTACGGTAGAGTGAAATCGACACTGCATTTTTCTCTATATCCAATGTGTAATCGTGGCTGATGCGATAATTGTGAAAAAGAGTGGTAATGCGGACTGCAGTTTCTGTTTTCATTTTTCCTTCAAGATCGGCTCTAATTGACTTTCACGTTCTTTGTTGCATGTGTACACTCACTGCATTGTGCAGTCGTGTTGGTGGACTAAAGAACCACGCGTTACGTTCTTATAGATATTCCAGTTCACCTTGAATATATTTCCTTTTGCTTGCCCTTGTCCCACTTGAATGAATTACAAGCACATCTCTATAGATCGCGAGAGCTTCTACTTTCAAGTTCACTCTAATCTTGTTAGTTAATTACCAGAACCAGTTCCTGTTTCTGTCATTCTTATTTAATCATCCTTGGAAGTAGGAGATCACTGTTTCGATGGCGTAAGGTGATAGCACCTCAGTCAACAATTTATGCAAGAGAACAGAACTAGTAAGATTGGGAACTGAACAGTTCATGTAGGCCCGAATTGAATGGATATAATTAAATAAATCCATATGGATATAATGGATACAATTAAATTAAATATGGATAAGGATAAAATTTATAATGGATTAATTATGGATAATGGGTACAATTAAATTATATTAGATAAAGATGTTGTCCAGATTGCAACCAGTTTTGATTGTTGTTGTTGTTGTTATTATTATTATTATTATTATTATTATCATAAATCATTATTATTATCATAAATCATTATTCTTAATATTATCATACTACATTTATTATTCTGAGTCCAAGCTATCTGCTATTCAATATTCCTCGCCTCTCAACATTTTTTCGAAAACGTCCGTATAGCGATATGAGAGGAAACCATGATAAATAAAAACGACCCATCACATTAAAAGTCACATTAATGAGCTGCATGTAACTTTACAAACCAAACAACAAAGATTTTTTTCGGTTAACATAGGTTCAGATGTTGCTTAAAGCGTTATTGTCCTCGCATTTATTGAATAAAAAATACCAACTTTTCCCCTCTGGAGTCTCCTTGATCAAAGAATTACTCGTGAAAAAGTAGTCCCCCAGGAGTTATCTGACATGTGTCTGGAAGTAAAAACGCGCACTTTTTCCTGAGCTCTCAGTTCTTTGTGTGTAGCGGTATTTAGTTATTTCTTCAGCAGAACTTTCAAATGAATTCTGAAGCTTGTTTATCGATGTAAAAATACTTTCATTACATGGGAGCGAGCTTTTTTTTTTTAAATTGTCAAAACATTCCCATTGCTACCTCTTATTCACACTTCAGCTATGTTGAAAGAGAAGGGGTTGAGATTCCGGCACTCGGTAACACTTGCGCCTAGAATACCTGACCGCGACTTCTCCATCGCAATAACATCTTAATTCACTTCGTTGAAGCCCGGCGAAGCGAGGACCACCGCGTTGCGGGTCGTCGCCCCCCAATGAAAGTCACGGGTGCGCGCACTCCATCGAAGAGGGGGGAGGGGCAAACGGTCAAATTGATGGACGCCGAAAATCCCGAAGAAGCCGGACCACCACGCGCGTGTGCTCGTCCATCATGAGCACCTGAGCGCGGGGTCGGGCGCTCGGCCACTCGGAGAGGCTGGGAGGGAACCTCGTTGCCCCCCTATCGCGTTCTCAAGTCTTTTTTTTTCTTTCTTTCTTAAAAATATGCGTACAAAATACAAATATAGTTGCCTTTGGAACGTGTGGATAAGAAATTTCGGTACAGATTGTACATCGTTAATTTTTAAGCTTCGAATTCCTTTTTCAACGAAGAGGTCGTTTTCATTCATTGGTAATTGCCTCTGCCTGCCGCCGAGCCGCAGCCGCCGGCTGCCAGGGCGCTCGTGCGGCGTCCGCGGGCGAGGAGCAAGCGCCTCAGGATGATGAATCGCCAGCCTCGCAGGAGGCTCTGCCCGCGGCGCGCGCCTTCATTCCGCCCGGCCCTGCCCCTCCCCTCATCACCGCCCCTCCCTTTCCCTCCCCTCACCACTGCCCCCCCTCACCCCGCCCTCCCTGCCCATCCCCTCACAACCGCCTCCCACCACCCCGCCACCCGCTCCGTCTCGCCCCGCCCCGCTCCGTCTTGCCCCGCCCCGCTCCGTCTTGCCCCGGCCCGCTCCGTCTCGCCCCACTTCCGTCTCGCCCCGCCCCGCTCCGCCCCGCTCCGTCTCGCCCCGCTCCGCTCCGTCCCGCCTCTCTCTACCCCGCCCCGCTCCCCTTTCCCTCCTCGCCCCGCTCCAACCTGCCCTGCCCCGCCCGACCCACACTGCTCCGCCCCACCCAAACCGCTCCATCCCATCCCGCCCCGTTTCTTCCCGCCTCGCCTTGCCCTGCTCTGCCATTGTCTGCGTGCCACGAGAGCGCCCCGGCCGCACACCTGCCGCCAAACATTGTGGACTTCGCGCGTTAACTTTCGTGTTGTATGTTGGGCTCCGTCGGCGCGAACCTATGCCAGTGGCACGCCGCTAATAACTGTTGCAATTGATGCTCGATATCCCGATTTGAGTTGCTCAAAGTGTAATAGGCATTTGCGATGGAAGTGCCTGAACCTGGCAATGAAGGCAACACGCTTATTCATTCGAAATATTATTACATTAAACATGCTAAGGAACAAGGGGATTAAAGGGAAATACTTCGTGCCAAACTATTTGGAGATATTAAAAACTTATTTTAATGTGCAAATATTTGCTTGCCTTTAGAAAACTTTTCATTTGGGAAGAGCTACTTTTTCCATATACATTTGATGATAATTTTTTTATATGAATGGAATTGAAGATTGTACTTCCTTTTGCTTAAAAATGTTACCTCAGTTCTGAAGTACATTACGTAATATACATATTACTTGATGGGTCCTGACGAGACATCTTAATGCGAGTCATCAATTTCATCGTAACTCATGCTATACGAATCCTGCAACTTAACTTTGCACGCTACATTAAACCGATTGCTAATAGAGTACTTTTGGTTTACGCCTACGGCTCCCCCAGTGCTCACAATTCAATAAAACTTCGGACGACTCCGGAAAAGGCTCCCGCGCCATCGCCCTGCGCCGCCCTGCCGCGTTCCCCGCGGGCGGGGGTTCCCCGCCGGCGGGGGCTGAGGTCGGAGGGGTATTTTTAGCGCGGTTAAGGGCAGCGTGCGAGACGGATCGCTGGAGCCGGAGGTTAATCGCTTGTGCGCTGACGGATGAGCGCCGCCTCCGGCGGAGAGGCGGAGCGCCGCTGGTGTTGCTGCCTCCGCCGCCGCTGTCGTCGAGTCGGCTACTGCGTGGCGAGACACGTCCAATGTGCCTGACCGACACCACTGCACAAACATGAGAATCACACACACACAAATAGCCTAGCCTCTACTTAATGCCATGGCCTCAATTTTGCATGTCGAACTTCATTTCACGAATATTAGCCTCAACGCTTACTTACCTTCATGGACAATGATCGTCTCCTAAATAATATTACCTCAATCGTTAATTTTCACATTTGGGAATGGTATTTCATTATAAGACCATACGAAGCTTTGACGGGGTATCTTCACTCGTGGAGCGAATTCCGTGGCTTGAAGGTGCCCTCCCTCGCGTGATCCCGCAGCCTTTGCGGAAGGCCGAATCTGCAAGTTCGTTGCCACCCATCCGGTCTGCTGAGAGTGCGTCGGCGATGTGCGGCGTCGGCACCCCTCCCCCAGCCTCGCCTCCGCGCGGCGCTGCTGCTGCTGCTGCGAAGCCTATTATTGGGCGGTGCGTGCGACGAGTGGCGAATGCCATTGACCTTTAGCGGTCACCCTAGGGCCCACGCGGTGATGGATGAGCGGCGACGCGCTCTTGATCGTTCGCTCGTTCGGTAGCTCGTTCGCCCTTTCGACGCACCCCCGCCCCTCTTGCCCTCATTTCGCCTGCCCGCCCGCCATCCATTTTCGTCTCCTACCCTCGTTCTCTCTATCGTCTCCGCTCTCCTCCCCGTTGTCGTCCCACTCTCGCCCCCGCTGTCACCCCCGCTGTCGCCCCCGCGGTCGCCCCTGCGGTCGCCCCCGCTGTCCCTCCTGCTGTCGCTCCCGCTCTCGCCCCCGCTCTCGCCCCCGCTCTCGCCCCCGCTCTCGCCCCCGCTCTCGCCCCCGCTCTCGCCCCCGCTCTCCGCCCCCGCTCTCGCCCCCGCTCTCGCCCCCGCTCTCTCCCCCGCTCTCGCCACCGCTCTCGCCACCGCTCTCGCCCCCGCTCTTCGCCACCGCTCTCGCCCCCGCTCTCGCCCCGCTCTCGCCCCCGCTCTCGCCCCCGCTCTCGCCCCCGCTCTCGCCCCCGCTCTCGCCCCCGCTCTCGCCCCCGCTCTCGCCCCCGCTCTCGCCCCCGCTCTCGCCCCGCTCTCGCCCCCGCTCTCGCCCCCGCCTCTCGCCCCCGCTCTCGCCCCCGCTCTCGCCACCGCTCTCGCCACCGCTCTCGCCACCGCTCTCGCCACCGCTCTCGCCACCGCTGTCACCCCCGCTGTCACCCCCGCTGTCACCCCCGCTGTCACCCCCGCTGTCACCCCCGCTGTCACCCCCGCTGTCACCCCCGCTGTCACCCCCGCTGTCACCCCCGCTGTCACCCCCGCTGTCACCCCCGCTGTCACCCCCGCTGTCACCCCAGCTCTCGTCCCAGCTCTCGACCCAGCTCTCGACCCAGCTCTCGACCCAGCTCTCGACCCAGCTCTCGACCCACCTCTCGACCCACCTCTCGACCCACCTCTCGACCCACCTCTCGACCCACCTCTCAACCCAGCTCTCGACCCACCTCTCGTCCTTATCCTTACTCCCCCTCCTTTCGCGTCCACGCAGTTCTCTTGCCCCGTACTGCTTCCGATACTTCCGATCGCCCCGCTCGCACCTCGCGCGTCACCACGCCGCCCACGGTGGCAGGCATGCACGCATCCCTCCTCCGCAGTGTCCATCCCTCGCGCAGCCCCATCTGCCTGTCAACTCCTAGCTGAAGCACTTTACTATGCGTGTTCGACCGCATCTCGTGTACTTTTAATGCTCTGCGGATTCGCATCTCTACTGTGTATTCGCCCACCTCGTATCTGTCACTTCCTCCGCTATCGTCTATGTTGTTACTTCCTTTCTCGTGCTAGTGTTGCTTGACGTTAAATCAGTACATTTTGTTTCTCGTTTGAATTTGAAATTGCCTTAATTTCTATAATTTATTAGTTAAATATTTTCGTGATATTAATTTTTTTATTATGTTACGATTCACACTACTAGTAAAATTAGTATTACTTACTACAAAAAGCTCTTATCGGCAAGAAAATTCAGCCGAAATTGGCATTATCATTGTAGGGGAAACCGCCCATGAATCAAATGCTTTCCAATACTATTGAAGCTTTTTTTATAGCTGGCTTATAGATTCTGTATGTAATTGTGACTGCATTAAAATCCTTACCTTGAAGAAATAAGAATCTTCTTGTATTTGAGGAAATCCATATCGTTCACCGTACCTCATATCTCATTTTTAACTTATGAGACAGGTGTACCAATATTTGGTCAAGTTGAATTTATCTCACAGCTAACTCAAGTAACCGGAAGGTGAACAAGAGTTGTGTACGAGATATCGGAAAGAAAACATGTCCTTGAGTAAAAGGCGCATAGCGGAAACAGTATTACATTTGCAGTATGACTACACTGAGGAGACGACTACCTGTACTTCCTCTAGGAAAAGCCAGAGCCTCTCTCAGAAAACTAAACTGGTAAAAAATAATTTACAAAATTATCGTCATTGCCAGTATGAGACAGACCGTGATACAGCTGCAATTTGTTCTAACTAAAAGAACATATATAGTAATGTGTTTTGATTGGAAGTGAATTGATGTATGTATGAGAGGAAAGAGAGAATCCAACTGTACGATCGACGGTTTTTGTGTTGTAAAATAAAATTCATTGAATTACAATTACTGTTTGTTTGATAAGGTATTCCGTGTATATTCGTTATTATTATATTGTCATTGATTATAATTCATACTTCCTGGCATTCACATTAGCCAAATGAAGTATTTTTCCGTCGGTCAAATTGTATACAAATTGTATGTATACTTTTTTTGGGGGGGGGGCATGCCTTCCCCTAAAAAGCCTAGAGTTTTCGTTCGTTACCTTCCTTTATTTGGCAAAATTAATTTAAATATTTATATTGAATTATGTAATTAAATAATATTGTATAATATCTTACACTACAAAAATAATACACAATATGACAAATATGTTTAACAAAAATCTATGATCCCCCAACCCCACCCCCCACCCCCGAAAAAAAAGAAGAAAAGATCGGCTGCATCCGCTCCTGTGCTTCCGATATTAGGTACAGTGACGGCGCAGGTTTTCTCCATTCCAGCCATTCACATGTTCTTGACGAAACGATGTGACGCCTCCGCAGTCAAACCCGAAATGTGTCGTCGTTGTCCTCGGTGTTGCAGCTAAGTGACGTTTAATTAATGATGGGGGAAGGCCGTCCATCACACGCAACTTCGGGGTTGGGACGTCGCGTCGGGGCGGCGACGCAGCGAGGGCGGCAAGGCGACAGCGGGGCCGGCCACGTGATGGCGCCGGCGCCGGCGCGGCGACGGGGGCCGCAAAACACAGACGCAGCGGCGGGTCAGGGGCAAACGGCGGCCCCGGTGACACGGTCGCGGTGGGGGAACAGATGGTTTCGAGGAAAAAGCGTTTCGTGGCAGGTTCCATTGCAACTGTTCGTTGCTAATTGAATGTACCGTTGTCGTCGTTATCACTTCCTTTTACTTTCTTTTTCTTTTTTCTTTCTTTTTACTTTACTCTCTGCCAAAGTACACACTTTGGCAGAGAATGGTATTTAACGCTGCAGAAAAATTTCTACGTCGAGACATTGACAGAAATATAAGTTTTTTGGGAGGCGGGTGAGAGTGGGGGAGCTGAAACCCAAAATGTATTTTTTTTTTTTTACTTTCCCGGTTTTACATGGTAATAAATTTAATCGTCTCAACATAATTTTGTAGGTTTTCCTACTGCTCACTCTCTTCTTTTCTGCACACCAATTATTCCACTTTCGCTTGGCCCAATCTGTCCGTCGAGAATTCGTGCGGCCTCTGTGTTTAGGGAGGAGACATCTGAGAGGGGAATCGACGCTGCACGCTCGAACTAGGCTTGACGAATCTGCGACGCACCGGTTGTAAAATCTTTCGCAGTCTATTGGCGAAACAGCGACAACAATTTTACAACCGGTGGCCCAGACACATCAATCCGGGCTTGAGAAGAGCCTGATCTTTCTACAGGCCCTAAATATGACCGAGCTGAGGATCCCCATAACAATATTGGAATATTGAACATTTATATTCACTCGTAAAATTAATATGAAAATCCCACTTCTTTACGATTTTAAAAATATAATATTAAGATGTTTTAAATAATTATAAAATAAAATTTGTTTAAACATTATTTGGAACTCCTAATCAGCAGCGAGGGTGTAAACATGTACTTATATTGCGATTTTCGTAACTTTGTCCCTGACAGTAATCAGCTGTTCACAGTTTCATCCAATCGGGAGCTTGAACGTCACCATAGTGACGTCACTGTCGTGAAATATAAGCTCCTGATTGGATGGCAGCGAACAGCTGATTCCTGTAGGGGACAAAGTTACGAAAATCGCAGTATAGTATTATTCATTATTCCACCCTTGGGCTTGAGCACATATGGGGCCCTTAATGGTTATGGGTAACGCGTGGAATATGCCTGCCAGCTCCACCAAAGAGGGCGGGAGCGAGTCACGTGCGCGTATTGTGTTGCATTTAGCCCCCGACGCGGAGCGGCGCGTCCGCCCGCTTTCAAGACCGGGCGCTGGGCGGCGGCGCGCGCCCCGGGACGACGACGCACATCTCCATAACTATGCGGCGGAATTAATGCGTGTCCTCTCGCTAATGAATCCGATTAGCATAGCTGCGACGCACGTTCGCTCGCTCGCTCGCGCGTGCCGGCGTCGAATACATTTGTTCGTCTCGCGGACGTGTCGCATGCGACAGCGAATCGCTCGCCGGGCGAGAGCGCAGCGCCTGGGGGGGGGGATGCGGTGCGGCGCGGTGACGTTTGAGACAGGTCTCATGCATAACTGCGTGCGTGCGATTTGTATGTACGTTTGCGGTGCCAGGAGAACTTGATTGCCCAATACGCTGATTATTAGTGAAGTACGCGGAAGCCTACTCACCGCGGAGTGTGAACAGAAGAGAATTGAGGTGAAATCAGTTTTTCCTTTGTTATCTTAACCGTGCGATAACGCATAGTTTGCCTATGTGGCTGTTATATTCGCATACACAAAAAAAAACATGATTTGTCCAGCACTGGTTAGTGAAATACTTTGAATTTACGTTGATTTTAACATTATATAATAAAAAATATAAAATAAAATTATTTGGAAAACCTAATCAGCTGGGGGGAGGGGGTAAGCATGTGTTTAGTGTTATAACATTAATCCACCCCAGAGCTTGAGCGTGTATGGGGCCCTTAATGGTTGTGGGTAATGTGTTGGAGATAGCAGCGCCACCACGAGGTGGGGAGCGAGTCACGTGCGCGTATTCTCTTGCATTTAGCCCCCGACGCGGCGCGCCCGCCGGTTTCAAGACCGGGCTACAGGCTGTGTTAATTAATCCTGTGTGCGCTTTGTGTGGTCGTTGCGGTGCCAAGAGAACCCGATTGCCCAATATGCGGATTATTAGTGAACATCGACGAGGCCTACTCGCCGCAGCGTGTGAACAGACCGGAATTGAGGTGAAACCAGTTTTTCATGTGTTATCTAAACCGTGCGGTAACCCATAGTTTGCCTATGTGACTGTTGTATTCGCATAAGCAAAATGTAACATGATTTGTTCAACTCTGGCTAGTGAACTACGTTGAACGGCTACATGTTGCAGCAACGATCATTTATTTACTCATGACAGACCCGAGTTGAAGTGCAGGCACGAAATCGCCAAATTTCCAAGTTGTACATCACGTTGGTGACAGGTGTCCTGTATAACTTATGTGACTTGTAGATTGGCCTGCGATGCAGAGAGAACTTGATAGTCTAACCTGTAGAACTACGCAGAGAATTCTTCACGACACGGGCCAATGTACCCATGTATGTGGCAACAGCGTGAGTTTGTACACATGAAATTTTGTTGTAATAGATATACAAGCGTCGCCAGAAATAGTCATTATTATACATTCAGAATTCTTTCTTAATTTTCTAAGCCTTAGTTCATTGAAACATTTCTTTCTCTGCGAAAATGCGTATTTCCTTCCTGAGCGAAAGCTTTTATTCCTTATTATTACGTCCTTTTCCTTCGAAAACAAAAATGTCCGTAAAATGTTCATTTAATATTCGCCAAGTCCCCGTTAAATTTGTTGACATTTGGAAGTTGATGGATGGCCGTACAAACCCGAATCTCTTCAAGGAGAACTCATACTTTACGTTGGAAAGATGACGTGATTAATCACAATTAATAGGGGATGAAGTGACACGTGACACTGATCGAGGAAATATTAGAGAGAGAATACAACCCAGTTTTCTAAGTTGTTAACGCTATAGAGCAAAAGGGGATGTCGTTGAAAGGAAGGTTGAACGCATGTAGTGTATCATAATCGTTCATAATCATTCACGACCTGGCATCAACAGTCATGCTTTCGAATTTGAAATATCAGAGGTGCAAATCTCATTGATAATTAATTTAACGAATCGGATTAATTCAGCGACCCTCTTTCGATAGGCATCTTTGCATTTTAGATTACTCCTCAAGTGAATCATGCGTTGAAAGTGCAAACAAAAGAAGGTAATGTCCTTACTATGCGGATTGGATCCAGTACGAAAACATGCTCACCGAGGATATTTTAACCTACCTCTTGATACTTACTGAAGCATTTCTTAATTTCTTCCTTGCATTTCTGGTGCTGCGTCTGCTCGAAATGGCCATGCTTCAGTGTAATCCGGCCGTAACATATGACAGGACTGGCTTCGCAATCAATAATTTTGTCGTCCCGGAACGTGGAACAATTCACCATAAACTAAATGGATATGCATTCCATTTTGTGGTTTATAACAGTGAAAATAATGAAAAAATGAAAGTAACAAATGCATACTACAGTTTTAATAATAAATAACATACATTCCATTATTCATAAAATCCAGAGGGACTTCTTTGAACTTTTACTTGTTTATTTCTGTAGCTGTAAATATTTTATGTCTTTGCGTTACGTCAACTTCAGCATTATGTTGTTTTTATTTAAGTCCTCTAATTTATAGCCTCAAATATTTGCAAAAGCGGTTGTATATAATTTTAAAAAAATATGTGAAAAGTATAATACACTAGAAACGAAAAAATTCTCGTAAAGCATTAATCTACTTTTTCAAATTGCACATCAGAGTTTTAGTATACAGAATTATTGTATTTTTTAACGTACGTAGAAAACATTTTATTTGAAGTATAGAAACATTCAGAAAACAAATTGCACCTAGCATTGAAACTAATATTACATACAGAATCACGTTGCATTTAACATGTGGGTGTGCAGCGCAGAAATAGCAGCGGGTGACCCTTGACCCCTGGGAGTGCACCCCGCAGTATCGCCGCTGGCGGTTTGGGTCGGGTTCGGGTTCGGCGAGGAGGCCAAAGGTCGCCCTCGTTGCCTGCGTTTCGCCCAGTTATTTAAACGCCACGCGCTTTGTGCGACTCTAATTAGTTCGTCCGAATAGCCTCTTCAAAAATGCGGATTAATTGAATGCCCCCCGTCCCCGTTGGCGCAATTGTCCGCCCGTAATGATGTGGCTGTTTGATACGCCGAGGATTTGATGGAAGAAGAGGGGGTAGGGGGCGTGAATTCATTTCGAAAGGTCAGGGGGTGTAGAGGCCCGATTTTTCGGGTGTGGACAAAGAGATTCCTTTCAGCGTTTGTTGGAGAATCCGTCTCCGGGCGATGCTTTTGTTCAAATGGTGGCGTCTTTTTAATTTGATTTTGGTGGCGATGTTACGTAGTTTAAATGACATTTGACTGCAATTATTGTATTAAACATACTTCTTTTTCCGCGGACAGTCTGCCTAAAATACTTGATGTTTCATGTTTCAGCTTTTGATACTTCGTCAATGTCTTCCCGCTCGTAGTTTCCGTCTTTGACTTACTAACATATGTCGCAGTGTCTCATCCAGTTTGTTACACTTCTGAGAAGAATTATTAGATCAGTGTCTCTCTTGAAATGTCCGTTTATGCTAGTTATGCTAGTTAAACGTGTTAAGGAACAAGTATTTGTGCTTAGTTTTAATGAGCTATTCTCGAGAACGTTCTTTCCTGTGTCAATCGTTTTTCTCGAATGAATGTACTACTTCTGGTGAACCTCGATTGAGTGATCATTTCGTGTTTCCAGGCGTGTCAACTGGCGTGGTCATTAGTCCCGTTAGTGTCGTGCGTGTTTTTATCACTGTAGGTGGCGGTGTTTCCCTGCTGGATGGTGAGTCCCGGTGCCGACCTACACTCGCCTCGCGAATATTTCTTCTTTTAGGTATCTCTCATTAGCGGGACACCGCCCCTGCCGCGACAAGCAATAAGCTCAAGCCTAGTCTCCCTACATGCCTGGTAGTGCAGGCATGTAAATGTCTGGATGTAAGGGGAAAGAATAGGACACGGAAGGGAAAGAAATATCGCGCCCAATCCGTGACCCGTTTGTTAAGGCACTACTCCGGCATTGGCCTGGTATTGTTTGGAGAAACCACAGACAGATTAGAATACGACGAAACCACAATACGACGGATTAGAACAGCCGGCCGCTAGAATTTTCCTCCGGACAGCGGCTGAGCTTGACCTGTGTAGCTAGTGTCCAAACTCTTGCCCATCCTCTGGACCCGAATCCTAGGACCTTGCGGTCGGAGGCACTACAATGACATGAAATAATGTAAAAACCTGCCACCCTCGAAACTGGAGCCCTACGACCTCACAGTCAGGAGCACTGTAGCGTCATCAGTTGATACCCTGAGCCAACAGCCAGTGGTGAAACTTCGGATACATACAGATCTTGCGGAAAGTTTAGAAGGAGCGTATCCTCCAGCAAAGAGTTTGAAGGTCCTCCCCTCTAGTGGAGGTGGATGCCCGGCGGGCGCCCTCGGTGCGGTCGCACAAAGCCCGGTCCTCTGCGTTCTCACGCGCCGGAGCGGCTCCAGCCCGGAAGGACCCCGCGCCTGCGTACACTACCTGACGCATCTTTTTGTTCGCCCGGCATCCGGGTGAGGCGGATGCGAAGCGTGGTATAGCACGGGCGTGACGGGGTGGCACAGGACGGGTGGTGGTCGGCACGGTACGAAAAAAAAAAACAATAAGAAAAAGGACGGGATATGCGCGGTACGAAACAGAACGATGATGTACTGAACCTGGTGGGAACGGGAGCTGTTGGAACGAAACGAAATGATGCAGCTCGTCATGTGACAGGGGATGCAGAGACTGCGAAAGATCATTCACCGTCACCACTGTACACCCGCACCAGATCCATTTCTTTGGCCGCTTCGTCCGTCGGTTACAGGCTTGGCCCTCCCCTGCTCATTTCTCACAGTCAGTCGGACTTCACCGGGTCTTCGTTCCACTGCTGTTTTATTCTCCATCTCTCGCCTTCACTCCCGACGCCTTTCTTTATCACGAAGTCTTTTTCTCCTAGATCTCGCAACTGCCTTGTTCTCAACATCGCTTCCATCGCGCTCCATCGTCCCAACGCCTCAATCAGCGCTTGTTCTACGTATACTCGCCCATGCCACCATCCTTCTCTCATCGGCCACGCACTTGTACTTCGATTAAAACATTAAGCCCTATGACACATAGTCAGCTGTGACTGTCATCCATTATTGGGTTGTAGGTCACTATAGTTATGTCACTCTTGAGGACGTTGAAGCTCTCGGTTGTAAGATAACGTCGCAGATGACAAGCGTCAACGGACTTCATGATTTAATCGAAGTATACCTCTTCATCCGTATAGTCTCCTCCGCGTAAATATTTTCTCATCTTTGTCTCCATTTCTTCTCTTACACGCCTTTATGTGCATTATACTACCACACATGGTCGGGAGACCATGACTTTTCCCACTAAAGGAGATACCTGGAAATGGGAAACCGCGCTTGTCGACGTGTAAGTATGCGCCGGATCTCGTTCCAGCGGGGAGACATCGCCACCTCTAGGAACATTGCGTGCAGTACCCTCACGGAACTAATGACCACAGCATGTGACACGCCCGGAAACAAATCTTCACTCACCCCCTTCGCATCTGTGGTGATCTCCTCTCGTCCCTTGTCTCTTTGCCTCACCCTCACACATCGCTTCCCCCCGCCGCCGGGCGCGCAATCAGCCGCTTGTGGGCGGCGCCTTTGATGTGCGGGGACACTCTTTTCCGCGCGACCCGGTCGCAGGCGCACTCCACGCGCTTCCCTTGTCGTCGGCGGCGGCGTCCGCCCGCAACAGGTGCCAAGGCGGCGCAGCGGGCGGGGCGGCACGGGGCGTGGCGGGTGGCGGCAAGGGGCGGGGTGGACGGGCGTGCGGGCGGAAGCCCCAGAGGCCACGTGCCGACGCCGCCGGCGGCGCTGCCGGCGCTATTCCCGGCGCCCTGCGTCCTCCCCCTCCCCTGCCGTCCGCTGCTCGGCATGAGTGCCTCCGCCTGCGGGTAGTGTGCTTCGAAAGTCTTATGAAAGTTCGCTCCGCGGGGCGGTGTGATTTCCATATTGAGCACCGCGCGGAAAATCTGGCCATCGAGTTGGGCAAAATGGTTTCAGATTGAAACTTCCAGTATGGTAACTGCCAACTCGTCCTCAACGTAACAGGATCTGATGGGTAAAGTAGGACGGCGGATGAACGTGAGAAGGAAAAGTTAAGTAATATTCCTGGTATGGTGATAATGTTTCTTTAAAATTTGTTTGAAATTTTGAATGGTGTACATCAGTTTAGAATGCTCTTAGTATTCAAATTTCGTGAAACACTGAAGTTTATTGTACTTTATAATACATTCTTGCTGCTTTATAGTTTTAGTTATGAAGCGTCTAGTATCAGAGAGGGTTGCCTATTTGTGTTAGATGACACATTTCAAAAAAAAAATGTTTTGTGTGCATTTGGTGTGAAGATCATGACCTGACAACTTGGATGAAGTTCTTAATACGCGCGCTATCATTGTAGTTGAATGAATTCCTAAAACGTCGACAATTACTCTTACAACTTTAGTATTTTAGTAGATGGTATTTCTTACATTAAATTGTATTGATTAGTCTTCAAACAATTGACAAGGATTGAAAACACATTTCTCTGAACGTGCACTGAGAAAGAGGCTATCTCTCTCGCCCTCTCCCAGCTTGTGAAGTGGTGATGCGTCGCTTGTCGTTGGCTTAGCGCACATGCCCGCCGCGGGCCTCCTTACGAAAAGCATTGCGGAGCAGGAGAGGTACAGCTTGCAAAAAAATATAAACAGTGCATGAACAAAAAGAAATAAAATGGCCTAAAATGTGCAAAATCTCGACGTATTGAGGTTGGTTGATTGATTATTTGTTTTCGGGCGTATCTACGGGCTACGGTCATTAGTCCTGTAAGCTTGGTACATGTTCTTACACTGGAGGTGGCAGCATTCTTCTCCCATTGATGGTGAGATCTGGCGCAGACTGACACGTCGGCTTGCGGGATTTTCCCAACCAGATATCTCTCACCAGCGAGGCATCGCCCCAGACTGGAGAAGGTTTGAGCTTCTTTCTGTTCTCGCGTCATGTGTGGTTCGTATTGGAGTATTTTTGTTATACTTTTCTTTTTTACATTTCATGCCAGCCGACCGCAAGTGACCAGACCGATACAACTCTTACTGCACCAATGTTCCGCGTCCGTTTATACGCAGGCCGGCGCCGGCCCCTTCCGCTTCATTGTTCCGGCGGCGTAGCGCGGCGCGGGGCGGCGTTTGTGTCCTGCATTCGACTTCCGGCGCGGCGCGGCGCGGCGTCGCGTGTTGTGTCGCCGGCTCTTGGGAGCCCCTTGTCTCCTCCCCAGCAGACGCGTTCCCCGCCTCCGGCTAAATTTAATTTCCTCCTCTGTTTAGAGCCGGTTCCTTCAACCTTCTATTCTTCGGCATCTGGTTTAAGTTGGATGCTACGTTCTTTCTTTTTTTTTTGTCACATTTCCTGTGTTTTAAAGATCTTTCCGTAATCCGTCGCGAGTTGTATTTATATGGAGAAACACTGTGCTAGAAAGGTTTCGTTCAGAAATCGGGTCAGTCACTATCAGTCGTGAATTGTATATTGTACGCCTGGTCGGTTCGAACGAACATAAAGTTTGTGCTTGTCTGTAGTCTTGTTTATGTTTCGCTAGAATGGTTCGGCTTTTTTTCCCTAGTTCTTTTCGGGGAGAGTGGATTATATGGCATTGAATGGGAATCATCCACTAGCAAATCTATTTCACCGAGTTCTAAATGTAAATGTGTTCATGACTTGCTATTCAGTTTCTGTGTCAATCAACGTTGCCAAGTCGTATGTTCAGAAGAAACACAGAGTGCTGAGTATTGGACGTCTTCGTTAAGGGTTTGTGTTGTGTTTGGAACACGAGAGGTTCTGGAGGGCCTCACAAAAAAACCGCCCACTCGGCACTAGCGAGCAGTGCTTACAACTGGCTGTCGCGTGCCCTAATTCCCTTTCGGCAGTTCCGCCACGCGCTGTGGCGGACGTGCGTTGCCACACACAAGGAAGTCAACTTGGGACTGTTCTTGGTGTGCTTTGGATATAGGATGTGAGTGTACGGTCATTTTATGACACGTTCTGTCGATAAGTCGCTGTACGAACTCGGAATCTTTTCCTTACGCGAAGTGCAGCCCGAAACGTGTAAGCCAGAAAAAAAAAAAGTCCGCTGAAATGTGTCAGTGAAAGTAGAAATTGATAGAAAGAAGGGTACATTATTTTTCTGGTTCTGTACAGGCATAGCTAATAAACGGGAATTTTCATTGTGTTCCATTTAGAGTGTAGGTGTGGAAGGATCTATTACGAGCTTCACTTCGCTCGAAAACACAAGAAGCACCTACTAACAACGCGGCGATACTGTGAAGGCATAATACCCCGACCGCGTGGGTGTCTCTTCCCGTAGGATGCGTAAGTAAAGCGGTTTATGAGAGTTCGTATTTCGTTCAACGTAAACCTCTTTCGGCCAGGAGAGGCAAGCAACACCGACCTCCGTCCATGCTCGATATTTCCATGAAGTAGACGGCAACCACGTGGTGGCTTCGTCCGGTGGCGGGACGTAAGCAATAGCGGCGAATAACAAACAAGTTCCATTGCGCCAGGCGCCCATCGGCGCGTAAATATCCCCCCTTTTCCCCCTTCTTCCTCCTCCTGCTCTGCCTATTCTCCATCCTTCTTCTCCTCCCGGGGCGCTGCACCTCCCCCGCCGCGCGCCGCGTCTTTGATGTTCGGAGGAGGCGCGTAACGGCGGGCGGCGCGCGCCGGCCCGGCCGGGCCGGGCCGGGCCGGGCCGCCGAGCACTCGCGCCGGACAGAGTTTCCATTGTGAGCATTGGAGGGCGCGCGCGCGGGGAGTCGTCCGGCACCGAAGGATTATCGCGTTTCCAGCTGTGAGTCCCGCGCCCCCCGCTCCGCCGCGTGCCCGAGAGGGACCCGCGCCGCGCCGCGCCGGCTGCTGGGCGCAGACGGCGGACAGTGGGTCCACGGATGCGACATTGATGACGATGTTTTCGAAACATCGAGTTTGTTTTAGAAATCATCGTTGTATGCGCACGCGCAGGCTGCTGGCGCAGACAGTGGGTGCAAGGTTGCGACATCGGTGACAGATTTTTCTGTTTAGTTCCAGTGTCCATGTTCATTGAACATTACCAAATTAATTTTTATTTGATTGCCTTTTACATGCACAGTGTGTCATGTGACGTGTATCATGCTAACATTTCTAACGAGGAGAAATTTCTTATTAAAGAGTAATGAAAAGAAAAGTAGTATGCATTTGTTATGTGTAATACAAACTATTAATTTCATTAGTGTTTCCAAAGTTATTCAAAAGCAATATTTTACTTTGGAGCAATATTTTACTTTGACAATTTTCCACAATTGCTCTTATTTTTGTGTACTTTCAATAATATAATTCGTGTTTTTGCAGTTTTATCATTGTCCTTCGTATTGTTCAGGCAAGTGGCTAAAGCAGAATTTTGCATTATATTACTTTTAACTAGCAGTTTTATCTTATAAAATATTCGTAATCTCAAGTTTTTTTCTCCCAAATAATTAAACGTATCGAGTTCTTTCCTCAGATTTTATTCCTTCAATCTTGGAGTATTTCGGGGCAACTGCTGGGAGTGCTCCGTACATACAACAGGCTCAGACGGCGTGGTTGGGCGGAGAGAGACGCGGCGTGGCGAGGGATGGGAGACGCCGACTGTTCCCTCGCAGCTTGGCTTCTCTTCGATTTGACGTTCACGAGGACAGAGCGGGGCGCGATGCGATCGAAGGCAAGAAACGAACTAGTCGCCAAACTAGAACATTACCAGTTGATAAGTAGGACTGAGATCGTAGCTGGGGAGGACTCTCACGCCACAAATACAAGTATTACTTTTAATTACTGACAAAAAATGTTGCAATAAAAAGAGAAAAACGAATAAATTTGCCAGGGAAAATTGTAGTATTTTTGTGACTTACAAATAAGAGAGATCAATGCAGATTTTCAATTTATGATACAATATTTATTTTTTTGTCTTTATTTCGACGCTTCGGCGTTTTTATCTGTTCATCACTAATAACCTAGTTTCCGATAATGGGATAATGAAACATCGATAACAAAGAAAAAAGTCGGACGTGGACTAATAAAATTCATGTGCGTCAAAGTTATTCATCATATCAGAACAGTATTTGTGTCCCTAAAAATCCGAAAATTCAATGATTATCATTAAAATACGCTCTTCAGTTTGTGAATATCAAAATTTTGGGAATTTACATTTTGCTTTACATCGTAAAACAACAATGTAACATCACTATATTCAATAATTTCTCTAACATCGTCATTTCAATAAACCTAATTGTTAATCTATCTGTGTTTGTTCTGGTCCCAAAATAGTTATTCTGTGAATTATCGAGTGCTCGTAATATCTTAGGAGGTCACGAAGGTCACTCCGCTGGATGTGAACTCCGGCTGCTTTCCGAGAGCTCCCGAAATACTTGCTGTATGAAAGGGCAGCGCGACAAAGGCGTTCTTGCGCAGACGGAAATACCTTGCGCTGCGCTGTATTTCATCAAGAGTAAGAATCTAGCGCGAGGCAGCGCGTGGGAGGAGCGAGCGGGGAACTCGGCGCCCTCGCGACCTTCCGATTTTCCTTGAAATGCGCTGAACCTCCCCGCCCCCTCCTCGGATCTCGCTGTGACTCCCCGCTTCGCTCGCCCTCGCCGCACCCGCTTTGTCTCATCTCTCCACCTCGTTCTCCGCGTCTAGCTCAGCAATCTTCGTCTCTTTCCACTCGTCCCTCGCCTCTCACATCGCATCACCCCTCCACCCCTTCCTGCCTCCCATACATAGCCTCTCCACTCGTTCTCCTCCTACCCAACCGATTAACATTTGCAGCGTAGGCCATAACAACGTTGTAAGCGACATCTTGTTAATTTTTACAGGAGAGGGTAAATCATACCCGTATTCCATTTCAGGAAATGGGCTACCGAATCTTTCAAACCCAAATATTCTCATAAAACGTAGCCATAAACGTTGTCGAAAAATTCCTATGGATGAAGATCATAACATTGAACATTGTTCTGCAGAAAACGGTAAATTAAAAATTGTGTCGCTTAAAACGTTGTTACGGCCTATGCTTTAATTATCTCTGGGTCACATTCTGCTTTCTAGTGTCTTTTACGACTCTCCCCTCCCTGTCCCGCCCACCACACGTCACCCCGCACGTGCGGCCAGCTTCGCCTACGACTCCACGTCACTAGCCATTCCCTCCTCTTGTCGCGCGCTCGGTCCGCTGCTCCTCCCAGCCACCCTGTGGTCCCAGCGTCGCTGCGTGTCCTTTCGGCGCCGGCGCATTATTCGCCCACCCCGGTCGCCGCGCGCCGGGCTGGCAGCCCGCGGCGCGGCGCGACGCTCTGACCTATATCGCTGACGCGCGCGGGGCGGCGCGGGGCGGCGCGCTGTGCGAGGGCGGGGCGTGGGTGGCTGCGCGGAAAGCGGGGAGCGGGCGAGGGCGCGGCACACTGCGAGGTTGGGGGCGGCAGCGGCAGAGGTGGCGGGTAGCGGGGACGGCGGCTGTGGTTGTTGGCGGGGGTGGCGGCGACGGGATGGGAGGAGGGTACTGTGGCAGCGGCGCGGGGATGGCTGGCTGGAGGGAGGGAGGTGGCAGGTAATGGCGGGGGTAGGTACGGTGACGGCAGCGGCGGCGAGGGGATATGATGTGTATTGATGGCAAATTCCAACAAAACATCGATACATCACCAAAAGGTGTTCAATGTCAAATAAAACCTTCGACGTTTTAAATATGATGAAACATTTCGAAGTAAAATGCCGTGGTTACAATGTGATACATAACATGTTAATATTAGGTTGAAGTATATTCTCCCTTGAATTTGACTCTCCTAATTTTCTAATCAATGTTCTTTATAGTCAGGATTCAAATTACAGTTAAACGACATTACCACGTACAAAATAATGAAAAATGGTAACAACTGAAGAAAGGTTGCGTGTAGCAAACGGTTTCGTGCCGCCTGGTGATCGACAATAATGACGGTTGTCAATAACTATTCATTACAAGCACTCCACAAATAAAATAGATATTGGAAACTTTATTTATATCATGAGACTTGTTTTTTGAAAAGATTTGTTTTTCTGGACAAATGTAACGATGTGAAGAAAAACATTGAAAGCAAAGCACCGATGTTTTTATATCGATGTTTCTGCTAAAAAATATCGATGTTTATTTTTTATTATTTATTTTTTTGCCATCCCTAGGGATGGGTGGAAGCAAGGGCAGCGTGAGGTGTGACTGTTCGAGGGTGGCGGCAGAGCCGGCAGGGCGGGGAGCGGGGGTGATGGCGGTCGCGTGGGGCAGTGTGGACAGCGAGGGCGGAGGAGAGGTGGGAGCGCTGTGGCGTGGGTGACGGTGGGGTTAGCGAGGGCGGTGGCGGCGAGTTAAAACCGCGGCACTACCGTAGACCAGGATTAGTTCCATGTTTATCGGCACGCAGATGTAAATCCTCTATGGCGTTGAGAATCACGGATTTGTGGAACACGACACGTTTTGAACATGTAAAAAATATCCGGTCGGGTTTATAGCAAAATTGTGTTACGTGCTGCTCCTGAATATCGCCATACTTTAGTCTTCAAAGAGTGAATGTGTGTGGGCGTGGAATTTGAAATAGTAAATTTATCTTGTGAACGTGACAAAAGGTTCTTGCGAAGATAATATGTGAATTGCTATCTTCTATGAGTGAAAAACGTCTCGCTTGCGACGTGTACTTCCGACGGTTTTATCAATTTCTTATGAAAAGAAATCCACTTAGTCTCATCTACATAAAGAAATACGGTCTAGTATATTTTCAGGTTGCTCTCAAACAGTTATCACGGGAAACATGAGAATTTTCGGTATAACACTTGATAAACTAGAGTTTAATTGCATTCAGTAACAAATATACTAGTTCTTGCCTTTCTAGGTCTTTGAAGAGGGTACAGGTGTATAAATAATACGTTAACGCTCATCACAAATGTCATTTTGACTTGACATCGAAGGATTTGCTCGAATTTTAATAGGTTTCTTGTAAAATGTTTCATGTATAATGACACTCTCTCCCATAAAACGATGAACACCAATGTGCGATAGGGCTAATTACTATCAAACTAGGCTAATGCTTGTAATAAACGAGTTAATGATGTTACGAATCTCGAAGTGGGTCACTGAAAGAGCATATTGCCCAGATAAACTGATACAATACAAGCGGAAGTTCGAATTTACGTATTCCTTTCGCAAGTACATTGAACTGTTCCAATTCGCAATTAGTTCAATTCTACCATCCGTGCAGTAGAGCACGATAAGGTTTAAAGCTCCACAGAAATGCACAGTACATTAAATAGCCGCAGTGCCTTTCAGTCAGTTGAAATGGTGCGTTTTGTTCTCTTATTCAGAGTAAACTGATCGGGAGTAGAATACATATGCAATGCTGTTAGACAGATGACGCATCTTTGGACGAAGAGCAAAATTTTGACGTATATTGAGAAGTGGATCAATATTAGATCGTCAATCACAACTTTGTGTCAAACCTGCTACGGGAAATAGATTGGATATCAATAAAACTGTGATGGCATACGTGATGTGTAGTGACTTTGTATGGTGAATATTGTTGCCACCTTATACGAACATTAAATAATGCTCATACTGGCTCTCGTGCATCTTTTGCTTCATTATAAATAATTCATTATAATATAAATCTTGAAAAAACTAAACATTTGAATGACATAAAACAGAATATTTTGTACAACAATAGACCTTCCAAATGCCTAAACGACTTCCAAATGCTAAACGAAACTATACCTCGAGCATTTTCGCATGGGACTGTAATGTGCAGTATTCCTGAATAAAAAAGAGAATAAGTGCCGTAAGCATTTGAAGGGGAAATTTACTACTTGGAGAATCAATTTAATTCCCTTCCAGTAAATGTTATCAGTTTTTTGCAGTTCATAAGATTCGCCAGACCTACTTACCCATAACCTTTCCATTAATGTGACTCGTACTTTTTCTCTCCTCCACCTTCTTCGCAACTGTGTACTGCAGGCTTTCTTAATTTATTTTAAAAAAATCATTTTTATGATTCAAATGTTACGGTTTTTAGTACAGATACAAATTGATCAGAATTAAAAATACAAATGTTCCTTGGGCATGTCCTTTTTCCTGCAATAATAAAATTATGATCAAAATACGAGATGACATCAATCAATAAACATACGTGGTCTGCTTTATTCATCATGAAAGATGTCGCTCGTATTCAATTGTAAACTGTCATTTAAAACCTTTTTTCGATGAAATAGATTATTTCAGTCAGTTATGTTACTATTAGCACTGCCTAAACATTGTAAATTTTCTTGTGGTACACACATACATAGATATAATTAACTTTGTGTTATTAGTCACACAAAAAGGTATAACAAAAATTTACAATAACAAATAACAAAATTTTTACAATGTTTTAGTTGGTACTTATAATAAAAACAACAGTCTAAAATAATTAGAATCTTGATTGTATCGAAAAAGACGTCGCTTGTGGCCGCAAGTGCCCTGAGAGACGGGCGTGTTTACGGGGCCGCGTCGCAGCAGCGCCTGTTGTGTAGTCGGTCAGCGGTTAGTCATCGCCGCGGCGCCCGGCCACTCAGCGGTCGCGTCGCGTCGGCGAGCGCGCGCTTAATTCGCGTTCAAGAGCAGCGACCGCGCCGTAGCTCATTGAGCGCAGTTACCCACTCGCACGTCACCGCTCTCTGCGAGGCCCTCACAGCGTGCCCAGCTCCACCACCACGGCGGGAGGAGGCAGCCGCTTTGGCTTGAGGGCTGCTTTGTCAGGTATAGGATAGGAATGCAACGTACAATAAAATTACGATGCCGATCAAGTGGAAGAGATCACTTATGTCAGTAGTGCCGTAGCGATCTCGGACCGAAGGATCACGGGTTCGAGAACCGCCTCGGGCATGGTTGTATTTGTTTTCGTCCTTTTATCGCCCTGCCATCACCATACATGTCATCTTCACAGTTACCATAAAGTTAAATCCAATAGTGGTTGCTAATGACTTAGATGTGTGCGACCTTAAATAACAAACAAAGAAACAAGCAAACAAACAAAGAAAAAAAAGAGGTTCGAAATTAAAACATAGATGTTAATAATGTAACGCCACAAAACCATCGATGTTTTTAAAAGTGGTGAATTAACCTCTCACATTTACGTTCGCGTTGAGGCAGAATTTAATTTGACAATGTCCGTGTATAGTAATTTGTTATCAAATTTAGTTGGCGAAACAAACGAAAAAGTAAAAATAATTAGCAAAACTGCATGGAAGCCTGAGCGCTGAGTCTCATCTCAAGGGATCAGAGCTTCCTCAGTTCGCCGCAGGATTCAGGAAGAAATTAGTCCCTATGCCCACTGCACTTGCGAAGGTGCAGGAAATACCAGGTATTCGGGGTCTTCTCTCAATGGAGAGATCGCCTGCTCGACGAAGGTCGTATAAACAGCGTTCGCTTCGTTCAACACATGAACGGACAGTGGTATCGTGCGTTTATTTCATTCTGAATTTAACTTTTACAAAGTTATGATTATAGATTTTTTCATGGACAAAAAAATATAGACAATGTAAAAACACCGAATTTAAAACATTGAAGTTTTTATAGAAAACATTTTTGTAGAAAACAGACGTTTTTAATGGATACATAGAAGTTTTAAAAACTTCAACATCGATGTCGCATCTCTTGTACAGGGAGAAGGGATGGCTGGGAGAAGTTTGCGATTTGTGTTGGTGACGCTTGACATATCCCAGGTGATTTTTCTCGCATCGTGTATCTGTATTATTTCGAGACTACGTATCACACAATTGCGGCAAAAGTGACGTACTCGAAGTTTTTATTTTTGAAACATCAAGTTTCGCTTACGGAATAATGTGGATACATTCTATTCAACTCCTCTTTTGCGAAAAGTTGCCAAGTGCAGGTTTGCCATTGTACCCAGAGAGAGAGAGAGAGAGAGAGAGAGAGAGAGAGAAATCGTTTTTGTTATTAATAATTCATTACAACCAAATCTGAGTTATGTCCTTGTTCCAGCATATCAGCGACGTGTTATAAGACATTATTCCGTTTTACAACTTCAGACTCCCTTAGTTTCGATTTTCTACATATGTATGGAAACTATTTCATTTGCTGCCATCTAGTAGTCTATCGAAAGATTATTTAATAATCCAACATTGTATTTCTATTCATAAACATTCCCATCGTGAAATTGCTAAGATGTTTGCGCGTTTTCGAATTCAAGATGTCGAGGATGTATGATGTAACTCAAGATGCGCTGATGCGCTGTTATAAATAATTAAAGTAGTACATGAATTTGACTCAACAGTGCCTTTTATGGAGTGCTAAGTAAAGCTCTGAAAATATATTCAAGAATGTTTATATCCTAAGGTGTATCTACGGTAGGGGAGGAATGTTCTACTGAGGATTATTCAAAAATGGTTTGAGATAATAGGGGTATTTGTTTCCTCGAGTTCTTTCCTTTTGCAGTCGGCACGTGTTGAAGGGAATGCGAAAAAAACCTGCATTTCAATTAAATCCATGTTGCCGGAGGTAATATTTTTAGGATTCTTTTTACATTCATGAAACTGTGCAATTTTATCTCGCGAACTATTTGAAATTTCCTACTCGAAAATTCCTAGATAGATTTCCATACTTTTTATAGGTTGTTCTCTTTCCAATAATTTAAATACCTGTTCATGATATTAATGTCCTACCGAGCACAAGAGTTTGTCTTCTACATTCTAAAAATGACACCTGATGAGAATACTGTTTTAAACTGAGAATTGATGGTTGAACTTCGCATTCATTTGTACTCTAGCTACTGCTCTCATGCAAACACACACGCACATATTGTCTGCTCTACATTCACGCAATGAATGTTCGCTACACGAATTTGATCACGCAATTCTCTGTTGACGCGTTTCGTGCGACACACAAGCCTGATGAAACATTTACTTTGAATACGGTATCCAGTTTAGTTTGAAGCTATACTACTTTCTGCCAGTGGAGTTGTCGAAAAGGAACATCAGAATTAACGTATTTTCTCTTTCTTTGGCATTTAGAGGAATTCAAGAAAGACATTTAGGTGAAAATAATTATTCTGGGTAAAGTATTTCAAAACTTAAGGTGTAACAGGTCCGAGGGAAAATTTCTTAGTCATATTGATAATTTTAGCTTTGATGACCACCGTGGAATGGAATAAAAAAAATATTGTAAAGCAAAACACAGTTCTAATGCATAGTTAATTTCTTTATAGTACCTGATTCAGAAAAGTTTATTTTACCTCTGTAGAAGACCTGAAGAAATCGAATGCTTGACAATTTCACTTTATTTGGTATCTGTCAGAAACGCTACTATACCACCCCGAAACTTCAAAATGCGATAGCATTGAACTTGCTTCCTTAATTCGAATTATTTCACTGTTAATGTGATTTTGCTTCATTCTATAATTTTACTTTTAAATATATCTGCGAATTCCGTTGCCGTAACATCCCGCAAAATCGTGCTTGCCCGCTAGGGTTTTATTTATTTATTTACGCCAAAAACAGTTAAAAACTGCGTGTGACGAGCTATGGGGAGAAGTGAATTTTGTGCACGTTTTCATAATTCTGTGGTCTCTATCCTAAACCATATTCTAGTCTAATTTTGAATACAGAAAAGAGGTTTTTGTCGAGTTCTGTTGACAAAATATTCGCTCCTATATAATAAATTTTCAAAAGTAAATTTACTATAAATTCCTGCTCTGAACCCTCATGTTCTTCACGAAAGAATAATACTTTTTTGCCGCGATAATATTTATTTATTTATTTATATAAATATAAAAATATAAATATAAAAAACGATAATTTGAATAACTATGTTTCCCACTGAAATCAGAAGACGTGCACAAATAATGAAGTTACATTTATGTCCAGAAGCAAAACAAGGGACCATCTCAGCATTTGCTCAAGGATCAGGGAAACAGGACGAAAAACCTGATCGAGATGGGGTTGCCAACCGTCCTTCATTTGGGAAGACTAATCCATTGACGTCAATTGTCCTCTCGTCCTCCTTTGCATTTTAAATGACATTTTAGAACTTTTTAACATTAGCTGTAATTTATTTTATCGCATGAGTAAAATTTGCTACTTTGTATCGTTCATTTAATTTAGAATAGAAAACATGAATATCCTTTTCTGAATGCTGGCAGATGCATACAAAATAGTCTAAAAAAGAAACGCTCAGGCCATCTTGTTTTTGCATGTTGTGAACGTAACTTTTCACTTGAATCGCTTGACAAATGAGAGAAGAAAGAAATAGAGCTGATGTTAATTTGAATTAAATATTTATGAAAATAAATATGTTGATGCGTTATTTTTTCTTATCGTGTCCTCCTTTTAGGGCGAGTTTTTTTATTTTATTATTTTTTATTTTTCATTATTTTATTTCATTATTTTTTATTTTTCATAATTTTTTATTATTATTTTTTTATGTTTCATGATTTTTATTATTTTTATTTTTAATTTTTTAATTTTATTATTTTTGATTTTTTGCTTATTGAGGGTTCTACCTTTTATATGAACATCGTTGGCAACCGTAGTGCCCGCTGAACTTGCAAAAGATGGACGGGGCGGCGCCCAGTGGCGCGGCGTGGCGCTGCTATCGCTGTGGCGGCGGCCCGCGACCGCTGCGGCCGCTTCCGCGTGTGCCGATAGGCAGCACTATCGGCCGCAGTCTTCCGCCCGCGCCGCCGGGGCGCCCCACGCCGCCCGGCGCTGCCACGTGGCCGCGCGCCGGGGCCCGCCTAACCGATTGGGAATGCTCTGCGGCGCGCGGCAGGTGGAAGGGGGGAGCGAATTGACGGGGGGAGGCCATGACGGGAATGGTCTCCCTAAGTACTTAGATTTGAACCCAGTGACTTTTGATGTACGATCAGCTTGACGCGATTAGCCAGTTGAGAGATTTTTTAAGTCTTAATTTTTGGTTTTGAAGCTCCCGATTGGATTACCGCGACCCCGTTGATTGAACGTCAGAAATCATTCTATATAAATCGGAGAATAGTTTTTTCTTTTATATTTGATACTCTCAAATATTATTTTTAAACGACTACCTGTCAGAAAATCTGTGGCCAAACTCGTAAAATATAATTGATATTAATAGTAACAGACAATTTACTGTTTATGTGAAAATTTTATTACCTCTGCTGGAAAAGTAATTGTATGCCCCTGTGATAGGTATAATACATACGTTGGTTGTTAATATAGCATGATTTTCACCTTTTGAAATGTTCGAATCAAGGTATCAGAAATGAAAATTAGAAAAGAAAACATTCCAGAAAGAATTTTAAAAATATATTCAGACTGTGCGGCTGAGAGAAGACATCTCCGTTTCACTCGACAAGTCGTCAGTCTGTCCCCTTGCAGAACATTGCTAGTTCGCAGAATGGTGGAGAGGGAAGCATGGGCTCGAGGAAAGCGGGCAAAGGGGCAAATAGTGGAGTTCTGTAACCTCTTCAAACTATTTGGTGTTGTTGACAGTTTTTGTTGTAGCTCAAAAGAACAATAAAACATGATTAACAATGTGATGGAATGGATTAACAATATGATGGATTGACGTCCGAAATGACGTAAACAGACCAGGAATAAATTTGAGTTTAGTTACAGAGCATTAATTATCGAATAAGAGACGTGAGCAAGCGGGAGCCAGAGAAATGGGAGTGTTCTTGGCGAATCTAGAAAACCATTGAGAGTGGTGGCGGAATTTCTTTTCCTGTTTGTTACGATTTCTTTTTCAAAAGATGTCAAACTTTTTAGTCGGACAATTTTGTTTCGGATGTTTTCAATGTTCACATTTTGAACTGTGTATAGTCTCGTTCGGCGAAACGCATGGAGATCGAATTGAACACACAGAGCCTTCTTTGCTCCTCTTCGGTCTGTCTAGGTGCTTCTGAAATGTTCGCAACTTGCATTGCCTCGTGTCCTGGCGTGTAGAGTGCAAGTCCGTATGGGGTATTGCGCGATGTGTGTAGACCATTTTCCTGCGTGGATCCACGTGTGCTGCAACTCCTCTTGCGAATAGTTCTTCCATCTTATATGTTTGTTTGTCGTGTTGGTATTTCTGCCGAGGTATATCTAAGAAGTTCGCGCGTCGAGATCTCGGATGAACATCCCTGCACGTGCTCTCTCTTAACGCTCTGTACACTGTAGTAGAACTTGGAAACCGGAGCGCTCTTGCTACTCTGAAAGGAAAGCAGTTCTCGTTAACTTCAAGAATGTAAGTTCCATGATGCATGCAATAGGATAACATGAAGTTACTGAAAAGTACATATTTACATATTTTTGTCTCTTCTGTGAATATCCTCGTAATCTGCAGCATTGGGCATCAGAAACGCTGTCATGTATTTTAAATTTCCACGAATCCTTAATTGTGTTTGATTCCATGTAACGAACTAATTTTGAATCTACCTTGACCATGCTCTTGCTAATAAACGTATTCAATTGACGTCACATTTTACAGAATGTAGTTATTTACGTTTTATCGTTTTTATTTACCCTTCTTTTTATTAACCAGCGGTTGTCTCTTTCGGGTGGATGTAGTACGTACGTCATTCCTACTGGCGTTGCTCAAAATATCTTACGAAATGTTAAAATTGAAATATTAGAATAACATGTCCCATTAAGAATCCCTTTACGATTAGATAATGTTCCAATTTGGACGAGTATTCAGATAACAATAATGAAGGAATGACTATCATTTTCACTGGAAAAAAGAGAACGAAATAGGCTTTTCTCGAGTTGCACAAGATGACTTCTGTACAATTACTCTCAGTGTATTTTAACCATCGTACTTTTTTAGTGGGGTAATTTCATTTTGCATCGTTTTATTACATTACAATGCGTTTTTTGTGCTTACGAACAAAACGTGTGTAGGCGTTTGTGAACATTATTTTGAAAGAGAACACCTCTGATTCAAATGTGGCATTGTAATTCAACCTATCCTCGTGGATACCGTGTTCAAGAAAGTGATTATCACCATTATATAGCATTCCCTTACTCAATTAACGCATAAGAGCATGTGTCATGCATGTTTTAATGTAACGTGATACACCCGGAGGGGTCTTCATCTGTGGTAGTGCAAGGGGTAGTGCTGTAAACCGCAGCTTAGTTGCCACGTGCTTGCAACCTCCTATATGCTACCATCCCCCCCTCCCTCGCTCGTGCCTTCCCCCCCCCTTTCCATGGTTGTTTGCGGGCACAGCAGCAGGCGGGCGGGTGTTTTACCAGAGGGCGGTAATTAATTATTTGACACAGACCCCATGAGTAAACATGCGCCCCGAGCCCGCCACGCCACACGGGCGCTTACATAATATGTGGCGCAAATGGCGGTGCATTAAAACTGAATTTGTCGCTCGTAAAATGCGTCACACTGGGGTTGGGAGTGGTTGCGAATCATGAACCAGCCCCCCTTCTACTCTAGCGTTGTGTCTTCTCTTGTGCTTTATCTGTCTCGTCTTTCTTGACTTTTAGTTGCAGTTACGTTGTTGTTTTTTGCCACTATCCTTTACTTTCTAAATTACGCTATTTCACCCGTGAGAAGTTCAGGACTCCCTTGTTTGTATTCATGAATCTCACACTTCGGATAATATCGGAGATAAGGAAAAAATGAATAAATCGGATAATTTGTCATTGATAATTTTGGTGTTTACTTTATATCGGAACGTTATCAATTTTCATTCTTCTTACGTGACGAAAAAGTTACCTTGCTTAGATAACTAGGAATGTACAAATTTGTTGGCCGCTCTGTTTTTATACTTTTTTAAGCTTTCTGGTCTGATGATATTCTTCTTTTCGTCTCGCTCCCTCTTTTATTCCACATCATCTTGTTCCACGTGCTCAATTGATGCCGACCCGGACCGCTTTCTGTTCGTAATACGCTTGTCCCACTGGGTTTCTGAATCTATCTCCTGGGGACTGCCCTAAGAATTGCAATCCCGTATTTCTTGATTAGTTTCACCGCAGTTTTTAATCTGTTTTCTTAATTTTCTCCCGATTCTACATTTCTTTTCACACGTTTTATTTTCAACACGTTTTCCGACTTCCATCGTCTCTCTTCGACCTCCTCCTCGCATACCCTCGACTTTCCTGCCTCCTCTCCTCCTCCGCCTTTTCGTCTTTCGTGCCCCGTCTCCTCTCCCGTGCCTCGCGCTCTCGAAGAGCCCCGTGGAGTTGCGGGGGTGGGATCGATGCGTGGGTGGGGCGGGGGGGGAGGTTCCTGCGGGTGCCGTTATCCGCCGCGCGGGCGGACGGCGGGCGGAGGCGTCCAGGCGAAGCGCGGAATCCCGCTGGGCGCGGGAGGAGCTCCTTGCCGCTCTCCGGGAGCGCGCAAGCCTGCTCTGAGGAAAGGGGGCACAGTCGCCTTCGAAAATGCGTTAATTTTTTATAAAATTTGTTCCTTTTTGAAATTGGGAGGGGATTTATTATTATACATTTTCCAATAATGCGATTTGCGATGGTGTAGCGGTTAGCGTAACGGACTGCTGTACCGTGGGTTCAAACCCCATCGAAGCCGTGGATTTTTAAAGGGCGAAAAAAATCCTTCGTACGCCTTTCTTCGGAGGGGAAGTAAAGCCGGCTGTCCCATGTTAGTAGATTTACTTGCATGTAAAAGATCCTCAAGCCTAAATGAAGGCTCTGAGCTAAATTCAAATCGCCTGTTTCGTCGCCCGAATACCTTCTTTCTTCGCTAGTTGGTGAAAGGAGCGTAGCGAAATTGGCGTGGTCAGACGGAAGAGGCGTGAGTCTCGCCACGTAAAATAAGGCATCAATTCAATTCAATAATCGTCTTTGTTTATAAAACATATAAATTGTTTCTGATTAAAAATAAAATTGTTTTAGAAGAAACTTCAAGAAACATATTTTTTAAGTGTATTATTTTCAATCTGTTTATAAATTAGAACATACTAATTGAAATTAACGCATAGAACTTTAAAATACGCATTTTCTTCAATTTTGCCTTCATGTTTTTAAAATGCTCACTTTTGTTCTGAAAATGCCATCGTGAATATTCTGCAAGAAAATAAATTATCTCCATGTGTTAATATACAAAGAGCATGTTCTTATCTCTATAAGATTATTGGAGAATGTGCGAACCCACACTTCGGTTTTTAATAATCAGGTTAAAGTGCTAAGACCATAAAATATTTTACTAAGAACCGGTTAAAAATACTCATCAACATTTTATTCATAATATTTGTTGTTGTTTTTTTGTTTTTGCGAAAACGGGTGCGAAAAAATATATGAGGTTTATTGACACTCAGTGATTGGTAAATGTTTATAAACCTTTGCCATCAGGAATTGGAGTACATTGGGAGTTTATTAGGGGAGACACGCCCTAGTATCCGGTTAAAAATCGTACCTTAGATTGTTAAATGCAATTCTTTTCATACGTATTAAAAAAAATAAACTCACCTATAATCGTTGATTACGAAATTCCAGCTTTCGAACACCTCTTGCATTATTTACGACAACGCTTTTTTTGTGTACGAGCATTAATCTTCCTCCATTGTTCAATTTAATCCCCGCACCTTGTGTACATCCACCGTGACACTATTGATTACCCGTCATATTTGCTGTCGATCTCCAGCGGAAATAGCGTCGGATGTCGGCGATAGCGGAGCGACGGCCGCGCGCCGGTCGCGCGGTTGCTATGCAGATCCAGTGTCACCAAGCGCCCCCACCCCCGCGACCGCACCTGTCAGTCTCCGACGGTGGCGGTGGACGCTGCTGTCGCCGCCTCACATCGATCCTGTGTGAGGGCCGGCCCTACGCTGCGGGTAGGGGGTGCCGCCGCCGCCGCCGGACGCAGATTGGCTAATATCTGGGTCAGATGTTTCCGAAATGACGAGGGTGGGAGGGTGATGGGTAGCCATAACCATAGCCGTCGTGGGGAGTTCGAAGATTGCTCGTCAACCTCGGGGCGTATTGGACTGTTCCCGTTCCTGAATCGCTGAACCTCTGTTCTTGCGTAAGTGATTGGTGTCAGGGCATTGGTTCGTGTGGCGGAATCGTCATTATTAGGTGCTGTCGTGCTAAATATTTGATTGTTTCCAATACGTCATTTCTTCAAGTGAGTTTCATGTATACTTTTGCTTATTCTCATGTGCAATGCATTTCCATTATTTACTAACACATCCAGGCTTTAAAAACAGTGTGTATTTTTGCGATTATTAGAGTGTTTTGGGTTTTATAGGTTTTTTGGAGGGGAGATCAATGGGGGAATATTACTTTTTAAATTTAGTATAAAATACTGATTTTCATCATTCGAATGTCGTAATTTCATTCAGGAGTGCCATGTATATATTTGGGACGTCCGATCACCCCACCCCGTTTCAAGATTTCAAAACTGACATAGTCATTACCGATAACATAAATTGAATTTTTACTATTTATTATTTAATTGTAATATTTTATTTGAGTAATAAAGTAGCAAATGGGTCACATGCAGGCAAAGTTGCAAAATGAGTTAGCATTTTACTGCAGGTTAATTTTCTTCTTGTGTTGTCTTAATTTTTTGTTAATGATATTGTTGTTGCCAGCATTAGCAAATGAAATTTGTATTTTATTGTTTACTTTCTTTTTGTACTTTTGTTGTTTTCCAACTTGTTTGCATGGGTTTGTTGTGATAAAACTTGAGTTTTTACGTGTTTTCAATGGTTTTTACGTTAGTTTTATTATAATAACCCGTTTTTTTGGGCTGGTTAAAATTTAGACTAACCCTCTACACTTATGACATGACGACGAAAGTAATTTTCATTACTCATTTTAGACTGTAATATTTCTAAGAGGATCGTCCCAAACCACGATATTCTTGAAGGCTACTCACATCACCTGCTGTGACATGTTCTAACCTGCGGTGTGGCTCCAGGCGGTTGTTCTCATTCCGAATTCCGGAGACACGTTCCACGTTGTGCACGCCCGCCGGTGACCACGCTTGTCCTTGGTGCGGCACGTGACGCGGGCGACGAACGTGGATGTTAGATGGCCGTCGGAGTTTGTGGCCTTCCGACGACCATGGGTTCGCATCCCGTAACCTACGCCTTGACCCCGTCCTTCCGTCTTCGCATCTCGTTCGTCCTGCCCTACCTGGTTTGTCTCGCCAAAGCCCATCGCACCTGCCTTTCTGGCCTCGAATTGGCTCTTCTTATCCTTCCCAACCAGATACGGCTCCATTCCATTCGTCTCGATCGGATT
Source organism: Acheta domesticus (assembly GCA_031308135.1). Lineage (NCBI taxonomy): Eukaryota > Metazoa > Arthropoda > Insecta > Orthoptera > Gryllidae > Acheta > Acheta domesticus. The sequence continues at coordinate 95,943,176 of JAHLJT010000631.1, forward strand.
CAGCTAATTCAGATCGAATTTGCCCCTGTCCGAACCAATTTGACACACATCCCGCCAGAGCGTACTTTCCCCACCATTTGTTCGATCTCATGAACTTCTCAAACCCGTTATTTGACTCGTACGTCTTCCGACTTCTATATTTCTTTTGATCCCCGTCCTGAACTTTTTCACTACCCCTATTCCGTTTGGCCTACTTCATCGGTTCCTTTCTTCTCTTTCGCCTCATCCTCCTTGCCCGTGCGCCCTTTACCTGCTCCCTCCTAAGCTACCCAGCTCCACCCACCAAAGTCACCTATCCGACCTGACAATTGCCTCCCAGCCCGTCTCGCTCATCGGAGACACACCCTCTCTTGTCTGTGTACAGGTCTCCGTCCCCCAAGCACCTCGACCGTTCAGTTGGCTAGAGTTCACCCTTCATCGTGTACCCCGCTTCCCCAAGCCCGCTTTGACGCTCCGCCCTGAGCACACAACCCCCAGGTCGCCGCCCCCCTCCACTCCCCTCCCCGCCTAGTCTGGCTGCTCGCCTTGCGCCGCGCGCGTCGTCCGCCCAGTGCTGACCCGCGAGGGCGCTGCTTAGCAAGGCAGATTCCCCGCGGGCGCGTCGTAATTCTCATCGGAAACTTTTTACGAGCGGTCGCCCGCGCTAAAGGGGGTCGCAAAGAGCGCATATTCTTTGCGCCGTGCGAGAGCCGAGGGCGAGATGATGAAGGGTTTGTTACAGGGCGCTTTGACCTCGTCAAAGGGCACCTTCCAGCGGAGGTGGCGTGTTCTGCTTTCGAGTCTCTCTGCTGACGTGTAACTTTAGTTCGCCCATGATGTCTGTTTACGTTGTTAAACAATACGGAGATATGTATTATTTATTAATGTGTTTTTCAAATTATTTAATGCCTTAATGATTTTCCTTTGTACTAAGATAAAATGGGTAGGTTATTTCCATTTTAACAATTAACTAAGGATTTCCAAATCATCTTGTGTTGTTAATTAATATTATCAACTGGCATCTTGTATAAAAAAGAGAAAATGTGACTCTTAGTACAAATGCGTGTACAACGGGAATTATTTTCGCCTAGTTTAATTAAATTGGAATATTTTATTAAGTTAATGAAACGCATCGATATACGCTCTTTTAATGAAACGCATCGATGTACAATTTCCTGTAAAATAAATTAGTATTTATTCATTTTACATTATACAAACAAGCATGCGTGTTATCGTGTAACGGGTAATAAAACGTATGTATGAATACCTCAAACAATGTCGAAATGAATGCAAATAATCGCATAAAACGCTGCAGTTCATTACGAAAGTCCAATATACTAATAATACGACACATTTTTCGTACAGTTGGTGTTTCATTCATTGTTGGAATTTATTCGCCCTCTAGCTTTAGAAAAGCTCTGTTCGAGCTGCTCTGTAGGGCGGCTTCTCGTTTCTTCAACCAGCAGTCGGCGAGCATCTCTCCACCGCCCGCCTCCGCTCTCGCGCGATCTCACGCTCCTCTCGACCGCAGCGCCTCGCGGCCCAAGTTTCATCACGTGCCCCGAAGCTTTTAACGAAGCTGCCATTCGCATGGCTCGACCACCCGCCCACAGCTAAATAAACAATCGGATAAATAAAATAAGCATGGCGCACTCGCTGTGGGCCCGCCACCGCCTCCGACATTACCTCTGCCACCGCCTTGTCGTAGCGTGCTTCGCACAGTGAGTCTGAACGTGAACGGAGCACACTAGAATATTTTTTACAATAACAATGAAGGGGTTTCAAGCTAAAAACAACTTGTTTGTGCAAGACAAGTTGTTCCACGAAGTAAAATTATGTTTTCTGTTTACCTCCACACCGCTAATGCTTGCAACTTCATGTTGCTTAATTTTATTCTATGCTGGGATTAAACATCGTCGAGCTCTAAATCCTATATCAGTAATATGTCATGTATCTGATGCTTCGCTGAATTCAATGCGCCGTTAATTTATTGTCGTCCTGCCCACGTAGTGTCGTGTAGGACGCTTTATGGAACATTAATCGAATAAACAAGAAATTTAAAAATAACTGACTTTTTATTTTTGAGATTATTTCGAGGTTCTGATTTTCTTATGGAAGCCACTGGACAGGATATGCTTGAACTGCAGCTTCTAAAGCCTGTTGTTTCATTTAGCTTTCAACTGGGATTTGGCGTGAACTCCGCGTATTCTTTGCAGTATTACTGCAGGAGCTTAATGCAAATGACAGAGATGGGTCTTCCGAGGATAGGAGATAACCCATCTGCCAGCTAGGAATGACAACAGGAGGCGGAATCAGTAATATTGCGTTGGTTCTTCATGGTAAACTTTTTCTTTTGCCCACCTGTACGCATGTTTCAGACTAATGGGCAGCCGTGGTGTAGGTGATGCTTCGGCGATAACCATCTGCAATGAGAACAGGAGAGGGAATCGATTATCTTGCGCGGATCGTCGGCTGTTGACGCTAAACCTTTTGTTTGGCCCACGTTAACGCGGGTTTCGGACCAACGGGCTGCGGGTGCGGAGCTGATGCTTCGGTAGGATCTGCAGGTTCCGCGGGTCTCGGCAGGTGGTTGGGCTGTGCAGGAGAGGCGGGCGCGCGAGGGCGATGCGAAGGAAGCAGAAAAATGAGCCACCGGAGGTTCATGAAAGCCCCACCCGCGCCGTTGTGCTGTCGCGCGCTTCACTTTACTGCCGCCGCCGCGCCGTCAGCGCTGCACCGTCTGCCCCCGCCAGCGAACGGCTCTTCCGAGGTTTCCTTCCTCCGTTTCTTCTGCTCTGCTTGACGTCCGGCTTTTATTTATTACTAAATCGTGCGATATTTTTGTTAGCTCTTGCTCATTAAGTTTCTGTTTTCTCGATAAGACTTTTTTCATTTTCTTTCTTTTCTTCATTTCTAATTTATTTCATTTGTCATATATCCAAATAATTTTGTTTGTGTTTGATCTTAGTTTTTCTTCTCTTAAGTTTTTTTTTTCTGTTTTTCAGTGCGTCTTTCCTCTTACGTATTTCTCTTTTTCTAAATCCTTCTACATCGCTCTGCCATTTCTCTTGCTTTTCTCTTCTAGTACAACTCTCCTTGTTGAGTGGATGGGCTACCTACCTCCACGCGCAGCATCTGCTCCCTCCCCTCTCTACCTCTTCACTTTCTTTCCTTTCTATTGACCCGCTTTTCTTACTCCTGTTTTGGAGGGAAGCTTTTGTTTTACCCTCTGCAGTGCTACCTGCGCTTCATGCTCTTGGCGAGTGCTTCTGCAAGTGCTCTTGGCGACCGCTGTTTCGTCTGTGGACGATGCCCTCTCCTGCATGCCCTCGTCCGAGACTCCACGTGTCATATCTTCTCCTTTCATGGGCTCCTTTCAGTATGCGGATCCTTCCTGGTGGCCATAGTATTTCAAGCAGGTTGGCCTCCATGTGCGTATGGACGAATGCATGTTTTACATGTGTGTGTGTGAGAGAGAGGGAGAGGGAGGGAGGGAGGGGGACGTGTCGAATTTCAGGGGTTAAAACTGAAGAACTCTTTCCCTAGCTTTTCATTATAAAATGGTCGCACAACGTACATGACATGATTTCATAATAAGTATTAGCTTGTATTCTAGAAACGAGTATCTGATCGCTCCACTCTGTATTGTTGTGACTGCGATTTGAAATATCTTTTACATTCTTGTTCGAGATAGGAAAATGAAATATTTGAATGGTTGCTTTATCATTTTATATATATTAATTTTCTGAAGATAGGGATCTACCCTCGTATTCCCAAGATGTCAGTGTTTGCACAAGTTTTTGGCAACATGTACGGCGGGAGGACAACCAACAGACATTTCCTCTTCGGGTGGAGTGTATTTTGGAACTCCAGAATCCGAAACTAACTTCAGAACGTACCCAGCAAGCCCTAGTCAGGATATTTGTCGCGCAGGAGGCGACTTCCAACTCGATTTCAAACTAACTGATGAATAATCAATGTCTGCTCATGGATGCCGAGCCCTTTTCCCGTGTTCACGAACTCCTTACAATTGAAGTTGCTGAGCCAAGTTCCCCTTTTTCCTTTCCGTGTCTCCCTCCCTGGTACAGTTAAACTTCGTAAAACAGAGGAGGTACCGTTGTGGATATCTAAACGAATGAAGTGTTTTGACCGTGTTGATTGGCAGGTAATTATCGCCATACCAGACCGCCACATCGTCTTACAAAATCATTCTTCTTTTATCAGGACCAACAAACACACCATCACAGCCTTCTTAGCTCCTCAACCGAGAAATCGACTTCACTTCAGTTACCCTCCTGCATAAAAAAAATTGCTGGAATTGCGAAGTCCCGCAGAATGCAGCGTCGGAACGGAATCTTCGTTATCTTGCGTGATAGTGGAGTTCTCGTCATTCTCCGTCCTATTGGCGCCAACTTCTTGGCGTTTGTCCTGAACATCGCCATTCCATCAGCTCAACGGGTCGCGGACGTCTCCCCCCCCCTCGTCATCCTGTTCCGGCGCGCTGCCACACTCCTCCATGCCCTTCTTCGTTACTCTCCAATTCAACTTACACTGTCCTCGAGCTTTCCTCGTTCCGTCTCGCCGTGCTCAACCCTCCCCCCTCCATCTCCCCATCGCCCCTCCCCACTGCGCCCATACCGATTCCTCTTCATTCTGTTCAGCCTCGCCTCGTTCTATCCCATCCCGCTCTGCCCCCACCCCATTCCGTCCTACCCCGCGGTGCCCCACCTCGCTCTGCCTCATCCCACTGTCCCCCCCGTTCCGTCCCATCCCGCTGTCCTTCTCTGCTGACTCACCCCGCTCTACCTCACACCACTCTGCCCCCCCTTCTACGCTGACGCCACCCCTCCCTGTCCCATACCTCTCTACCCCACCCCGCTCTGCCCCACACCACTCTGCCCCCCTCTACGCTGACTCACCCCTCCCTGTCCCATACCTCTCTACCCCACCCCACCCCGCTCTGCCGCACTCCATTCCTGTCCTCTCCCCGTCGCTCCTCCCCGCCCGCCATCCACCGCCTCCCTGCGCTCCCGAAGGGCGCGGCTCCTCCGCGGTCCCTCGCGCGGCCGAAGTTTGCTTTGAACGGGTCGGGTCTGTCTAATTAGCGAAGTTAAGAGCCTCCGCGCGCCGCCGCCCGCCCGCGATCCACCGCGCCCCGTCCGACGCCCCTCCTGCAGTCGCACCCGCGCTTCTCGGCCGTGAACGTGAGAATGCGGCGGCGGCCAGGATTTTGGACAGTGGTCGAAAGTCAGATACTTGACACATGTGAGTATACTGCGATTTTCGTAACTTTGTCCCTCACAGGAATCAGCTGTTTCGCTGCCATCCAATCAGGAGCTTATATTTCGCGACAGTGACGTCGCTATGGTGACGTTCAAGCTCTCGATTGGATAAAACCGTGAACAGCTGATTTCTGTCAGGGACAAAGTTACGAAAATCGTAGTATAGTGTACTTAATCATTCTCAATTAACCTGATCGTATAAAATGAAAAGAACATAATCAAATACAAAAACAAAAGTGATATTTACTAAGGTATAAAATAATAATAATAATAATAATAATAATAATAATAATAACAACAATGATAATAAAATTGAGATTTCGGAACGTTCATCTGAAGTGCCCGTATGAATCGAATGTTTCGTATTTCAACAAGTTTATCTTCGTCACGAAGATGATAACGTAGAAGTTAACTTATTTTAATGTAAACAGTAGGAATCAGCAAAAATTCGGGAAAATTTTGGTAATGCCGCATTGCCACTAAAATGACGTTTCATAAGGAAACTGGGACTATAATTCACATTTCGTTTCCATGTAAAGTAAAATTTCCTTTTAAGTGGACGTCGAATTATAATCATTGCAACATTATAATTTTGACTACTGTTCTGTTGACACATCCACTTCAGAGTCTGAAAATTGTGCGTGTAGTGCAAATTTCAAATAACATGCCTCAAGTTTTGCATCACATGTCTGTGAAATTATAGTCACTTTTTTCTTGTAGTGTCTTACCCTTACGAGGATGATGGTGACTAAACACAGAAAAGTGCTACTTCACCTTCCTGAACAAATTATGAAATGAATAAAAATGATTGAGATGGTTTTGCGATTGTGATTGTCTCCCTCTCCCTGTGTTTCCTTGAGACGAGCCACTTCGACCACAGTGCGGCAGCGGGCAGTCTTCAAGTGGGGAGGAGCTGGCTGCTTTCTCGCGTTCCGTTTGTTGCGAGTAAACAGCGGCGCGGCCCAGCCCGGCCCGGGCCGGCCCGGCCGGTCCGCCCGCGCACGGAGCATTCAGGGCTGACGCGGTGGCTGTGGCGGTGTGGCTAAGACTAGCTGCGATGGTGTGGGTGGCGTGGTGGGGAAGGGGAAAGGAAGGTGTGGCAGGAGCGCAGCGGAGGTCTGACGCGACGCTCACCTCATTCATTACCAAGTGGCAGCCATCGACAACGTGGCTTCCAAGTTCGTAATGAGAATTGTTGTTCTGAAGAGGAAACAATCCGAGAAGTTTTTACGAACGATTTCAAAATCACTCTCCCTTGATTTGCTTCAGATTTCATAAACAGATGTGTATCTTCGACATACATGAAGATATTTTTATTAATTGATAATATTTGTGTGCCAGTCATACAGAAGTAACAAACATCAAAAACCGTCATTTTGTTAGTGTGAGAGGTCTGGTTTGGAAATGTATATTTTTATTGGTAAAAAAATTTCATAAAAATAATTCATATATTAGAAGGGAAACATTTTGTTTTTGACAGATTAGGCTCTAATTAAAACCATTCTCATGTATAAAGATTTTGTTTTCAGATGTCAGTTTCCTTTTGTACCAACGCAGTGTGTGATTGTGTGCGTGCACGACGATAAGATTTGTATAGCATCTGATCTGTAATGTTTATTACCTGAGAATAAGAACCCTTTTGTGTAAGTCATGACAAAATAGTATTCAGTGCTTTCAAAATCTTTTAAAATTCCAATATCGCCTACAAAAAATGAATGCTTCAATAGAAAATCAGTAGGTTTGAAACCTTGCACATCCATTTTTCTTCTCGAATATGCCTTAAAATAAATACGTATGAAAATTAAAGAAATTCTGTTAGTTTTTTCATTGTCATATTTCCGGAAATATCAAGATTATGCAGTGTCCCGAACTCTATTTCAAGCGGGTCATGACTCTTTGCATGTTAAATCGTGACGTTTTCGAGTCAGAACAAGATGAATCAACTGAATTTTCTTCTTAGAGCGTTTGTTCTCGACACGAACTCGGAACCTCTATTAGGGAGCAAAGAAACTCAGAGGATCAGCAAAGTCGCTTAAGAGTAACACACACGGGAGAGCGGCGGAGCTTTAAAAGGATTATTTCGCTTCAATTAGCGCGGCGCCTCCTCCCGCGCGAGCTCTAATCCGGTTCCGCTGTTTAATAACTAAACACTGCGAGCGCTCGTTGACAGTCCCGCTGGTGCGCCGAGTTCACAAGTGGCGAGCCGCGCCCCAGGCCCAGCGACGGCCGGCGGAGTGCATTTGAATAAGCCGACCGTTGAGCGCCGATTACGCGCTGCACGCCGCACCTGCTTGCCACGCGGGGGCCGCCCCCGCGCCATCGCCGCCGCCTCCGTGTTTCCCATCGTCGTCGCCCTCCCCCTCCTCTCATCAGCCGGCACGTTCACAATGCACCCCCTTACCCGATAATCCCAAGTACCCGCTCCGCCCACATCTCCGATCCGTCCACGTCCCCGATCCGTTCACGTCCCCGATCCGTTCACGTCCCCGATCCGTTCACGTCCCCGATCCGTGCACGTCCCCGATCCGTGCACGTCCCCGATCCGTGCACGTCCCCGATCCGTGCACGTCCCCGTTCCGTCCACGTTACCAATCCGCAATTTTCCCATCTCCTGCCGCTTCCTCATTCATTGGCCACGGTCATGGCTTTCCTCACTCATGCGTGCGTGGTAATTGACACCCCTGTCACCGAGACCATTGCCGCCATCATCACTTCTCTCGGATGACGTAGGTGCAGCGGACGTCATGATCCGCGAATGGTGGGGGTGGTAGTGGGAGCCAACAGGATGTACATTGAAGCGATGAATAGTCGATCGGTGTGGTCTTGCGTGTCAAATGAGGTGAGAACGATAGGAGTGTCTGCTATTGCATACACTCCACGTCGAGTGGATGCTCTTATAATAACGGCAGTAATTAATGCCTTCACGTTTGGGCCGAGTAAACCTCAAATTGTATTGTATTTATAAATCTGTTGTCACCATATTTTTGTGTAGTATTGAGGGCTGCTGAACAACAACAACAACAACACACACACACACACATACACACACACACACACACACACACAAAAACTCTCAAAATCATAATTGCCTTGATGTTCGGCGAGTCACATTCTGATGCAAAGAGATTTCCCATACCTCCAATATAGCAAAGGATGTTGAATTGCCCACCAGTCAGGAGCAAATTTCGCATGTGAAACTTTATTACATGAAATTTTTCCTCCAAATATTCATTGGCAAGAAGTGTCCATCTTCGAGCTCCGTATACACCCCATACATTGAGACGCCTACATACAGTAAAACAGTTGTTTTTGCTGGGGTTTTTTTTCTTCGGAGTTTCTGAGTGTCCAAAGAAACCACGGACATCTCTGACTTACCCGGCGACTGTAAGATTTCTTTCAATTTCTGAGCGTATTCGAAATCAGAATTTTTTTAATCCAGTTTTTGAAATTCTTATTTAATTTTCAGTTGGCGGATTGAAATAATAATGGTATGACCCCTCGTCGATATAACCAATAGGATGGTTCCCTAAAATAATTCCACAGCTTCACCAAGAGTCCATCACATACGAACCCAAAAGACAACCCGAGATATGCATTCACCACGAAAGCGCTTAGCGAGGCCGAGTGTTCTTCGGCCAAAGGCGGCGTTGTGTGGTCACAGTGCGGCGGTTGTGAATGCTCGCGGTGCCGGATCGCTAGCGGCGGCGGCGCTGGCGGAGGCGAGGATGTGGGCCCATCCGCCTCGTCGCCTGGTCTCGCGCCGCCTTCGCCACCCGCCCACGCTCGAGACGCAGCTCAAAATACCCCCGAGGCCACCGCCCACCTCGCGAGGCGCCGCGCACTCTGCGCCCGAAATACCGCGCTTCTTTTGGGGAAGGAATTCTTCCTTTCCTTCTGCGAGGATTACTGCAAACGTCACAGAACTTTATGTTCTTACAATAAGTTAGGGATGAAATTTTAAAATAAACGAATGGAAAGTTTCGATATGCGCTAACGTTTAATGTGTTACTGGTGAATTACATTGTCACATACACTTACAGATATTTGAATAAACGCATATTTTGTAACTAGTGATTCATGTTACTAATTTTGTGCATACTCTACCTACGTACTGACCTTCACGATTTTCAAAATTCATATTTTAAATCACATATTAACCTTCTATGTATTAACATGTACTGTCAGTCTCCTCTGACCGAGCCGCATTGCCACGAAAAAGGAAAGCAGAAAACTTTTGCGATATTACTCGTATATTTGTTTGATTAAAAAAATTATTCTACTCATAACTTACTAGGTAACTAATATTATGAATATGTGATAAATTTTTCTTCGGCTTTATGTCCTATTGTTGACTTTTTCATGCTTCTGCCCGCCTCGTTCTGCAACGATTAACGACGACGACGCCGTCCGAAAACATTGATCTGCATTTTGGGTTTCTAGCTGCAAATTTTGTGGTGTAATCAAATTTGGGGTAACATTTTGAAATCTCTGCTTCCTGACAGTTTGGCGGAAAATTTGAGAGCAAGCGCTTCAGTGATTCAGTAGTTTTTGTGGAACTAATTCGCTCAGATACCCACGCATCTGTTTATTTTATTTATTAAAAATTAATGATCGCCCGAAAAATTGATATCTTTCAGATTTGTTCAAAAAAATCTTCCTATTTTAAACTTGCGAAATATTTCATTATGTTATACATTTGGCAAGTTGAGGCTACGATTCTAGCTAACTGCAAGTAGCGTGAAAAGATGCAGAAGGGATGCCGTTTAATCATTTTCGAAATAATTTTGGTTTCGGCTCACTGGCCTAGCGACGTATGTTACAAGTGAGTGCCGACAGCATTAACACAATGTGCCTCACAACTTCGGCAAAAGCGTGTTTGTATACACAGAGGCCTACGACCGGGAACTCCTCTAATAGTGCTGCCGGGGGGCGGCGGCGGAGGCGGCGGCCTGACGTCCGCTTCGCGCGGCCAAGGTCACGTGATTCAGTGAGCGAGAACAGTCACGTAGGCGCTCGCTCGCTCGCGCGCGGTGATCCAATCTCACGTAGGGGCCATTCGTCTTTCGACGCGCGCCTTGTGGTGTACAGATGCCCGTCTCTCCCGGCTGCATTGCTTCGTGGCAACATGGCTTCTGCTTGCGTAATTAATACATTCGACAGAATTTTCTTTCTAACGGTGTTTAGCGTATCTTCGAGAACACGGAGAGATCTGTCAGTAGAAAATACTGCCAATGTTAAAACGATTTCATTTTGATAACTTTTTAGGTATCAAAGAAACATGAGCGATAGCAAGGAAATGAAATGGAATGAAAGAAGTACGCAATAACCTTATTGCTATTTATAGAGAAGTCCACTTACAATAAGGATAGAATTTAATGTACCTTCAACCTTACAGTTACATTACGTAAGTTCTTTGAAGCGAGATTTCATAATCGCTAATCTACTCGCCTTACACGTGACACAAACCACAAAGCCTCATTACGAAGCAGTCACCACCGCTCGTGGTTACCATTACCTGTAAAAGGTCGGTGATGAGAACAAAATTCCAGAAATTTCATATGTTTCAGTAAAGAGTCTCAACATGGTTTCCTTGCCTGAAAAGTTTGTACTGTACATGCGTCGATGACGTTTTTTTTTGAATTTAACATTTCAAATTACTGGAGCGTGATATACTGAAACAACAAATTCCATTTGTCCCAAGAAATATTGTTTACGTCTGAATTTTTGTAGTCATAAAAAATCAGTTTACTTCTGTAACGCTGCCATATGAATTTGAAGGGCGTGCATTTCAAACACGTTTGGTGTACAGTAAAGTTTCCATTTAAATTTCATTGTTCTTAAAGTAGTGTTATCGTCGAATTGCTCGTTTCACGACTGCTGTGGACGCAGTTACCCTCATTTTATTGTGTCGAAGTTCCACGCAATTGAGGAGTTGCCCGCATTTCTCGTATTTCTGCAGTTGTGAGAACATTTCCACTAAATTTATTTCTGTGACAGAAGAAAGATCAGCTGCGATGAGAGTTGCTTGCGCCTGAGGGAAGTGAACGCAACCAGCGAGGCTCGGCTGCATGTCGGCTTGCGGGTGCTGCTCTTTAGGAGGACCACAGGTGAAACGATGTCTGACGGAATGCAATTGCTGGAGTATTAGAATTTATTTTCTTAAGGTATTTTTGACATATTACGAGTAACTTTTGTGATAAAGAAAGTTTGTTTTAAAATGCATTTTCACATTTGTGTAACAAAATGTATTTAAAATAGGTCGTTAAATACATTTTCACTAATTTTGTATCAACGATATTTCGCTGCATATATTGAAGAAGATAGCTCTTTGAAATAAGTAACCGCAGAAGAAGATGAATATTTCGTATGTGAAATGCAAAATGCGTTTGCTTAAAATCTCGAACAATGGTTTGAAATAGTGACTTCGTAAGTTGGTTTACAGTAATGTACTAATAGCACCAACGGACCTAGACAACTGAGAGGGCAATGTTGAACAAAGGAGAAAACAATATGATAATTTTGCCAAAGATTATAATTACCCCAATATTCCCCAAGCTTCTGTTTTTATTTTCTGAATAACACGCCGAAGAATATTTAAATTTATTATTAATTATTAAAAATTTTCAAAATGTGAACGAGTACACGTATGCATCAAAGTCATGGGTGATTTTAGAGCAATCAATTCTAGAGCTGTTAAAATGAAAAATAAAATTAGAATTCAGACATTCGCTACCGTTGCAGACCGTCGTGTCTTAATCATTCACAGAGAAACCTAGAATCTGTGCTGAGAAACGCCGCTTCCGGTCAGAGGAATACCTAGGTATTCTCGGTTCCGTGTACCCGGAACGCGATATCGCAACACGAGTACTGTACCCATCTTGCAGAGAAGTTGGCAGCCGCCGGACGCGATGGTGTCTGGCGGGGCTGCCTGCGGCCTGCGCGATAAGCTGCAACAGCGTCTGCCGCCGGAAGCTACGAGCGCCGCCGGGTTAACCGCCGCCCCGCGCCTCGGCCGGCGCTCGTTTCCTCCGCTCCGGGCTATCTCCGCCCGGCGGCGGCGGCGGCGGCGGCGGCGGCGGCGGAACTGGAGGGAGGGCGGACGCCCGTGCGTCACGGCGCGGTGAGGTTAGGGCCGGCACTTCGCGCGGCGACACCCAACGATGTGGGTTGTAGGTTGGGACACGACGCGCAGGTTTGAGGCGTGAATTACTCGGCTCTGATGTCGGATGAAGTACGCGAGAGTACCTCTGAAAGATGTTGGTGAGTATTGAAATATTATTTTACAAAGTACATGTCATTGAATATTTCGATGGGCGTAATAGTTTTTTTTTTCACTATTCGAAAGGTTGTTGCCGATACCGTGGTTGCTTTTCACATTCAGAAGTGATTTTTTGTAAAGCGTAGTTCAGTAATTTTTGAATCACTCTTGCTCACGTTGGTCATTCAACGTGTTCAACTACACTGGTCCAAAACCGTATCAATTAGATCATGTAGGTTTATCTTAATAATGTAGGGTTTGGTTTTAAATTTAAAAAAATCATCCATTTCTTTATAAAAGTCAATATCTTTCTACTTTTCGTGTTTCCTCAGCTTTGTTCCGAATTTCAAGACGACATAAAGGGTCAATGTAGGATTCATTTAATTCACGTTCTCCCTAAATAAACTGAAATGTTCCGTTTTCAGGTGGTTACAATATTCCCAGTTTGAAAGTTTCTCAATCAGTCGAGTCTTGCTTTAATTTAGCAAAGGTGTCTACGTGGGCTTGCACGAGCGGGGCGTGACTCCTCAGAAAATTTCGAAAGGCGACCCGTTGTTCTACGTAATAAAACTATTTTATTTCCGAAATATGATAACCTCCTCATTTTTCTCTGTATTACGCGGACAATTTGGGGAAGAGGTTCTCCAAACCATCTTGCAATTCTGTGAATGGGTAAACATCAAATCTATTATATTTATTAATTGTGCCATTAAAGTTATAATTCCATTTTTCTTGAAGAGGTTTTCGTATTTCTTAGTCAAATATGTTATATGAAAATTTAAAAAAATAGTTTAATGAAAAAGGAGGCCCAGAGGGGTTGAAAAATGCTCTATCCTCTCTTTGTTTTACGCTGTCACACGACTGTGCTGGTGCCCCGTGCATCTTCGCAGGTTATTGCCCCCCGAACTCGCCGGCGAGGTTCAAGGTGTGATCACCTTTGTCGCTTCCCCGACGCGCCGAGCGGAAAGTGTGGCGCCGGCCGTCCTCCGCTCTCCCCAGTTTATCAGCTCCATCAAAGAGAGCGAGAGCGGGGTGACCGGGGCGGGATCCTTTGTGACGTAACGAGGGTGCGCCGAGGGAACCTTGATGTCCGGCACGATACTCTTCTATTTTCAGCTCTTCCCCGGCTTGATTTGACTCTCCCGCGTTGAGTTTGGACAGGGCTCTATTTTATTATCGTCCTTTGCTCTGACGCAGGGCCCCAGTGACCTAACACGTGCCGTCGCCCGAAATAACAGTGCGAGCGCAGGTTTGCTGCGAAGTCCGGAAATACTTCGCGGAGCGTCAATGCCAACCGGAAAATGTTAGAGTGCACGTGACTGAGTGCGTGTGTGTTTGCGCTGCCTGCAAATTCTTTCCCGGATTGTGTAAAGATACTTTTCTTTTACATGCATACCGCCTTAAGTGGCTCAGTGACATCAGTTAATGTCACTGCAGTGCCTCTGATCTGAGGTACTAGGGTTTGAGTTGAGACGGTGAAAGAATTTTCGCCTCTAGATAGCTAGGTCTAATTCATAAGATGACTGGAAGAGAATTCTAGCGGCCAGCTGCCCTGATCGGTAGTTTTTCGTGGTCTCTGCGATCTATACCAGGCGAATGCCGGAGGTGAATACCCTAACAAACGGGCCACGGACCGATCACGATCTTTCCTTCTTCTTTGACCTATCCTCACGCCTTACACGCACTACATAACCATACACGCCTGGAGACCAATCCGGAGCCTTGACGATGGGACGTCGCATCTATGGGAACTGTCGTGTAGTTTCCTGCTGGTGTGGGTGGTGGCAAATTTCATTGGAGCGTAGAAAGTAGGCGGGTGGCAACTTTGCGAGCAACGATTGACCTTTCGTGAAGCGGTAGGAGTGTAAGTCTACAGTGCAAAACAAATACTGCTTTGATTGTGAGAGAACGAAATCAAGTAGTGGCGATGCGTGTACTAGTATTGGGTATAAATGCTAAATCGCTTTCTCTTTTTCAGTCTGTGAGTACTTGTGTTTTATTTTATAATTACATTAATTAATTAATTAATTAGTCACACAACTCACGTAATGAAGAGAGAGGAAATCTAAATTTTCATTTCGAGTTATTAATATTTCATCGTCAGTTACTACGACTGTGTGCCATAGTAGAGGGAAAGTTTGCATCCAACATTAATGATAATCATAATTCTGGCCACTTCATAGAACACTGCGCTTGATTCTGAACGTACCCTTTCCCTCACATCGACTCCTTCCACGAAATTCTCTACTGTATTCAAATGACGTCATTGAAACTAGGTCGCACACATCCTGCGTACTTGTGCGTCGTTCGCGCGCAAGGTAGGTCGCCTCCACTTCGCTCCCCCTGCGGACCGCTCGTCGGGGCAATTGAGGAAATGACGGCCAAAATTGCGGGTCCCCGCCCGCACGCTCGCGCCGCCGGGAAGAGCTCTTGTTTACGTCAATTTCGCCGCGCAGGACGTGACGCGCCGACCCGGAGCACGAGGGGGGAGGAGGATCGCTCCGGCTGCTGCGGCGCTGTCGCTGCTCTGTCGGGTTCTTCGAACTGTCGCGCCACCATCCACTCCGCCTTGTCAGCGGTGTCACCGCCGCACTTGCCCCCTCAGACGCTTCGCTGAACCTCCTGCTCAACGTGCGTCAACTCAAGTCTCGCTTCACTTCGACCCGCGTCACTTCTCTCCGCTCCGCCTGATCTCGCATCCTACCTCCCCCGGTCTCAAATCGTCTTATTCCGGTTCATCTCCCTTCGTTCTGTCTTCCATCATAGCTTGCGTCATACTTTTAATTATTTTCCATTCCACCTCATTCGTTTTTTACTCCACACCTTTCCTTCTCAAATTGTTTGCGTAATCTCACATCAAGTCCCTGCACTGCACTGCACTGCACTGCACTGCAGTCCTGTACTGCACTGCCCAGCACTGCACTGCACTACCCTGCACTGCACTGCCCTACACTGCACTGCACTGCACTGCACTGCACTGCACTGCATTGCACTGCACTGCACTGCACTGCACTGCACTGCACTGCACTGCACTGCACATCACATCACCATTCGGCCTTTTGCCACGTCATGACGCGTTTCTCTCCATTAACACTCCCTGCCCCACCGTCTTACAGTTAACACGCTTCCTCCATTGACTCCCATCGTATTCATTACGACCGCCCCGTGGTCAGGCGTGAGCTCAACTTTTGTATACCGTTTTCAGTCCGAAAAAAACAACTTGTTCGATGATGAATAGCGGTTTTGATGGCCTGTTTCCTTTCTTGAAATTTTATCTTTCCAAATACTTATTCTGTCACAACTTCTTAGCCTTCCTTACGCGCCAATCCTTACGATCGTGGTCTCTTGTTGAAGAAACTCAAATCTTTGGACATTATCTCCCTCCCTTTTGTTCACTCCATTCCTGCGGTTGGCCGAGCATCGCCTTTCTTCTAGAACTTCTTCCTATCCGTTCGCAACTAATTAGGAACCTCGTTTATGGGGCGAGAAAACTTAACGAGAGCCTTTGTTGTGGCCTCGGATCTCCCAACCTTGATACAGACTTCGAGCCATGACCGCTCTTTTTGTGTGAAGATTTCGCGAGATTCTTTTTTCGAAAGTTTGTGAATTTCTTTCGCGTCATTTTAAACGTTCCATCATTAACCAGTTGAGGGGAAATTTTTTTCTCTGCACTCTGCTCTTCGGAGACGCGAACATCACGCTGTTCGTGCATTTTGAAGGCGTGTCTGTCTTTTCACCTCTCGTCAGCAGACGGTTATTGCTCTTTTAATTTCAGCTTTTGCTGTACTTTCTCGGTTGTTTCCGTTGCAAGCGTTTTGATTCGCGTGAAGTAATTGGAAGCGCCTGAGAGAGTTTGGATAAATGAAAAGCTTTTAAAAAAGTTGAGATGTTTGCGGTGAATATTCAGTCAAATGCGGTTTGCAAATGATCCCAGCTCTTTTAGGCTTTTCTGGCCCACGAACGTACTTGCCAGTTACTGGAGGTGTAAAGAAAGGAATTTGCCAACCCATAGAAGTATTATCAAATTAAAAATGTGTAAATCTATTTTAAAAAACAGCAAACGAGCACGTAAATGAATTTTAAATACACCTTCTTGAGCATTAAAAATAGTTCATAGACAAAGCAGCAGAAAGTCGAAATTTAATTTTAAGGGATATATTAACTTTTGTTTATCTCGTTTTATACTTTTACTTACTTTGTTATTTATTTAATGTTATTTTATTACTATAAATCAATGTTAAATTTGCAATCGGTTCCAGGAATAATTGTGCTATTTCAATTGTTGAACCATTATGGATTAAAAATTTACATTTAATCGTTAATATGTCATAAATTGTGACTTAGTATATCACTGCATTAAATTCCTTTCGAATATTTATGAAACTTTCCCACGCAACATTAAAAATCATCATTTTTGTTTATTTTGATGTGTTTAATTGATTGTGAAATTTTATAATCTAATGAGTTAATGAACCTTAAAACGTTTACATTATGCAACATAATTTCAATATATATAAATGTTTTGTGGTACGCCCTCCCTAACAGAGGGGTAGTACGAAAACAGAAGGGAGACAACGCGGTGCGTAATTTTTACTAGCTTTATTTACGCGAAATTGTCTCTCGTTTGTCCCACAAAGTCTTGCCCCCCTACCGCCACTCTTGCCTTCGTCGCCATTTCCTCCTTGGTTCCTCTTACCAGTTGCTGAGCTGCTACCCCCCGAACTTCTTCACATCCGCCTGCTGTTCGTGGCACATCAACACCACCAGCTTTGGTCGCTGATATTTTAGGCTCCTTTACTTCGCGTTGGCTGTTCATTTAATTTCGTGGTAAATTCTGGGAATTATATAGCACCCTTCGAATTGTGCTGGCTTGTCCATGACAGATTAATTATTTGAAGGTCGCGACCGTAGAAAGCAGTTTCGAACTCGATTTTCGATTAGCCTGACACCGTTTTCCCGCTTCTATGCGTACATTAATGCTTTTTAGAAAAACACTTTACATTTACGTGTTTGGTTCGGGAATCGCTCCCAAAATACTATTAATTGTAATATAGAATATAAATAATATAAATACATGAAAGTACTTTCGGAATTGAAGTGGAAGGACGCCTTTTCTGCTAAAGTGCCAATGCGTCAGAAATGATAAAATACGTTTTTTGTGCAATATATTCAGATCACATTTCCTTCTTCTTTCTCATGATTATGGCTTTGTCTTAAAACCGTCATAATTGGCTCATCAAACCTTAAAGGAAACTTCTAAAAGGAACTCCTCCAATTGGTCAGACATTTTTTGTAGTTTTTTTCTCGGATAATATATTTTAGAGGGTTGCCAATAAACGAGTGTGCGTATTTTGAAAATAGGTCGCCTTGTTCCGTAGACTCGTTTTTCAGACCAAGATATTCACGTAGATGATTCATATCCAACAATACTCTTGATTATCAGTTTTTCAAGTTTCATTTTGTATGATACGAAGAACATATGTTGGTTAAATGCTACTCTCAAACTTATCGTAGCTGACATTAAGAACCAAGTAAGCGACTCAAGCTGACCGAGGAGAGTGCCGCAGTTCGCTCTCAAAAGATAATTATACATAGGAATCATATATGTGAACGAACTAAAAAATAACCATTTTGACAGACTTTTATCATTTTAAGAGACAAAATTACTATTTTCACTTTTTATAGTATTTTGAAGAATATGCAGTTTTAGGCATATTTGGTTTTGAAATTCACTTTTCTTCGCATTTTTTTTTTTGTGGTATCTCCTCCTAGAATGACCGCATCATTCATTTTTAGTTTTACAACCGCAGTAGCTGTCTCCCGACAACGAAACTCTGTTTTTTGTGTTGACTGAATATGTTTGTGTTTGAATGGGACATTATCAATGTAGCCCAAAACTTGTCCTTTTTGCACGTAGTTCTGCGCACAAATTAAATAAATACAAAGCGGTATGTCTTCTGTAGTTCATTTTTTCCTTCGATTTCGATTTATTGCCCTTTTCCCAGCTTGTTTTTCATTTTTTCCGCAAAGCTCAAGTTTTTTTTTTTTTTTTTGCGCCATTACATCCGATGTCTATTTATGACGAATTCTTAGGACGGCGGCGGCGGTGCGTCAGTCATCGCCGCACGTCGCCCGGAAGCCCCCGTGGGCGGCGCGTCGCCGACAGCCGACTCGGGCGATGCGCGCTTCCGCCCCCCTCCCCCTCCCACACCCCACTCCCTTCTCCCACCCAACGCCCCGACGGATGTCGCGCACGTGGCAACGACGGCGATCTGACGACGCCCTGCACACCCGCGTCCGCGCCCTCGCCCGCTCGCCCTGCCACTCCCCCGCTTTTCTCTTTGCCCGCACGCGCTGTCTGTTCAATGTGCGCCCTCACGCTGGCTGGTCTGCGAGCTCCCCTTGTAAATAGGAGGGAGAACGCGGGGTAATTAATTTGATTGGTGTTCGAGTGGTCGTCGTAAGTGGCATGTAAATCTATATGCACTACATCTCGGAATATTGTTAATGATGCTGTATTTGTAATAAATCACCAACCCTGAAACGTCTGTATGTACTATTTATTCTTAATCTTTACGTGATACTTGCACTTTAATTTTAAGCGAAATACTTCAATTTTACGAATAGTTGATTTACTAAAAGTGACTATGTGTGGGGGTGGTTTGGGGGAGGTGAATGCATATAATGTACCAAATCAGCTGTGAAGGACTTTGCGCACCGGAGCTTGCCTTGTAGTATGTGTTTTCGGATGTTTTTGTGCTGCACGCAACGTTGGATAGGTTCACTAAATTTCTCTGTGGCGATTTGCCTAACCCGCCAGCACATGCAGGTAGGATCTTGCCAGATTTAGAGTAGCTATTATTTTCTCTTTACTCCGAGGGAGTTGAAAAAATAGTATTTTCTCACATTATTTTACACAGTATTATTATTATACACAGTATTTTCTCTCATCTTTCTTTTCTCCTTGGGTCTGTCGCGTATATTTCGTATTGCCTGCGCTTCAGTGAATCTTTATTATTTCGTACCATTTTGTATTCTGGTGTTAGTCCACTGAAACGCATTCTGCCAGTTTGTGTGAATAAAAAGAACAATAGCCTAGATTTTGTATCCACATATCTGGCTTTTTTTTATCGTTGAACGAAACTTTCTTCCGAACGTGAATTCGTCTCTGCAAAAATCAAAATTCTTAGCTTCACCTTTCAAATCGACAATGATAGGTATGCTCAGGGTTAAAAAAAGTTCCTGGTTATTTTTGTCGGTATTTTGTACACGTGTTTCCAACATCAGCTGCTTGAATTGCATACCTTCAATTGCCATCATACCACCATTTGCTTTAAAAGCATTTGCAGCTTTTTTGTGAATCACGATCATGCCTGTAGTTTTGGCAAGGTATTATGCAGGGAAAATAAATCCGGTAATGTAATATCCAGAAGCCGATTTTTACTACACAAACGCAATTTACTGTTTTCGTTGTCATGTCTCTGCATTTTTATGTCGACCGTAAATCCGTGTGATACATGTGTACTCACATTGCCTCACCGCAATTTCTCTCCCCTTTGTCCAGATCAGTCCAGATTATTAATGCGACCCACAAGCGCTTGTCCGTTTGGGAAAAAGGTTGCAACAGCAGTTGTCGCGAACATTCAATGAATATGCATGTGTAATGTCCTCTGTGATTCGTCGACCTTTGTTTTCATGAGTAAACCTATTCCTGTTCATTACTTCATGAATTCAAAAAAGGTTCGCTTGCAAACAGTGCCAGCACCTGATGGAGTTCCGCTGCTGGGGATGGTGTGATTATAATACCATGCTCCGTACGCGCTACCTCTATCGGACTTTCGCTGAACCTCTAATTCTAAGTAGTGTAATTACTTTTCCTACGAGCTTCATTACGGCGGGTTTGGCCAGCAACTGCCATCATAATAACCCATTAGTATTCATAGTTGCCTGGAACTCTCACCTGTGCTCTCTGGATGATGGACTCTCTCGCTCTGTTTTGTTGCTCCAGGTTAGAGGTTACTGTTAGAATTCATTGCGAATTTTGACATGAAATGTTAACTCATTTCATGGCACATAACTTGAAAGAACATTTTACTTGGAAATTTTCTCGTGCATTTAGTATTTTAAAACGATATAGATTTAATTTTTAGGATTCTTATAAAAAATAAAAGTGGATTTTATTTGGGAATAATTGGATATCTAGGCAGTTAATTGTTACAAAAGGATTCATAAAAAAACGCTGTTATTTTTGGTACTTTTGATTAAAAGGCGGTTCATTGTACCTAAAATTTGCATGACCAGCCGAAATAATTTTAGGGTATTTTAAAAATATGTTTTCTTGAAACAATTTGGAGCTTCTTTTCGTGCACTGTAGTGTTAGTAAGTAGTAAGACCATGCAGAATATAACTCGAAAACTACAGTAGTGTAGAGTGTAAATTAGAGTAGGGTAGTGTATTATTGCAAAACATTACAAACCAACTGCAATTTGACTTCTGAGATTTACTGTCAAGATCAGAATTATGTTGTGCGTGATTTGTTCATAAATTTATTTTGTTTGTGGTACATAACCTCCATTTCTTAACTTGATATGTTATTGGTCATGAAAATACATTCTGTCATATTAATAGAACATAATACATTATTCACAAATTTGTTCTTCAGAAAATACAAGACCGTATAATTACTTCATTCACATATTTATTCGTGTTATTTTCATTAAATAAAAATCTAAAATACGAATAAACATGAGCCTTCCTGTTCCTTCAACACACCTACCGCCATCATCCCCAAATTACTAGAAGACCCGTTCTGAGGGGAAGCCGTCAGTGGGCAAGTCAGTCATTCTTGCGCGATGCCGCTGTTTTCTTGACGCCTCCGTCCACCAGCTCTTGAACGGCGACCGTGCATGAGGCGCGGCTCGGCGCGGCGCGGCCTTCATGGTGGTCGCCCAACGGCTGCCGCGGCCGCGGCGATGACGTGGCCCGAGGGGTGGGGAAGGGGGGGCGCAGGTGCGGCCGCCAACGCCCGATGCAGCCATGCGTTCCGCTTCTCGAGCACGCGAGACGGCGAACCCCGCCGGCTGCACTTCGCCGCGTTGGTGGACGCACATGAAAATTAACATCGTTCCCTACACATGTATGAGTATTTGAATGATGTGCTAAAGTGCTGAGGCTCTACGTTGTCATGTGCGTTCGTATATTTCACTTCATAGCAAAATTTTTAATATCTCGTTATAATTGATGAAAGAATTGTCATGCTTGTGCAATTTCTGAAGTTGAGGACGCCGAAGTAATCCTCAATTTTAGTATTTTCTGGCAATTGCTGGTATCCTTTGTCATCACTGATGTAAATGTAATATTCCAGTTATTCAATATTCGTAATATGCTAATTAGCAACCATTTTAAATATTATAATTGGATCGTACTAGTATTTCCATTCGTATATTTTGGATATTCCAATTTTAAAACCTCCAGTGTTAGAGGTCAGTCTGCCTGGGGTGCAACGCACAGCTATAATACTTGGAAATAAAAAACAGAAGTACACTCGGCGACTTTCTACTTATATACGAATTTATCGATCACTAACTTCCATCGTACGTGAGTTACGTGCTTTTACGACTTGTTTACACTTCGCGTGGCACCTCTGCAAGCCATCGTCGTGTTGTCTCGAACCCACGAGACCTGCGCGACTTCCGCACGCCTACCGAAGCAGGAGGGTGATCACCCCTATTCCCCATTCACCCCTGCCGCATAGATGCAAGCTCCGCTTACTCCCCTGCGCGGCGTGGCGTCACGGGCGGTTGTGCATCGCGCCCCCGCACGGCGAATCCCCGGAGAATCCTCCCCCGCGCCACTACGGAAATTCTTTTTACAACCGCCGCCGGCGCCAGAGACCTTCGAGGGCCGCCGACGCTCCCCCTCGCGCGGCGCCGGGGCGGGGGCGGAGGGGGGGCGGACCCCTCGCGCGTGGGGCGCCGCGGCGCCCGATTGTCTGAGCCGATAGACGGGCGCGGCGCCGACGGTGGAGGGGGTGTGGTAGTGTGGCAGCTGCGGGAGAAGGGCAGAACGGCGTTGGTTGGGGGCGTTGATGGTAGGAAAGGAGGGTTGGGGGAAAAGGTAGATTCTTGGCTTCGGGGGGACGCCACGTCCTAGGCCCAGTTGCCAACGTTTCGGCCGTCATACTGCGACCTTCCTCAGGGCGAAATGTCGGGGAAATCGTAATTATCATGGCTGCTGCGTTGTAGACTGGACCTGAAATAGAGATGGTGCCGGAGTAATATTGTGTGGGGGGGAAGGGGCGCTATTGGTGTTGTTTAGGAGGAGGTGGAAGGGAAGGTGGAGATGGTCGTGGGGGGAGCGTTGAAATAGGGAAGAGAAATAATAGCGTCATGGCTACGTGAGTGAAGGCCTAAGGTAGATAAGATCGCGGTGACGGCCGGGTTGCTTGTGAAGTCGGTTGTGGGAAAGGGGATTAAGATGGTGGCGGCTGCAGTGGATATGATGAACGCAGTGGCGATAATAGACGCTGATCGAGTAAGAGATAGCAGTAGGTTTGTACGATAGATAGGGAAAAAGGAAATGGCGTCAGGATTTGGAGGACATGGATTGGTGGACGGGATATGAGAACTGCAACAATAGTAAAATGCAGGTGAATTCGGTGGTCTTGAATGTAAAAGAGGTGGCATAGGCATGTACGCGGTGCTGTCGAAGCGATGGCGAGGGCTGTGGCGACGAGGCAGAAGGGCGAGACTATTCCGGAATGGGTGTTGGGGCGAGGTGAGTGTGACGGGGCTGAATGCGGTGGCAGAGGGGTCCGCACCGCTCGAAATGAACACGCGATGCTGAATTGCACTCGCTGGAGCGACGATCCCTGCGGAGTGCTTTAGGGGCGCCCGGTGTTCTCAGTTGTGGCAGAGAGTTCGTTTGGTTTACGAGTTTCCTTTTCTTCTTTATTTTGACGAAAACCTAGGAGGGTGAAAAAAATGTTTGTATTCTCGAGAATTCTCGAGAATTCTATTCAGACGGAGAGGCTTTGTCTCAATTTCGTTTATCGCGGGAATTGGATGTACTGCCTACACGAAATGAAAAGTATCTTACACAAGCTGCACGCCTCTGAATTGCACTGTGTACAAAAAGTACCCATAAAGTCACCTAGGATTCCTT
This sequence comes from Acheta domesticus, assembly GCA_031308135.1. NCBI lineage: Eukaryota > Metazoa > Arthropoda > Insecta > Orthoptera > Gryllidae > Acheta > Acheta domesticus. Next base: position 95,966,858 of record JAHLJT010000631.1, read on the forward strand.
TTTAATCTGGAGTTTACTCTGAAATTTAAGAGAGTTCATTCAGACACAACTCATGTCGGCTGTAGAAAACTGGGCTTTCAAAATGAATGTTATTGTATTTAATGCACAGTGGATATAACACAGTTGCATGCTTGTAAATTCTTGTGGCATCTCTAAAATCCATGCTATACAGGAATAATAGTAGAGATAAGGAAAAGACTTGTTAATCACCATTTTTTGAGTTATGATTGTTCTTATCATTTCGGACGTAGTTTTTGCTGTCTTTGTAATGACAGTCGTACAGTCGTACGCAAGAGAACTCTTCTTTCAATGCATGCGAACTGTCCTTTGGGTGATGAATGACGAGGGGAGGGAAGGCCCAGTTGAAAGCGGCAAGAGGAGGTGCAGCGCGACGGGGCCAGTCCTCCGAGCGGTGACTCGCTACCGCCCTGTTATTGTCCGTAGCAGATATTTCTCCAGGTCGCTTTTACGGCGACGGCGACAGTGGACTTTTCTTTGAGAGGATTCGAAACATCTCTTGCTTGTTACTGTCGACTGCAGTGCTCGCCTCCCACCCCACAAGGAGTTTTAGTCTACAAATACTGCTCTTTGCTTCAAAGACGACGGACGCAGCCGTTGCCTCGTCCAATGAAAAATGGCTTTTGAAGTCTATTTCTGCAAACTAACATAATACTTTTGTGTTCTATCGGAAGCCCTTATATTCTTTTGCTGTTTTCTCTTGGGGATTGTCACTAGAAAGCATTTCTTCAGAAACGGTTTGAGAGGACGGTGACGAGACTCGACGTTGAAATGTTGATACGATATTCTGAGTACAAAATGGAATTATGATCATTGAAAAAATGGAAGTGAAAGTTGAGAATAAATGAATGAAAACTGTGAAATTTGAAAGTAACAGTTGTTTTAAATAGTACTTCGTATGTTCATTCTTAATAATTAATGTTTTTTAGGACGACATATAGAGTTGTGGCCAAGGCAAAGTTTTCACCTCTCGGTAGCTTGGCCGAATTCCCGTCGTACCAAGTGGAATTTGTTGCAGACAAAGTAGGCTCGCGGAAGGTTTTCTCAAAGTTCTCCAGTTTCCTGTCTCTCACTTCACTAGTGATTCATCATCATTTTAAACCATGCTTCATAATGTATCCATTAAATCACTTATACAACTAGAAATAGCCGTAGATCATAGGTATTAGGATTTTAATAAAAAATCTTGTTTACGTATTAAGTTTCATTTAGTACAAAGTACTATAAGAGTAAAGTAAAATGACATCATTGATTAAAACAAATATTTTAACTTAACCTTAAGAATATAGGTGTCAATTGATAGTTGATCATTTGTGACTGATCACAAACTGGTCAATTTCTGTGTGTGGCGCCTTTCCGTAACACAAAAAAATCTGTAATTTTTAAACTCATAAAACGAACGTAGCACTGGTGCATTCTACCCATCAGTCAACCGCAATCGTTCTAACATTCTATTTCCTTACTTTGTTTTCCGCAGGAGTTCGACCTGGAGCAGAAGATCGACCTGGAGATCAAGATGCGCGAGGGCAGCACGAAGCTGCTGGCCGCGTGCCGCCACCAGGCGCAGACGCTGGAGGCCGCCAAGAACCTGCTCACCAGCAACGAGCGCATGTCCGCCTACATGGCCGAGCTGCAGCGCCGCAAGAAGGACCCGCCCGCCAGGCCCCTCGGGTGCGTGTACAACACTGGGAATGAGAGTGGGGTTACTTGACTCGTTTTAACGGACGCCTATCCAATGTGGTTTACAGCACCCCATTCTAATCTTAGTCGCCTTCAGTCATTTCAAAATAAATTTCTCCGTAAAATACACCCCCCCCACACACACACACGCACGCACATCGGGCTTGTTCCAAATAACTAACTGCACCATGAACCTCGCTTTCAATTCCTGAAATGCTGAAAATACCCCTCAAGTAATAAAAATTCAGAAATTAAAGTGTATTAATATCAGATTTTAAATATGTTATTAGATCTTTACTAACGTGTTGGTTGTCAAATCTGGGGAGGTGCAGACAAAACTAACTTAAATAAACGTCAAATAATTCAAAATAATTGTTCTTTAAATGCACCATGTAACATTTCTGTAAGAACAAATTAAAAAAACAACTTTCCATAGTCCCACTAAACTAATGGATTAATACATTTTCTTCACGTGTTTATTCAATCCTATCGTCTTGTCGGGACACACAAATATAATATTAAGTACTTCAGCAAATGCTTTTCCAACAATTAAGTCTCGACATACAAAAGTTATGTTAAATCCTCCGTAATTAAAATAAATTAAGAGAAATTATTGTGAGATGTAAAATGTAAATACTAATTGTAAATAAGGCCAAGCTACGTTTGTTATTTTTAAGGAAATGGTTGACAGCTCGTCGTAACATTCGTGGTAAACGCTAGCGCCGCAACCTGAGGAACATCGAATCAGGAGCTTCGACGTTTGCTCAATGTAGTCACCTCAAATCGCCTGGCTCTAATATAGCTATTAATCAGCTGATGTCGAGAGTGAGGTTAATTGTGATAAAATGTGTTGCGTGAGCGAGAATTGTGAATGGCGTATGATAAGAGTTTCATTATTAAGGTTAATCCCATATTGCGTCGTGGTGGCTGTATCGTTACTTGATAAGAGCCCACGGTACGCAGCAACGCACTCAACTGTCAGCCACATTTTTATTTTATTGGGATCTTAACCTCCGTTCTGACACGTGTGTAGTTTTTTTGTCGCTCATTCATGCCAAACGAAGTTAGGAGAGTGATCGGCGAGTAACAAGCATTAATTTAATTAAAAAGAGTCTTGAAAGTAAACAACGTGTATTCTTTGAAATTGTTTAGCGTCAGTTTTGCAAAATCAATTGTCACGAGCGCGTGTTAGGAGCTCGATTTTTAAGAAGATTCAAAATGATTAAAATATTGTCTTTCATAAGAATTGATTTTCTTTTCTTTCCCAAAACTCATGGATGTATCTGGGCACATCCTCTGTTCACCCCTATGTTGCCCGCGGCTCTGCTCTGTTTTGTCCCTAAAACATATTGCGCTTTCGTCCCTAAAACATCGTGGGTGTTGTGGAAGTGTCGATGCCGTGTGGATATAACCGCGTGTGTGTACAACGGGGTGGGAGGAAAAGTGAGAGGCTCAAGTCCATGTTCGACAAAGTGTTCTTTCCATTCACTCTCGCGTCGATCTTCCTTGGGCGTCAGTGCCAGTCATCTACGCTATAAGATCAGTTTAGTTTTGTTTTCTAAGGTCGTTTTTGAAGAACTTGGTGATATATCGGCCGCTGTGATTGTTTAAACTAGACGGAACTGTAGGAAGAACACGTATGGACAACACTCGCACTCACACACACACACACACACACACGCACACGCACACACACACCACACCACACGCACACACGCACGCGCGCACGCACACACGCGCGCACGCGCGCGCGCGCGCACACACACACGGACACGCGCACATACACACACGCGCACGCGCGCACACACGCGCGCGCACACGCGCACACACACACACACACGCGCCCGAGGCGGGATTCCAATGAGCTAAGGCGACCTCGGCCAACCAGACCGGCAATTTATAGTTTGTTACTAGTTTTTTAAAACTAAACAATGTCTACCAAATTCTGTAATTTACATATAGAAGGCTAGCTTTTTATTCCCATTATATCCTTTTAGTTATTTGTATTACTACTGAGATTACATTTTTGTAATTTTGTGAGTTGGAAATGGAGGGAGGAAGGGGCATCATCGGTTGTTTATACATTTGAAGGGCTAGAAGATTTTTGTTACAAATTTGTATTAAGGAGGAGGAGGGGGATATGAAAATGACAGTTCGTTGTGTGCATATTTGTTGAACATTCCCTTATTGTCTTAAAATTGCATCCCTAATAACACTGTGTTACATTAAATGACATAAATGCATATAGTTTGTTCCCAACATCCAGGTTGTTCTTGTTTTATAATTCATAAATTCTATTTTGTTTCAGAACCCAGCCATGTTTGGCTCGAGTATCACTGTCTGATCTTCGAATGCCATTGATTTGGAGGGATACAGATCACTTTAAAAACAAAGGAGATTATCGTCGATTTGCAGTTTTCTGCCTAGCCCGTATTGGAACTGAAATTTATGACACCACTCTGTTATGTCCTGTTGATAGGTCTCTGACTGACCTCACTTTTCCAGATATTCTATTCTTGTAAGTTAATATTCCAGCTTTGTGAAATAAGATTTTAAATGTTATTTATACTTTTTTTTCATGTAAATGTAAATTTTTTCTACATGTTACTAAAAATGTTTTTTATTTTGTTCTTTACTACAGTAATAATATTCCATCTGATTTCGAGTTTAAACTAGAAGTTTATAGTCATATTCTTCAGGATGATTTAAGTATTGCTAGTACTCCAAGGAAAATTAAGAAAACAATACACAGCTCAATTAGTCGTACTGTGGGTAAAAAATTGGCAGCTTCTCTAAAGGATGAACTCAACACAGGAAAAATGTGAGTTTTTATTTTTTGTTTTTTTTAACAAATTAAAAAAATCGTTAGTCCTTGGAAGTGATTTATTATTTTAAAACTTACTTTGCAGTGGACCACACTTTGAATTAATGGCAACAGCCAGATTGTCACTGGATGAAGTACATGATAGTATTCATACTCATGACTTACAAGTTGAAAACTTGGGTAAGTTAAACAGTAGTGTTAACAAATGTCAGTTGAAAGAATCTTCACTGAAATGTATTTCTTGAAATGTTGTATCAACAAATTCCTGCTGAATAGTTTGTTATCTCATTCATTTCTTAGTGTATTGTGTATAAGACACATAGCAGTATCACTTTTACTAATCTTTTTTGGCTGTTGATCTGTGTTTACAGAGAACAGAAGTCATCAGTTACCCCTATTTGGTCACTTCTGTTGTCGCCTGGCAGCTCAACCTGACTGTATTTCTCAGGAAGTTTGTTCTGGTGATATTTTGATATTAGATGGGGAAGATAGAGCAGGGCAATGGAGTCCTGTATGGGCACAGTTGCAAGCCTTTCGTCTCGATGTGTGGAGCAAAAGAGAGCACTGGGAACAAGGACAGGATCCACTTCGCTCAATTACTGTGGACCGAGTATGTTATAAAAGTTTTCCTTACTGTAATTTGCGTATATGTGTGTACAGCAGACTATATTTAGTAGGGTACCCAGATATTGTTTTAAAAAATGTTTATGTTAATTCATAAACGTCTAAAAATATTTTAATATTGAATTTTTAAATTGTAAAGATTACACTTTATGTTCATATTCCTTTTTGATGATGAGTGGTTGATATTTTGACCAAATATTACATGTTCCATAGTTTGGTCATGCTTAGGGGTCTGAGGTATGTCTTTGGCTCTTACAGAAATGCATGTAGTGTGTATGTAGATATGTTACAACAACAAAAGTTTTATTTTAGGAAACATTTGTTTCTCCCTGTGACTGTAGCATGTCAAAACAATAATGTAGAGTTAATTGGTCATCATAAATTAGTCACTTCAGTGGAATTTCCATGATTTACATTTTTTATTGTATTTGTGTTGAAAGTAACTGGGTATTCTGCATAAGTCTATATGTCTGTCTCTTACTTCGAGTTAGATCACCATTCAGGGAAAATGAAGTGTCATTCAATACATCATGATCTATTGGTACATAACTTACCAGTTTTGGAGGGAGAAGCAGGTCCTTACAGAACTTTCTGATCATTGAGGCATCTACTGAGAGAGGGAGCTAACCCACAAAATTCAAAACATTGATTTATTGACTTTCTTAATGTGTTTGCAATTGAATATGTTCATAAATCGCTATTTTGAATTTTGTGGGTTCGCTCCCCTTCTTGCTGGATGCCTCAATTGTCAAGGGGGGCGGGGTGAAGTACCGAAAATACAATTCAGCATTTATAAATTATATTTTTGGTAAAGAAACAACAATATAAAAAAGGATTTCTAACAATACTTTTTCATGTAGGTTTTTATATCTAAGGATGGACAAGTCAGGCAAATATATTATTTAAAAAAAATATATGAACTTGCATAATACAAATCAATTTTTTAAACAAATACTAGCCAGAAGCACCATGCTAAATTAGTTATATTATGTAATGATTTTTTGCATATGTTCATAAGCATTTACTCTTCTTTTTGTATTAATTATTCTAAGACTTGGTACTATTTCTTGTTATTAAAACAAAAAAATTGGACATCTACAAACGTATGTTTTTTTGTTACAAGAAAAATTTAGAGCTTAGAAATGAGACTGAACTATATGATTGTGTGTTTTTTCAGAACACCTTAATTCAACCCAAGAAATCGAAGGAAATCACTATATCCAACTTGCGTGAAGGCAAAGAAGACCCTTCCATAATACGGTTAAAGTCAACAGATGAACAGCAAAAGTGGATTCGTTGTCTTGTGCAGCATACTAAAGATCATTTCAGGTAATTGAGTGACAAAAGTTGCTTTTGTTGAATTCATGGAGTTCTTCAAATTATTTTCAGAGATGTTGAAAATGATTGAAAAAGTTTGGTGTTTTGAATCAAGAAGAAATCGTATTTTAAATTTCTCTATTAATTAATTAAAAATGAGTTGTGTATTAATTTTTTTATTTGTTTTCTATTTATCAATTATCAAATTCAATAGGAATAAAATTCACATTAATGAATGCGAAAATGAATGAAAAGGAAACATTAAATATGATTCAATTCTTTGATGGAATCATATTTGTATTTTTTTTATTGATGTTGTAATTCACTAAATTCTTTCCTTATTGCAATGTTGCATTGTTGGAAACTAATAAAATTATTCAAAATTTATGTATTGTATTTAGGTACATTATTTTTAGAAACATTTCTTTTTTATTAATGCTATCACATGTTCCAGTTTTTGATAATCTGATGCTATTATTTTCTTAATTAAAGGTGGAAACATGCTGCTGAAAATGTGATGGAAATACAATCTCCTGGCTCAACTAGACATTCCTTCACCAGACAGTTAAGGCAAGGATCCTTATATGATGAAACCCCTTTAATTGGTAAGATTGATTATAATCCCGTAAATGAGCAGTACTGCTCCAGTTTTCAATAGTGCATGAGACCATTGGTGTTAGACTAGTCTATTTGTTTTGTTTTTGTTGTTGTTTTCAATTCATCGAAATCATATTTATCTATTTTCTTCTGTAGAATCTGTCAATTCGGACTACCATCGGCCAACAGTTCAAGAGATATTTGGTATGACTCCATCCACTAGCCTGAGTTCTTGTGCCTCATCATCATCATCCCCTACATTCCGTGAGAGGTCATACAGCTCTGGAGGTGGAAACAAAGGACGAGTGTCTGCCACTGGGACAGTTCGATCACACTGGCCATTTACTCGCAATAATCAAGAGTAATAAGGACATTTTTGCCTTTTCTCACTAAGTCATTTGCCCCTCAAAGCATCCTGTTCACCATTTGTTGTACCTATTTGTGAGTTGCTGCACAGAATATTCCTAGAAGTATTGCAGAAATGTTAGCAAGAGAAATCCATTCCAAACAACAGCTTTCAATTCCTATTTATTTACTAAATCAATGCTCAAATGTTTTTGAAGAAATCTTTCAAAGAAATTGTAAGAGAATGTTTCAAACATTCTAAGCGATCTTTGACAGGTTACTAAAATGAATACTCAAAAGTGTTCATGTGCATTTGATATGAAACATCAATTGTTTAATGACAATGTAGTATTACATTGTGTAGTATTAAAAAAAAATTCAAAATATACTCTCATTAGTTCAATAATTGATGTTGTGATGTAATTGGTAAATGTTAATAAGATAGGCTCCCCATGACTGATGTGTATAGAATTGCTTGCCAACAATTTAAAAATGATTCTCACCTTCCATCAGAATTGTGTATCTGATAAAATGCAGATCACATCTCCTTCCCTAAGTGATGTCCAAAATATCTGTGTATGTGTATACTCTCAGAGAGAGAAAGAGCGAGAGAGAAAGAGATTTATAGTTATTATTGCCCACTAGCATGCCCTCCTTCCCAAAGACGACTATTGTGTTCATAATGTACATTATTTATTCAGGCAAACATTTTTGTATTGGTTTCATTAAAATATTCTCCATCTTGAAAGAGGAAGTTTGTTCCTTTATGTTGAAGTGTAGATAGTTGTTTTACTTCCATTATTTGTAATTTTTATACATAACAGTGAAGATTTTTGTTCATAATAGATGTTACATTTCATAGAGATAAATATTAAATTATGTACTTCATATGTGTAGCAAACAAATACATAATTGTGATAAATCGTATATTGTTGTGTCTTATTGCTTTTCATTTGTTGCAAAATGAATACTAAAATAATAATACCCAAGATTCATTCAACTTTCCCATAATCATTTCAACCTGTGAATATGGACTTAAAATGTTATGATAGTTATGTGGGTAGTATGTGGTAGTTACAAATAGTTGCCTGAAGATACCTGGCATCCCCACTCTTTCTTTCTTATATCACCTACAATTATTGTCAGTTTGCAATTTATTCTGCATGATATTCAATCTCCTGGAGTAAATGTTAATTTATAATATCTAAACTTTATAAATTCATCTTTTTTTTTTCAAATGCAATGTAATCTAAGTGATAATCGTATAGTACCTTGCTTAAAATTACTTTTAAGTATTGTTACTTGTATCTTTTTGTTCACAAGCATCACAAATAATTCAGTTATGTATTTCATATATATTGCCAATGAATCTGGAATTGCAGGAGTTCCCATCACAAAGAATGCATTCTATGGTTGACAGATTTTATTTTCTAGTAGTGTAGGTAAATTAACAGTTGAAAGAACTGTAAATTCCAGAAGAGGAGAACAATACTATTATTTTATTTGGTAGTAACAATGTATTGTTTGGGGATGCTTATAATCCCCATGTGACTACTTGTGGGTTAAAAGAAGAGAATGACAAAATGAGCAATGGGGAACAAATATAATTACTCAGAACTAGGAGGTACCGAGTTAAGCCATTTTGGGTTAACCCTTGGTACCTAGACCAAACTTCATGGTGTGTGTTTATTTTATTTTATTTTATTCCCCCTAATCCTTTTGATCTACCTCATGTTTTCATGAATGAGAAGTTACAAACAGCAATAACCCTCTCTCTTACAGGTGACCAATAACATTGGCTTGAGTGACAAAATCAATGATTATATTTTCTTCTTTTGCAAACTCAAGTGTTCAATGTCAAATTTAAAGAAAAGTAGTAATTATTTTGTAGATTACTCTTTCCTGAAAAGAATGGCAAATATGAAAACAGGATTCAAAACAATATTAATGGGAATAACACAAATGGGATATTAAGTTAAACAGTTTTGAGATTATTTTATTTTGATTTTGGTGGCAAAGGCTGAAACCCTTTCTTGACATGTCAATAACAAGCAAAGTCTTTATCAATATCACCCCAAGAGGAAAGGAAAGTAATGTGGTATGTATTATTTGCATATTTGCTGGAAAAAGGAAAACAATGTTGACTGAGAGGTTTCAATTTGTGTGTGTGTGAGTGGGGGGGAGCAAAGATAGCTGCAGATTTTTAAGATATTGTGATTTATGAATTTTGACTTGGAACAATCTAATAGTAAATGCTCACAATTTAGAACGCTGATTAGCAAAGTTGATTTGATGAAAGCATTTTCAATATTTGAGAGAAGAATTGAATGTTAGGGAAAAAAATCTAAATATTTTTAATAGTAACTGAAAAAATAGCTGAGAAATAGCCATGAAACAATGAGGAGCATGTACAGGATTCACCAGTATTATGCTGTATTCTGCTTCATATTGTGCTTTATGCTGTATTTCTTTGCATGGCAATACACATTTCGGTCATCACTGATTTCATAGAATATCGGCTGTATCAATCCATGCACAGTGAAATAAGCCATTTTGGTGTTTTATGAACTTGCGAGGGAAACTGGACATCATGCATTGTAAAGGAAAATGAAGATATAGTTTAGCTGAAACAAAAATTATTTGGTTTACTTACTTTTGAAGAGATGCTTTTGATTGTGAAACGAACATTTTTTTGATAATTTGTTGTTGACGTTGATAATTACAGTAAAATGGGATTTTTTTAAAAAATGAACTGGTTGTTTTTTATAGAATTCCAACATTATAAGACTAATCTCCATGAAAATCAGTAAAATTTTTGAAAGAAGAAAATTTTGTCTACGTATTTAAGCAAATCTTCCATTTAGCTAAATTAATATGCACAATATTGTGAACAGCATCTGTAGGAAGAAGTTTTTGGCTTTAACCCTCGGATGCGTTTTTCTGTTTCTGTCTTCTACGATTTTTTTCTCCGAGATCTGAGCCTTCGTGATATCTTTTATTACAGTCTTATTTATTGTCAAAAATAATATTTACAAAGATTGCCATTAATCCATTAAGATATATGTGATATTACAGCTCTTATTGTTGAAATATCAATTCGTCGCTGTAAAATCAACCGGCATATCTGCAAAATGCATATTTTTCACCTGAGAGCTTTAAGTTTTTGCCTGTGATATTTTCTGCATACTGATGCATATAGGCCTAACGCCATCTGATGGATTTTTTATTCAACTATACGATGTGCTGGTTCGACATAAAATAGATGGGAAAATAAGAATTTTTTTGCGCCTACAACTTAAAAACCTCAATTTTTGCACATATGCCGGTTTGATTTAACAGCGACGAATTGTCCCATTCATCTTGAACAACCTACCTTGAACATTCTCTCATGTTACTAACGTGACACCAAATTTATTATTAAATGAATACTCTAAGCCTTGTTGTATTGTTCGAATTTAATATATGGTTGTGCTGCTCAGATCCATATGTCCTGGAAAGTTGTTTTGCATACTAGCAAGGATTAAAAATGATTTGTTTGATCTACTTATTCATAAAGTTGAATGTTATTTTTCAATACCCTAAAATGTTACTATTAACTAAAGTTATTCCATTACTAGTGCTTTAATAATTTTTGTAACAGGGGCAAAAGTAAATTGCTGCTGATTTACAAAAATAGCATAAAATACAACAAAATATGTATTTTATTATCATTATCTATAGGAAAAAATTTACAACTATTACATCTTAACAATTGTTTTAGAAATACCAGAAAATCCTGAAGCAATTGCTGAGATTTCCATTTTTTGACCTTTTGTTGTGAATTAATATTTCAAATGATACAAAATGTCCTATACTCACTAATGGGAGACTTACCCAAGTCCCCCAAAATCATAGTGTTAATTATTTTCAATCCAGCCAGGTTTTATTGAAGTTCATAGCAAGAAGTCTTGTATGTGTGAAAATGCCAATCATTTTGTAACACAGAATAAATGGTTGGTGATGTACTTTCCTCTTGCAAAGAATGCACTAATAAGCTGATTATAAGTATCAACAGCTCCTTTCATTTTAGAAAAGTTTAAAATAATTTGTCTTTTTTGTATGGCAGTGATACTATTTTTTTTGTTCTCTCAAGCAAACACACTGAAATTGCACATTTTTTCCATTCTTGGAAAATAGTTTACAGCAAAGAACACAGTGCAAAAGGAAGAACTTTGAACTTTTCTGTTGCTTACTTAAGTTCAAGTTCTGGCTTAATATTTCCATTTATGCTCAGAATTTTATTTGAGAACTGTTCCAAATTCAATGACATACAGAAATAACCGTATGTAAAATTGTCATTTGAGCAAACTACTTCCTAAACCAGACTGATCTCTCACACCCTGATTTTGTTCTTCCTTTTCTCCAGGAGGCAAAGTAAGCTTGCCTGTAAAAATTTATGTTACCAAAACGAACTTTTTCTGCCATATTTTTAATTCTCATACCTTACATACCATTATAGTAAATATTACATACTCCACTTCAGCGGAGAGATATATTCTGATATTTTTACAACCATTTCATTGTCTCATTGGATAATGGATAGTTCAGTTGATTTTTGATAATTGGGACACATATCTGAAGAGTACTAAGCAGCAATTACATTATTTAGGAAATCTATAACAAATAGAACAAATCTTACATATATGAAAAGATATTTGGATAGATAACAAAGTCATGAAGTATCAAAACGCTCAGTAGTCAAGCATGCCGTGTGATTAAAACAAATTTCTTTTCAAATCGTATAGACCCAAACAGTACAAGTTAAATGATGTTTGGACTGACATAAGCAATTATATTTCTCATAAATGATATTAATGAGAAATATAATTTGTTCTTGAGTAAACTAAATCAACAGTTAAATTTTGAATTCTGTTAACAAAAACATTACAATAACAATAATGGGACAAAAGTTAAACTTCCTAAAAAGTTACTTGTTCACTTCTCTGAAATGAAATGAAAAACATGTGGAATAACAAGTTCAGAAATACTTAAAATGACTATTATGATAAACATTACAACAAAGAATAGAATACTCCATACGGTAGAATTGAGTAATTTTGTAACAAATCAATTAAATACTAAAATAAATTCAATTCAAAAAATCAATCTAAAACATTGTGGAATGTAGTCGGGAATGGGAAACTCAGCTCTAGAAACGCACACATCTACATGAAATTTTGATCCTCAATCATGTTTTTGATATCTGAAGAACCTTCAACAATACCTTCCTCAACTCTTATGTATAACACAGGTAATAGTATTCCTAACCACCCCTTTTCATCTCCTAGATCTGCAAATTACGTGTTTCTTCATCACATTTGTGCTCCTGAAGTTAATCAATTCATGAACTCTTTCAAAAATAGTTATTCATGAGGATTAAATAAATCTTCTATCATTCTTAAAAACCGTGTCTGCTCTACCAAAAATTTTAGTTTGTTTAATAATTAATTTCAATCTGCATTCTCATTACCAGAATCCCTAAAATTTGTTAGTTTAGAGCTAAGCTAGCCTTCAGTGAAGAGAAAAGATGCAGCATATGAAGTGAATTTGCAGAACCACAACCCTCAACCTCTATTTAACAAACTCTATGGAAAAGTTATCTTAGGAAGATTCAAAAATTTCCTGGAAACTATAATTTCTATAATAACAGTAATATCCTTATAATCCTAATAATTTCACATTGCAGCTTCAAGACAGGTTTTTCCTGTACAAGTGTCATTGTTGAATTTTTTCATGAAATTGTTGGGAATTTGGATGCAAACAGAAAAAAAGAAGCAGGTATTGACCCCCAACTAATACTAATTGACCTCTCAAAGGCAAGATAGAGTATGTCGTGATATACTGTTAACAAAACTAGACTTTGAAATAAAGGGTGACGTTAATGATCTCATAAGATTATTCCTTACAGGACATTAACAGTGCTCAGTAATTTTCTTGCATTTTGAAAATTCATTATTTGAAGTTAAATCTAATTTTGATTCAGTTAACACAGAACTGCCATAGGGATCAGTTTCTTGGACTTTTGCTAGTTTTGATATTAACAATATTTCAAGCTCCACTGTTTTTTTCAAACTCCAATGTACTTCTCTTAATATATTATAACTAATACGGGCCTCTCAGTGACTCACTTTTCTTACTGTTTTAAATTCCCCTTACTTTCCTCACCTTTTTTGCAAAACCTCAATATTCTCTTTTATTTACTTACTTCTCTATTTATCATTTTTTTATTCACAAAATTGAATCATTAGTTTAATTTTTGATATGTTATCTTGTAAGTATTATAATTTTTCAAAAACTAAGGGAGGAACATTAAGATGATTGATTGAAAAGGGAAAGGAGTAAAAGGTCATATGGATAGCACCACCTCTGTGAGAAGAACCACACTTGCACCCACAGAGGAAGTTACAAAAGGATTATTAAGCACTTTGTGTCCTTTAAATACTGCATTACATGGTCAAGAACTCAACAGCCCAATGTCATCTTAGGATTTGACAATATTTTACTAGTTTCGACAATTATTTGGATGAATATATTCATATTTCCTGTGACAGTTATCCAGTAAACAATATTATGATCTCATTCAAGTCATTTGAAATTTGGAGATTGTTGAGTTGGAAGTAATTAATTGACAATTTTGAGATTTGATCTAACAGAATATGAAGTTTGCTGACTTTGACAATGTGAAAAGTAAATATTTTGAGATATTACCTATGAAATGACTTTGATTGTCCCTATTTTATTTTTCAGAATTCTACTATCACTTTCAGCAATTAAATGTTACAATGTTTGTATTGTCATATTACTATGTTGTATGTATAAAACACCAGTGTAAGTTCATGCCGGGAGGAAACAAGTTATAAATTCTATGGAACCATGATAAATATTAATTTTATTTTGTGTATACATACAAATACTCAAATACATAACTTTCTTAATAGTAAAATTATGAGCAAGAAATTAATAAAGTTGACACTCATTACAAGAAACATATAGTTGCAATAGAGATAAAAATATTAAATCAGCAACATGAAACTTAATGTAGGTAACTTTTCTCTTGTTGGAATGGAGATATGATGAGGTACAGTACAAAAAATATTGATAGATTAATAGTTCTACAAAATAAGTGTCTCAAAAGCATCTCCAAACTTAGAGACAGTCTTGTAAAGATTACTACATTAAATTTTAAATGCTGGCTTGCAGCACTCTACAATTACAAATTATGAAAATCATCATAAAATGTATAAGTAATAAATATTTATGAAACTACGGTGCTTGAGAACAGATACTATCAGCAGTGTACACGCTAACAAGTCCTTTAGTATCAAAGAAATATACTGCATTTCAGTAAACATCTGGTGAATACATCTTACCAATAAACTCTGGTTAACAAAAAAGCAACTTATTAGAAGTTCTTCAAAACATTCTTTGCATGCATTTATTGCAACCACCTCATTGCTGAATGGTCTTATAAAATAATTGCATGCTGTAATGTAAGCACTAGTTTCTGAGATTCAACTATGGATTTAGTATGTACAATTGCACAAGTATTTATTAATTACCTCCTAATATTATATCATTTGAATTCTTTTCATATCCAAAATGTTTTTAATTAGATAATGTATTCAACATTTTAAATTAACTTAATGTTTATTGTAAACTTTTACAATTTTGTTTTCCAATAATCCAAATGTTTTTTATAAGCTAACTAAATTATTCTTAGTGTTACTGTAATTTTGGTATTGCAAGTTAAATTCAATTCCAACCACACCTCTCTTAGGATTGAACAATCTCATTCCATTATTTTTTAAATAAAATTTCTGTTATTACCACACAAAAATATTATAAAAAATTAAATGTGGCAGAAATGTTGCAAATCAATAAACATAATACTGAATTTTACAAGACACAAATAACCTCAGCCTCATCTATAATAGCATTATCCAATAAATTGTCTTCCTTTACTTAATCCAATAAGTCTAAATTTATTCTTTTGTACTTCCTTTTGTTGGTTTATAATTCAATTATTAATAATTCTAAATTACAACTTGCTTTTGATCATTTTCATTAGCCGCATCCTCCATACTGTCTTTTTGACTATGGTTTTTAATTATTTAATTGAATTATTGTTTTAATTCCTTATTATATTACACAAAGATGTTAAAAAATTTAATTTTCATAAACTTCTATAATTATATTTACATTTTAGTAATATTCTTCTCTTGGCCACGTGGAAATATTTAACTTAATATGTTTAAATTTAATTTTCAACTGTTATAACAACTACAAACAACTATTGTAGTGTGTTACAACGATAAGCAATATCATGTTAAAGTAATCCTCAAATTTTTGTCTCAAATTAATATTTAGATTAAGTTTAATACATTTTATATTTGTTATTTGCTCAGATTATCATGTCTTCCAATTTTGTGATCTACATGCATACATTTTATCCCAATTGATGGAGATTTTCCAAATTAATGTTGTGAAGTAAAAATGTTTTTGTTTATTTGAAATTACTTTGTTATTTGGTGTTCGCACAATCAAAGTTCTATCATTACTATGATTTATGTTCAGTCTCTCAAGAGGTCAAATTTTAGTTTCAGGAAATGTAAGAATTAAAATAAAATGAGTATCAGCTCATGCTGAGAGTTTGAGACAGGACACAGGGTCTGCTTTTCCTATTTTACAAAAGAACTGTATGACAGCAGCCACTTCAACTTACAAGTATTTCACTATGATGTTAATGTAATTGATCATTTTTTTCTCACAAAATGGCATAGGTCTCAGTTCATTTTGTCAAACTCCCAGAATTTTCGAAAATAGCATAAGTTAGAAGTTTTGCGAGAAAGTATGTGCTGTTGTCGCTCCACTAGTTTCTTTAGATAAGTTGTTAACGGTTCATGAAAATATCTTTTGCCAAAACTGTTATCTCCGGTATTCCATGACATTTAAACAAGATAGACCTCTTGTACTAAGAAAATGTTTCTCTTTGTCTCAACTATTCATAGTAAGCGTCGCTGAGAGGTAATTTGCGTTCTTTGAAGGTTGTGGAACATACCACAGTTAATTAAAACTAGTCAATGTAAGAATGAAAGTATCCTACATAACTGTGAATTTATACTACAGCCGCAGGATCCTTGATGAGTGAAGATGTCGAGTTGACTGGTGCTGCAGTAGTAGTGACTGGAATGTCATTTGTAATTTTGGGACGGTGTTTTTTGAGAATTTCCTTCTCCAGTACAATGAACGGAGACTCACACAGTAGACTCAGCACCGCACCGAGTATAAAAGAAAGTGTCAAATCGCCAGCAAATTGAGCGAGAATAGTTGTGTCTGCATTATGTAGAGAAGTCTTAAGAGTGCCTGCTTTAGTCATCTGAAGAGTTGCGTGGACGAGATATACACAGTACGATAAACGACCGAGAAACTGAAACCCCCACCACGACAGGAACTGATTGATGGGAGCGCCATTGCCAGTTGCGCATAGATATACCACCGCCCCCACACCTAGGGCCCATGCGGGACGGTAGAGTGCGTTGTAGGTAGCTATCCACCCACGAGATGGGAGGGGCTGCTGAAGAAATTCTATTCCTGTCATTAACGGCACCAACAACAGTGCCGCAGCCAATAACCAAGCTAGAATTTTCAAGCTGAATTTCAACGTCGGTAGTTTCTGTCCAAGAGCACGTTGATTTGCCAAGACATACCCTATCGCAAGACCTTCTAAATATGGGACAAAGCGAGTGTGTGTTGCAACGTAATAATACTTCAAAAAATCTGCGCTTGCCTGAGCGTCACTTACACCGAGCATGTTTGGGAGAATGTGTTTCACGTAGGTCACAACAAAGATGGCTGCTAGGCCAGCTATGCATAAGCAGCTTAAAAGCACTGCTCCAAAACGCGGCCAGCGTGCTAACGGTAAGATTACAAGGGGTGACAACAAATGCAATTGCATGTCCACCATCAAATACCAGGCCTGGTCCACGCATTGTTTTGAAGGATTGACATAGTTCCCAACATAGAGCAAAGTACTCCACCAATTCTTCTGACAGTTGTCTCGTATATCGTGCACCAGCGAAGTCCATAAAGGACCCCAGCCCATCCGGGTGGCCAAGGTCGCGTTCAACAGCACAACCATGGCCAGCGCAGGGGTGAGGCGGATGTATCTATGAAGATAGTACATCGGTATATTAAGGCGCCGTTTCGTGGGTTCTTGCTTAAAGAAAAGGTACCCAACCAGTAGCCCACTAAGCAGTAGGAACGTGTCCACGGACAGAGTAGCATTTGCTACTCCAATGCGATACCAGTCCTCTATAAATTGAGACATGAATCCAGGATTGATGCTGGGCACATACATACTGACCACGTAGCTGTGACCGAGAACCACCCAACACATACTGAAGAATCGGATGCCGTGCAGGCAAGACAGCGTCTGGTCCCCTCCGGGTGAGGGCACCGCGAAGAGTTTCTTCCCGTTGGACAGCACTGAGAAAGCCGCGGGCAGCGCCTTCCTGTGCGTTGTTGGGACCAGGATGTCATATGCGGTGCTGAGCACCACCACGACACCCAGGGCGCTCAGCAGCCCCACGGCCACCCAGTCCGAGGCGTCGAACGCGGGGCGGTCTCGCTCCGTGCAGTCGCTTTCCTCGACCTTGACGCTCAAGCGCACGCCCGGAACGCCATGCAGGGCAGGCGTTTCGAGGTTTGCGAAAAGCGCCTGGGTGTCCTGTGCGCTGCAGGAAGAAGGCACGCACGTTGCCAACTTGATCAGCACCTCAGCATTGGGAATAGGTTGGTAGTTGATGAAGCACATCTTTCCTCGGAAGCGCCCTGCCAGTGAAGGTTCGTCTCCCACGGATACGCACTCGTCCCAGTTTCCCAAATGCGTAAGGGAGAACTGTAATAGTCCTTCTGGAATCTTCACTCCGGAGTCCAACATTCGATACGCCCATAAATCTGGCAGACTAAGAACATACTGCACATCTTTTAAGCAGATTTCATTGATCCGGCTTGATTGAGCCGAGACGTTGCTGGCTCGGAACGCGTGGTAGGCTCTGGCGAGCGGTGGAGAATCCCCTCCCCAAGCAGCGCTCCACAACCTCGGGGCTTGCGACTCATCGAGAGACGACGACGACGCCGCAGCGGCCGCCGACACCAGCGCGAGCAGCAGAACAGGGCGGACGCGGTTCATGGCGCACTGAGCTGGCCTGCATGTGTGATGCTTTGCCGCGGGCTTTTATGCATACGAATTTATCTCGAATCTGCGTCAGACTGACTGGAGACGATCGCTTAGATTCGTTTTGATAAGGTTTGGTGTTCGATATCTAATCATCTTTGTATCTGAAACCCTTTTTAGGAAGTGAATTGATGAACTAATGAATTTGGCCTCCAGTGCTCACTGCGTTCCATTTCTAAATATGGTAAAAATATTTTTTTTATATTTTACGTACGATAAGACACCAGACAATGACACTCTGTCTCTACCAGTACGCTCACAGCAAATGTGGTGTTTGTTCGTGTATTTTTTTTTACTTTCTCGTATACCTACTATAAATATATGAAATTCTATAAAAAATAGACTTCGAGATTTTGAAAGACATACATGTTTTGGGAATCTGTGATTCGGAAAAGGGTTATTGCTTTTTTTTCTAAAATCTTTTCTGTCGAAAACATCTAAAACGTCCGTCATTTCTACAGCACAGCGAACACTAGGACCAAAACCGTATACAAGATATTTTTCAAAATAAATATTCACTAATCGATCTGTATCAACGTGAGGCCCTGCAAATTTTAAAGAAATCTTTTCTTTTAAGGGGAACTTTGTGAGTAGCTGATACATTTCCAAATTTTCTCAAAAAAGTCTCCACTTTTTTTTTAATGCAAGCACTTATTAACAAGATGCGAATTTTTAGGCGCTAAAAACAGTAAAAATAGGTAGGCAAATTAGGCACTTAAAAATCTAAAAAAGGTATTTAAAAAGGAACAAACAATTTATTATTCTAAACAAAAACAATAAGAGAAGGATTGAATAACAGGAATGTCGTTAATGCAAATAACACTATGGCTCAAATATGAGTATGACATTGAATATTGCTCCAAATTCTCCAGTGTGAACTCTCTGAAATCCGAAAGGAGGGTCTTCAAGCAGGCTAAATTCCTTTATTATCCTAAACTCGCTAAACGCGTTCAAACAACACTATTCTCTCCCACTGATTACACACGACTTCCGGAATAAGTGACTTCTAGTGGTAAAATACACTTGGAGGGATCGTATTGTTGCACACATGATTTTCCTTGCATTGTGCCTATACAAGATTATCGATATTGCATTCTTCTGGATAAAATTGGGAACAAATTTATTTATTAATGTCAAAAAACGGTTAGAAACTGTTTCACGTACTACGAGTAAAGAGCAATCTGTGGATGGTTTCTTGAGCTAAAGAATGTGTGTCCTAACTCACGCACTAATTAAGTTGAATTACAAGTGGTAACGAACGTTTTTGGCAAGAATTATTACGAAAATATTAGCTCGGGTGAAATGTAAACTATTTGCAAAGGCAAATCAGATACAGATTTTGGCTATGATCCCTAGTGTTGTACCTGAAGAAATCGGCGTATAGCAGTGAGAAAATGGAGAGCGATACATGTGCTTTAAATGATGGCTTATAAAGTTTCTCGAAATCTTTTCTGTGAAAACGAGTTCAAAAAACAGCACTTTCAGAAACGCTCAAACGCCATTTTCTCAAAAACAGTTCAAACAAATTTTTTTCAGACTTTTCGTATGGAGAGTACTAGTTGCACTGTTTAAGATGACAAAATTAATGTTGCTGTTTTCATTTTTTTTCAAAAATTACCCAAATGTATTTTTTAAATATCTCTCGCGCCGTTAATACATTTCAAGCGATTTGTATACATTATTGTATTTGTAAGTGAAAGTACTTCAAATGAAGTTTTTCGAAAACACGACTTTCTGTGAAAAAGTTTCAAAACTTTGGCGGCGATAGGTGGCAGCTGGCAAAAGAACGTGGCAAGCCCGAATAGCTAGTCCAGACCAAAGAAAACAGAAAACACACAGGCACCACCAGTAGCATTGTAGCACCACCTGTTTTCATTTAGTATTGAAACATTTGCAACGTAAAAACACTGCATAAAAATGGTTCTGAAAAAATATTGGCTTTAACATATCGATGTCAAATTATACGAGTATAGATGTTACATAAAAATATAGATGATTTAAAAAATTGAAATCAATATCACAGACCTAATTCTTTTCCTTCTCTACACTATAGTAGAGGAATGACAAGTATTGTAACTACCTCAACAATACAACCCAAAAGTTTAAATCACAAAATCCGTATTTAAATTTCTTTTTTAAATTTTCTCAGCATACAGGTCTATTCCCGTGATGGTTTAGATCGGTGCAGTTGGTGGGGAGACACGCAATTGTAACTAAACTATTTAAAATCGATACCCCAGGGCCAAGCAAAACCTTTTTTGCTATATAATTGTTTCTATATAATTAGAACCTATACTGAGCACTAAGCTGCGGATTTTTGCATTTTACCTATTTTTTTCCTTCAATGGAAAACGCAATCTTTTAGATTACTTATTCATTTTGAGGCACTAAGAAGATTATATGTGAATTTTATAGTGCCTATAAATGCTTATTTCACTAATAAATGCCTATTTTGTGTTTAAATGCCTAAATATTGCCTATTCTCGTATTTATTGATCAAAATACAATTATCCTTTTCAATTTTTTACTGAATTTTTTTCGTTTTTATTCTGCAAAGTCAGAGAAATCGAAAACTATCGATAAATTTATATTCCGTTTTACTCACACCACAGTGCGAATATTTCGTATTATGAAACATGCAAAATCACTGGTGATGGTCGAGTTAATTTTTACTTCGAATTTTTAAACTTTTTTCTCAAAAAATTTCCTTAAATTTTTCTCGTACTTATCAAAGGATGATATAAAAATTGGTGCCGGTCCCATTTTTCGTAAACTCTGTATTTTAGAAGTAGCAAAAATAAAATATTTGAATGCGGAAATTTTTGCCGTAAATGAAATCTATTGAAAAAATCAGATCTTTAAAAAAACTTACAATTTTCTTTAAAACGAGTTGTTTTTGCAGAATTTTTGCTTGAATTTAAGGCAAATTATAAAAAAATCTCAAAAACTGCTACAATTTTTTTTTGTAGGGACAAAACAAGGAATGCTTAAAATAATGGCGCAGGTCTCATTTTTGCTGAACTATCTTAATTTTCTTGAATATTGCAAATTTTGAAATATTTTTTTAGATGTAACACAAGAAACTATGTGCTGATGAAGCACCACTAGTTACAACATGTGGGTTATGCTTGGCAATTTAAACAAATCAAACGTTTTCAATTTGTTTCGATGAAATGTGAGGAAAAAGATCGTTATTATTAGTGTGCAGCATTAGAGTATCAGCTTGAATTTAATAAAAAGCCAAAAGGTATCAATTTCAATTAAGCCATTTTGTCCAAAATGCACAACAATGATAGAAAGGATTTCTCAGAACGAGTATTTTTCAGAACAATGATGAAGCAAAGCAAACATCTGTGAAGGTAATATATTGTTTGGTACAAAAACTTTCTACACAAGTATATAAATACAGATAAGAAAAAAAATATAGTACGTTTTTAAATGTCTATTTTACATTTTTAAGTGCATATTTTACATTTTTAAATGCCTATTTGGCCTGCTTATTTCTCCAGTTTTTCGCGCCTATGAATCTGCAGCTTACTGAGCACCAAAAATGAAAATATATTGATTTTCATTTAACAATGATACTTAATGTTATTAAATATCATTGTTAAATTATATTTATCAATAAATAATTTGTAATTATTGTTATTTAATAATACATATATTTTTACCATTTGGCACACTGGTCAATGTAATTCTAAGAGTCTAAATATGCCTATGTTAATCCATTTTAAGTGGTCCACAATTTAATAAATTGGTCGCTCGACCATCTCGAAAAAAAAATCATATTTTTTACATAAATTTCCTTATTTTTGGCTATTCAAAATATCTTTAACTTTGTTTATGGTACCTGGTTTACAAATGGCGGCCATTTTTGTGTCATGCCGTACTGCGTACACCATTTTTCGCGTTTGCAGATATTTACTCTTTTCTAAATTACTCAGCTCTGGGTGGTTCTAGCATACTAGAATAAAAAGCATTCAATTCAATATACTCTGACCTAAAAATCGAAATATTATTTACATATTTTATATATTTTTATTTGGGAAACATTTGCAACCAAATCTATGGAATGAACAAAATTCGATTTTCAGAGAGTAATTTCTCAAAGAAGGTATAGAATCACAGCCTTAATTTTTTCTGTCCTTTTACCCATAACAGTATAGTTACTTTTTGTAAAATATCGTTGGTATATAACGTATCACTTGAACATTACATCCTCTTAAAAATTGGAATTTTCGATTTTTTTTTCTAATTTTGGACTGTATAATGAATTATTTTTTTAAAAAATTGAAAACTTACAACAACAACAACAGAAAAGGGTTTCATTTCCACATTGAGGTTACGTTGTGCCAAGTAAGAATCATATTATTTTGAAGCTATTTTCAACGAAAACCTAAATTGATTTAAAATAATTAATTATATTTTATTATTAATAAATATAAAAAAGCCTAATATATAATTTTCAATATTACGTTTACTTTAAAACAAACTTCCAACTTGACATCTACGTTTGTAATTGAAAATATGATAATCTTGATTTTAAAAGCTGAGCGGGCTGAAACAAAAAATTGTTTATACAATATAATAAATAAATAAATTCAGAGTTTTGTTTATTTTTTCGCATTTAAATTTGCCATTGCCTACTCCTGTGGGCTTTTGATTCTGCTTTGTGAAAGTCATCTTCTTAAATGATAGACGGCGCATTTGATGCCGATTGATAATTTCGTTTATTTTCTATTAATAACTTTATTATATTTTAACTTTATAACTTTACTTTTATATTTGCTAATAGTATTTGGTGTTTAGAGATTTATACATTTATTCTGGTAATTTTTATTATCGTCAATAACATTAGTACAAAATGAAAACATTAGAAATTGTATTGCGTACCTCTTGTGTAATGATTAGCCCTCAAATCTCGGAAAGAAGTATTGCAATTTAGAATTCAATTCTATGACATTGTGCAGGCTTACATAATTTCACTGAAACTCTTAACGATCGTAGAAATGACCTCAACTCTTAAATGTAAGTTCATCTCGACTCTCTTGTGGAACGACGAGTCAAGTTAGTAATAATAGGACCGTCCTCAACACTCCCTTGACTGACATGTCAACGGATATACATTATAACTTTAAAATTCACCTCATTTCAGAAATGAAGAGACTCTTCGAAGACAACAAACACCCTGACAAGTCCAGGAACTTACGTAATTCACGCAAACAGACAAGACGTGATTACAATGAAATCCAATTTAAAACACACACTGCTTCAAAACGTGACTGTTGAAGACTAAATAGACAGCAGGATTCCCAGAATTACCATCTGTCTAAATACGGCGAAAACCATCACTCTTCTTAGTACAATAGAACTCGCTTTATGTGCGCCATCTGCCATCAGCACCATCCCGCCTAATACCCTGACTACTCAGTTTTAGTCAAAACAAGATAAGCCAGACAGAAAATCTTGTCATCTCAATCTGATAACTTACCAAAACAACAAACCACAATTCTCTACCAAACCCACTTTCCTCCACTTCCCAATCCTTCAAGACCACTCCTAAAACAAACATACGCCAGCACAACCGACGATTCTACTTCTTCTTCTCCTTACACATATCCAAAACTCTTCTTTTTCTTTTTGTTTTTATTTCACCATTAATGGCATTAAAGAACTGTTCTCCCTATCAAAACCTTCAACATTCTTCACCACCTTCATCATCTTCTCTCCCAAAGGAAACATCACCTTCATCAAAAGCTCTGACGGCTCGATGAAAATCATTATTCATCACCATCCTGAGAATGCGACTTGATTTAAATTCTCCGCAAGACAACGACTAACAAATATCTCCCCTTGGAATGCAAATGGCGGACTGGCCTGGAAAGTGGTAAACATCTGATAATACCTTAAAGAATACTCCATTTTGTTACTACTAAACTAAGAGACTCATCAATTCACCCACACCCCATCAATCATCCCGCAGGGGGGGGATCTTGTCTGCGTAGGTGGGCAAGATCTCTGGTGGAGAGATAAAGACGACCACCCGGACCCGGACCCTTAGTTTCATGGCGGTACTCACATCATTAGCTTCAAGGTGGAAGCAGTGAGTTGGCGATGCTAAGCTCGTGGTTGTTCGATTCAACCTGGCAACCCAGCAGTTGGGCCCCTGGCGCGTCGACCTTTGGGCAGGATCGGGTGAAGGAGATTCTTCGAAATGCTCTGGAATCCACGTATAGAAGTCCGGCGGGATTCTGAGACTTTCCGTCAGGTTGCCCGGTGATACCCACGTCGATAGCCTAAAGGTTTAGGCAGTGGGGAGACGGTTTGGGGACTCCGAATCGCTCGAACCTTAGTTCGGATGGCTCCCAGTTGAGCTCTTCGCTTCGTTGTGGCAGTGGCCCGACAGTCTAGGCAAAGAGGAGGGACTTGTTCCCGGCGCAAGTGAGTAGCGCATTGTTCGGACGCCGGTAGTAGCCCGGATAATAGCTAGTAGCTCTGAGCTAGCAGGGTAACCCATTATCCAGGCCTTGTGTAGGGAGATTGCCAGAGGGCAAACTGGGTACCGGCCGGATCCGGTTACCAGCCTGTCGGCATACTTGTGCGCCGGTGGGGGGCTAGGGTAAGAGGCAATGCTTAGGGACCAACCCCGGGGACTTGTTCCCCCTGGTTGTACAAGATTATGGGTGGGGGTAGTAGCCAACGCAAGGTCCATACCTCACCAATCCATCCACATCCCCGACTTCATTATATTCTACAAATACAGACTGACAGCTGGAAGAGGCAAATCATATGCATAAAAAAACTCACACTCAACTTCTATCTATCCCTACAACCTACATAGAAAATACCAGAAAAGAAATAGCAACACCACACAGCCAATTACCATCATCTCCTTGTACAAACCTCCACCAGTCCATGTTCAGACCTCGACTTACCTACATTTAACACCTGTACATCGATGTTGGAAAATGTTTTTGGACAAAAATACTTTTCTGCTTAGATAATTCTTTAACATACACCTGTACTCAATATTAGAGTAAATGCACCGCTCGCTTGAAACTGACTCAACCTCCAGTCAGTGCATCAGTACAAACATTTTTCATGATGCTAAATGCAGTAAAAACCGAGTCTGATGCACATATTTGAAATAATTTTAGAAAATTTTGAGCTGATTTCTGACTGCAAAATGTTTGCTCTACTCTTGGTTAAAAACTAGCCTTGACAAACACCAGAATTCTTCCCCTCCCCCTAAAAAACAAATAAAGATATATATTTACATATTCATTGTTTTCATTTTTAAGTACATAAGTCATTAATCAAGAATAGGTTACTGATGTGGTGAACATCTGGCAACTTCATAATAATTTTATAAGAATAGAAAATATAGTTTGGGTTTTAAAATAGGAAGATTCACTTGTCGATGAGTCAGGTGTGGTTCATTGTTAGTTCATTATTTTAAAAATGATAGTTTTGTCTTTGTGACCATCTTCAGTTATGGTATCTGTAGCATATATTGAACCAATTAATTCAGTTTCCTCAATTTTGTAATTTTCACATGAAAAATAATTGATATGTAGTTAAAATTATAAAAAATGAGTACATCCTGAACAAATGCCTCAAAATACGCAGTAAGAAATCTCTCCTTCCCCCCCCCCCCCCAACAGTGACAGATATCAGTGGCAGTTGATTTTAAGCAATCTACCAAAAAAAATAGTCACTGGACATGCATGAGAATTTGATATTCAATAGACATTCATTTCAACATTAAGTTTTAAAATTAATGTGGCTCTTAAAACTGCTTGCTGATTGTATATATCTCTTAAATTATAAATATATGAATTATGTTAATTAAATTATAATGAAATAATAATATTATAAAACATGGATTACATGAATTAAATTATACATCCATTGATTCTTCCTTGAAATTAAACACAAAGATACAGATATTGCACAGAAAGAGACCTGGGAAAGAACAGAGACAGTAACAAAAATTAACAAATACCATATGCCACATTCTATTGATGATGCTACAGTTCACTGTTTCTTGTTTTGGGATTCTACAAACAGCAGCAATCATGGTTTGCAAAGTAGGATTGGGAAATATATTGGGAAATATATTTTAACTCAATTTTCTGATATGTTAAAGGTGGAGTATTCAAAGATAATACAAAGAGATTTAATGACATATATGATTATAAAATTAGAGCAATAAAGATCAGTTAGTTTTCCTTAAAAGTGTTTATTCATTTTGTTCTTACATGGCATTCATTACATTTCAATACTATTATTTTGTGTCTTTCATAACCTTTTGGACACAATTAATTTGATAGATAATATTGTGTAAGTTTTCTTTAGATAAGACATCTTTTTTCCTAACTGTGAAATAGTCTATTTTGTTTGATGTTGAAACCCACTTTTATGTCAAATCTATGTAAAACATTTTCAACTTTCCTATGAAATCATATAAATTTGATATATTGATGGATTATCGTAAAACAGATTCACCTGACATAAGCATACATAAGGCTCTAACCTTCAAAATCATGGCTCTCCCTGATTCATGTCCTACTTTGTCATCAAAACCAGAATACAAAGTTGAAAACATTTTACATAGATACGACATGAAAGTGGATTTCAACATCAAACAAAATAGACTATTTCATAGGTTAGAAATATTTAGAAATAGGTTAAAAAACGTCTTATCTAAAGAAAACTTAAACAATATTTTCTATCAAATTAATTGTGTACAACAAGGTCATCAACGACACAAAATAATAGTATTGAAATGTAATAAACGCCATGTGTGAACAAAATTAATAAACATCTTTAAGTAAAACTGTCTGATCATTTGCTCTGATTTTATAATAATTTATAACAGTCATTGAATCACTTTGTATTGTCTTTGAATACTTCACCTTTAATATATCTGTGGTCAAGGGGTAAAAGTTCTTAAGTCAATTTTTGGCAAAATTGGGTTAAGTACTGAAACTACAAGTTGGGTATCTACATTTTATAAAAAGACTAAATTCAAGTTGCCTCCTTAACAACAAAAAAGCCTTGGGAAATATACCTTGCAGTTGGGAAACATTAGGCAACTCAATAGTCTAACCCTTGTTTTCTCCAAAGTAAGATTTTTGAATTAAGAACTTTTACTCCATAACCACAGATATCAGAAAATTGAATTAAAATAGGAAACCCTTCTTTGCAAACCATGATTGTTGCTGCTTGTAGAATCCCAAAATAAGAAACAATGAACTGTAGCATCATCAATTTAATTCATGTAATCCGTGTTTTATAATATTATTATTTCATTATAATTTAATTAACATAATTCATATATTTATAATTTAAAAGAAATATACAATCAATAAGCAGTTTTAAGAGCCACATTAATTTTAAAACGTCAACATTAATGTTGAAGTGAATGTCTATTGAATGCATGTATTAAGTACTTATCATTAAATTGAATATTTCTTGTCTGTTTTTCAATTGGTCAGTTTGTAATGCTTAATTTTAAAACTTTATTTATTACACAGATAAAAATATTCTCAAATTACATTTCTTTAGCTAAAAAAACCCTTCTATCAAAACCTTGCTGTATACTGACAATAATTTTGAAGAGGATCTTCCTTCTATTCATAATCCATCTATAATGAAGATTCAACACGACCTGCTCCCAAAATTCTGTCTCTATTGCCTGCTCCTGCCCATTCTGGAATGCTACTATTATATCATTTTCTTATCAAACCACCTTAGTCAACATGACATGTAACCCTCATGACTCTACAAGTTCTTTCCAAACTCTAAAGACAAGTAGTGTTTTATAAGAAAGGAGCAAATTCTAGAGCATCTCTAATTTCACAGGGTGTATGTGTGGGTGGGAAATAAAAGTATTATTTTGTCCAGAAGTTTGGTGAAATGCCTTTTTGTTATTGTTATTACTTTATGACTTTTAAAAATAAGAATCATTTAATTGTATTTCTGGAGTTTTAGTAGATTTTCATTTTGCCCTTTTTACCTATTTTATCTTCTGTTGCAAATTTTTTCCAATTTTAAGTTATATTTGCCTTTTTCTGCCTTATGTCATTATTTTGCTTCTTTTCTCCTGGCACTGATTTCTATCAAACTGCATATATGTACCTGTAAGCCTGGATACCACAAAGTTATAGTTGTGCTTTGCTTTTCTATGGAAGCAAAGGCAATGTTAAAATTTACACGAAAAAGGCAGATGATACCAGTCAAGAATTTTCATTGTTTTCATTGAAGCCAACAGGCTTTGTTTGCTCACAAGGAATTCTATCCTACTGTTGAATATATCCTTTGATCGCTTCTGAGGACAGCTCAAATGAAATTATAAGTACTGAGACGAAAATGGACGAAATCCATTCGTCCCATAATAAATCTACAACCAGCCCGAACACCATAAGGCGCAGGCAGCTTTGAAAGCCGCGCGCCGTCGACGTCAGCGGATGACGAAGGCGTCGAATAATTTCGAAGCCTACAACCGGAACCGATGGTCGCCAATGAGGAGAGAGCCGAAAATCCCACGATAGCCATTGGTCGGCGTAGGTCACGCGAGGAGAGTAGGACAGAGGCAGCCTGGTAACCGATGTAGAATTTTGTCTTCTAAAAGAGTTTCCGACGAGGCAAGACGGGTCTTCTAGAAAAAGTTGTCGACGAGGTGAGACGTGTAGGACGTTTCTTCTAGAAAGAGTTTCCGACGAGGCAAGACGGGTCTTCTAGAAAAAGTTGTCGACGAGGTGAGACGTGTAGGACGTTTCTTCTAGGAAAAGTTGTCGACGAGGCGAGACGTGTAGAATGTTTCTTCTAGAACAAGTTTTCGACGACGTGAAACGTTGCTTTTAGAAAAAAGTTAACGACGAGATGCAATATCCGCTAGGAGCAGTTTTGTTCTAAAACAGAATTCATGACCAAGTATAACGTGAGTCGGTGCGTAATTCACAACTTCCAACGCCACCAGAACTTTCAAAGTGCACGGGAGCAAAGTGAAACGAGCCCGATGTTCAAATCAAGAATTATTTAATGAACTGTTGTCCGGAATGAGTTTGTGAGGAAGAAAATTAAAGACGTCTGAACTTTCTGAACTGACGTGTAATTCGCATTGAAGGAAAACGAAGAAAGAAGAAGGGAGAAGATAGAAGAAGAAGGTACAGCCGAGAAGTTGGTACGTGACGTGGAATACAGCGAGTACGAGAGGCGCCGCGGTGCAATTCACCGTTGCATCCCGAGGTCGCCATCGGGCCCGCCGCTACTCCACAGGCTCGCCGAGGCTTCCATTTGTTCGAGCGGCCGTGAAGACAGCGAGGTCATCGCTACGCCCTTCCCGGCTGCTAGTGGGCGAACGGGAGGTCTCCGGAACGCGCGCGAGAGGGGGAGGTGTAACGGTATTCCACCGCCATGCAGCAAACGAGAGTGAGTACCTGTAAACTTTGACACAGTGCTGTAAAAATACAAGGTATTAGCAGAAATAGGAGAGGCTAATGAGGACAATTCTAGATTTGGATTTGGTCTTTCTTTCATGTTCAAAGGGTCGTTCTAAACAGAATTTAAAATAGAATACGATGCTTACATGCATCTAAACCAGAACAATAAGTAACTTTGTTAAAATCAGTCTTTTTCTTTATCGAAAGAGTCAGTGTACATGTGCTTTTATGTGAAAGGCAATAAGTAATGCCACACTAATTTAAGTAGTAATGAAAATCTTAAGAGAATGTTTAGGTAAATCCAGCTGGAAATAGGATTATCGAAATCTCTCTTAGGTGTAATGTGTACAGGCAGTGTAGGGCAAAGCAGTGGTTTGCCCGCTGCATGTTGTAATGTTATGTAATCAATTTTGGTTAATGAATGAGATATAAAGCATTTGTGGATTGTGATTTTCCCTGGTCACTAAACCATGTAGGATTTCCTAGGGAGGGAGCATCCTATAAAAGAAAATATTTTGATAAACAACCGGCAGGGCCTGGCGACGAGGCGGTGACTGGAGCGCCGTGACGTCCTGGTGACACCCACGCCAGAAGCATTTGATTCTCGTGGGGTATATCCGCCCTAGCCCATCAAAGGTTGGTTAGTGCCGGCATGTCGAGAGATGGCATGTTCCGTTGCATTAAATGGCGCCCGAACAGGGACTTGAAAGTTAAATTAGCATTAACTAATGATAGCAGGAGAGAGGAAATTAATATTTGCATCATTAATAAGGCTAAAATTTAGGGTTTCCAAAGTCCCATATAAGATTGTGTAGTGACTTGTCAAATCAAAGAGGGAACACACACAATGCTATGAATAAAATTAAAGTTAAAAGGAAATATTGAAAGGAGAACGATACTTGTGAATGATGTACGGTGTTCATAGTTGTTACAGTGTTACAATTTATTGCAGTGTACATGTCATGTTTTGTGTTTTATTTTCAGCAGTGTGATAAGTTCTATTTCTATGTGATTTTGTTGTGGAGTGTATAAATTATTCAGTGTGTTGTGAGGGAGGTAATTTCGTTTCCAACAAATATCTTTTGTGTAAAGAATTGCTGTAAACGGGTACTCAACCTCGTATCATGGCGGATAGATTCATGCAAGTAGAGGCTTAGTGGGGGCAGAGGCCGCTAACAGTGACGAGGAGGAGGGGCAGCGCGAAGTGGAGGCAAGGCCGACCGTAGAACGAACGCCGACCGAATCTGCTCGCGGAACAGAGCCATTAGAATCGTCACCGGAAATGTTAGAAGGGGAATCACCACCCGTTAGTCCGGATGACCCCATGCTAAACCTAATGAGGGCATTGTTAGGTAATTTCCATACAACCCTTACCAATAAGATAGAGAATATGCAACAACAAAACCACGCAATAGCTGCAGAAATACAACGCGACATTCAACATGTACAAGAGAATGTTCAACGCGACATGCAACAGGTACAAGAAAACATCCAACATGTACAAGAGAGTGTTCAACGCGAGATTCAACAACAAAACCAGGTGTTAGCTACGGAGTTGAAAGAACAGCAAAATGCTTTAGCTACGGAGTTGACAACCAAAATAAGTGCTGTTAACGACAAGGTCGAAGCAATTCAGCGAGCACAGGAAACGGGGGCAGCCGAATTGAAGAATGAAGTTGAAAAGAAGTTAGAGGCACAAGCAAGAAAAGTAGAGGAACAATCTGAGAAGATTGAAACTGTACAAAATAAATGTGAAGAAATGAACACGCGAATTGATTCAATAACTGAATTCGTCGAAATTCGTACGAAACGACATGAAGACAAAATCGCACAAGAACTGAAAGGGATTTCAAATCAGGTAGAAGTGGGCACACAAGAACGTTTGAAAGTGCTAACAAAACTAAACGACTTGCAAGCAACGGTAGATACCATGCCGGCAGCTGTAGGTTCGACGCACCCGTTAAACTTAAATGTGCCACCTACCTTGAAGTTTTCGG
This sequence comes from Acheta domesticus, assembly GCA_031308135.1. Lineage (NCBI taxonomy): Eukaryota > Metazoa > Arthropoda > Insecta > Orthoptera > Gryllidae > Acheta > Acheta domesticus. Next base: position 95,998,982 of record JAHLJT010000631.1, read on the forward strand.
GATTGCCCGAAGAACATCCATATTCGTTCTTAAAGGCACTAGATAGTTTTATGGCTCTTAGTCGCTTGCCAGAGCAATATAAAACGCATTTATTGTACCAGATTTTACAAAAAAATGCAAGAACATGGTTAGAAACGCTTGAACCGTTTCCTCAAACAATTCAAGAATTTAAAATAAAATTTTTAAATAGATATTGGAGCGAGGAAATTCAACTCAACCACAAGATGACAGTTATGAATACGTACTACAAGCCGACGCTAGGAAGCATGCGCGATTATGCGGCGGGGAAGATTGCTGCACTCAAGTTATGTTCGCCACCTATGGAAGACAAAGAAATTATTTGTTTATTAACAAGACATTTCCCATACAGCATACAGAACTTGATAAGAAGCATAGCTCCGCGTGACATTGAGGCATTCCAAAGCTTGCTAGGTAATTATGATATTACAGCAGATAATGTCATGAAGGGAGGCAAGACTAGTACGACGATTAATGCCATCAGCACGAGTGTGGGAGGTCAAGAGGCAAAATCATCGAAACAGAGCGATCAACCAAACAATAAAAAGAATGATCGAAATACGGAAGAAAATAACTTTCGGAATGAAACGAAAGACCGAACTTCAAAACCAGGAGGGGAGAAGACTAATAAAACATACCCTCAAAACAAGCGCAAGACTAAAGAAGAAGAGAATAATGAAGAATTAGGGGACAAACATCAATGTCAGCCATCAACATCGGGAAACTGCCACAGTTCGATGTGAGCGGGAACCCCATGTCGAACAACGTTCAAGCTGAATACAACGTGGTTCCTGTAATCTCTGTAGGTGATCCACCGACGGGTGTCATATGGAATATGGTCACAACGAACGAGTATCCATATCGTTGTCCGGTGATTGAAGTATGCTGCGGCGACGTGGTGATGAAGGCGTTAGTGGACACTGGCTCCATGGCAACCATAATGGATGAAGACGCCTACAATGCGTTAAGGGAATCGAAGATTGAACTACCTCAATTGCCAATTAAAAGTACGCGAATTACAACTGCGATTGGAAACAAGTCGAGCCCGACCAAAAAACAAATTTATGCACCATTAGAAATAGGAGGCAAGGTCTATGACACGCCATGTCTCGTAGTAAAAGGACTCACGTACGCAGTAATTTTAGGCATTGATTTTCTCGTGGAGAATGATGTAATTGTAGATACCAGAGCCGCGAAAATTCTGATAGGTCGTGGAAACGCGAGAATTAACACAGTGATGAAATTTGATGAAGAAAAGTTAATTGAAAATGAGGATGAAATAGATTTATGTTCGTCCGCGACAAATGACTTGATTGAATCAATTGAAGAGAAAGTTAATTCCGCTGATCTCCTCGACAAAGAACAGAAGGCCAAGTTATCGAAGTTACTCATCAGCGCCAAAAGGGTGTTCGAGAAAAATCGCGAGCCAGTGAAAAATTACGTGTTTCGTATCCAACTCACAGACGAGACGCCGTTCAAAGGACGCAGCTATCCTATACCAGTGGCGTACCAAGAAGCAATTTCAAAACAAATTGAAGAAATGTTAGAAGAAGGCATAATCAAAAGGGCGACTACGGCGTATGTCAATCCAATTGTAATAGTGAAAAAGCAGAACGGCACATTGCGCTTATGCTTAGACGCGCGTTACTTGAATTCGCTGACAATACCGTATAGGGATGTACCGCCCAAAATTGATGAAATATTGTTACGATTCGCCAATAAGGGGTACTTCTCATCAACGGACTTCAGCAAGGCATATTATCAAATGAGGTTGCATCCGAAGGATCAGAAATACACAGGGTTCGTCTACAAGGGGCGAAGCTATGTATCTCAACGTGTCCCATTTGGATTGCGTAACAGTGGAGCTGCGCTGGTTCAATGTTTGGACGAGATTATGAACAATGCTGGGTTACAAGACACCACTCTTTACGTTGATGATATCTTAGTTCATTCGACAGATTTTGAACGTCACCTTGAAGCATTGGGAAAGTTATTACCATTGTTGATTCAAAATAACTTGGTATTAAATCTTGAAAAATCCCATTTTTGTGTACCACAAATCAAATTTCTGGGATATGAAATCACGAAGAATGGAATTCAAATGGGATTGGATAGAATTAAAGAAATCGAAGCCATACCCCGACCAAAGAATAATAGGCAACTAAAGAGAATTTTAGGAGTCTGCAATTATTTTAGCAGGTTTTGCTATAATTATGCTCTAACGATAGCTCCATTATATCGATTATTGCGAAAAGATCAGAAATGGGAATGGACGGAACTTCAACAGAAGGCGTTCGACGATCTTAAGCATATGTTTTTACAAACATGCACGATTTCACATCCAGATTTCACGCAGCCTATGTATCTACAAACAGATAGTAGTGATTTGGGTGTGGGAGCGATGTTGTACCAAGTCATTGATGGGGAGACAAAAATCATCAATTTGGTCAGCACTGCTTTAAAAGGGCCGCAGATCCGTTTTACGACATCGGAGAAAGAAGCCTATGCCGTTGTTTGGGCCCTAACTAAATTAAAGAATTACTTAATGGGGAGGAGTTTTGTCATCAAAACCGATCACAAAGCCCTAATCTTTTTAAATCGTTGCAATTGGCAAAACGATAGGCTGATGAGGTGGTCACTGTGGCTACAACAATTTGACTTTCGAATCGAGTATGTCGAGGGGCAGAAAAATGTATTACCTGACTTACTCAGTCGTCAGTTCCCAGCTCCAGAGACGAATATCACCCATAAAGGCGTCGAACAAGTCAATGCAATCGATCTAAAAATTCCTCAAAGTTTTCTATGGGATTGGTCCACATTGGCAGACCTTCAAAATCACGACGACGAAATTAGTAAAGTCAAGCGTGTGCTTGAGGGAAGAGGGCAAACAGAAGACGAAGAAGTCGTGACGAAATTGCAGAGAGATCCCGAGAGGTGGAGATTGACCAATGACATGGTGCTGATTCGATTGGACACCGCTCCAATTACCTACAAAATTTGGATCCCAAAAGCGCACGCGGAGGAACTAATTAACTATGTCCACGCTCAAGCCGCACATTACGGGTCCACAAAAATTAAAAGCATTATAAGCGAACTATGTTATTGGAAAAACATGGATAGGGATGTGAAACGAGTAATCAAGTCGTGCGAGACATGCATGAGGACAAAGTTTCCGAATCGATCGTATGCGGGTACAGTGACACCGATCATTCCCGAAGGGAAAAATGATATCATTGCAGTCGATTTGTACGGGCCATTACCAAAATCGAGGCGCGGGAATAAGTATATCATGGTCATCATCGACTTGTTTACAAAGTTTACACAAGTGTACCCCATTAATAAGATCACCACTAACCAGTGTTTACGACAGCTGGAGAAATATTTAGCAATAGCAGGACAGTATCGTAGAGTCTTGAGTGACCATGGAACTCAATTCACTAGCCAACTGTGGAAAACAGCATTACAAGAGAAAAATTTAACTCCAATTTACTCGTCCATTCGCCACCCGCAATCAAATCCAAGCGAACGGGTGATGAAAGAAATGTCGAGACTGTTCCGAACTTATTGCAGCCAAAAACATGACGATTGGACCGAGTTAGTGCCCCATGTGAATCGATGGTTGAACCACGTGCCGCATGAAAGCATCGGGATGAGTCCATACGAGGCCCATTTCGCCCGCAAACCACCACATGTGTTGGGATATCTAGACCGTGAAGATGTGACCGGACCGGAACCCTACCACACGGAACAACAAATTCTGGATAGGCTCCGCAAGGCTGCCGAAGAACGGAAAAAGAAAGTAAAAAGCCGACCATATGTGTTTAGGGTGAATCAAAAAGTCATGCTACGAACTCCAAAAGTATCAGTACCAAGGCTAAAATTATTTGCTAAATTCTTTCACCTGTACGAGGGACCGTACACAGTGACAAGATTGGTAGCTCCAAATGCAGCCGAATTAATAGATGAAGACGGAAGAGTAATAGGAACATATAACTTCTTCAACTTGAAACCTTACTAAATAACGGGTTGCTGATTCGAATGATCAGGTAACAGAAAGATGAAAAGTCGATAGGAAAAATAAAAGAATTCTTGAATAGTTCTCGTTGAAGATTCTTCTCCATCATTTTAAATGACCGTCGAAGAATCTTACCGTTATGGGGGCAATGAGACGAAAATGGACGAAATCCATTCGTCCCATAATAAATCTACAACCAGCCCGAACACCATAAGGCGCAGGCAGCTTTGAAAGCCGCGCGCCGTCGACGTCAGCGGATGACGAAGGCGTCGAATAATTTCGAAGCCTACAACCGGAACCGATGGTCGCCAATGAGGAGAGAGCCGAAAATCCCACGATAGCCATTGGTCGGCGTAGGTCACGCGAGGAGAGTAGGACAGAGGCAGCCTGGTAACCGATGTAGAATTTTGTCTTCTAAAAGAGTTTCCGACGAGGCAAGACGGGTCTTCTAGAAAAAGTTGTCGACGAGGTGAGACGTGTAGGACGTTTCTTCTAGAAAGAGTTTCCGACGAGGCAAGACGGGTCTTCTAGAAAAAGTTGTCGACGAGGTGAGACGTGTAGGACGTTTCTTCTAGGAAAAGTTGTCGACGAGGCGAGACGTGTAGAATGTTTCTTCTAGAACAAGTTTTCGACGACGTGAAACGTTGCTTTTAGAAAAAAGTTAACGACGAGATGCAATATCCGCTAGGAGCAGTTTTGTTCTAAAACAGAATTCATGACCAAGTATAACGTGAGTCGGTGCGTAATTCACAACTTCCAACGCCACCAGAACTTTCAAAGTGCACGGGAGCAAAGTGAAACGAGCCCGATGTTCAAATCAAGAATTATTTAATGAACTGTTGTCCGGAATGAGTTTGTGAGGAAGAAAATTAAAGACGTCTGAACTTTCTGAACTGACGTGTAATTCGCATTGAAGGAAAACGAAGAAAGAAGAAGGGAGAAGATAGAAGAAGAAGGTACAGCCGAGAAGTTGGTACGTGACGTGGAATACAGCGAGTACGAGAGGCGCCGCGGTGCAATTCACCGTTGCATCCCGAGGTCACCATCGGGCCCGCCGCTACTCCACAGGCTCGCCGAGGCTTCCATTTGTTCGAGCGGCCGTGAAGACAGCGAGGTCATCGCTACGCCCTTCCCGGCTGCTAGTGGGCGAACGGGAGGTCTCCGGAACGCGCGCGAGAGGGGGAGGTGTAACGGTATTCCACCGCCATGCAGCAAACGAGAGTGAGTACCTGTAAACTTTGACACAGTGCTGTAAAAATACAAGGTATTAGCAGAAATAGGAGAGGCTAATGAGGACAATTCTAGATTTGGATTTGGTCTTTCTTTCATGTTCAAAGGGTCGTTCTAAACAGAATTTAAAATAGAATACGATGCTTACATGCATCTAAACCAGAACAATAAGTAACTTTGTTAAAATCAGTCTTTTTCTTTATCGAAAGAGTCAGTGTACATGTGCTTTTATGTGAAAGGCAATAAGTAATGCCACACTAATTTAAGTAGTAATGAAAATCTTAAGAGAATGTTTAGGTAAATCCAGCTGGAAATAGGATTATCGAAATCTCTCTTAGGTGTAATGTGTACAGGCAGTGTAGGGCAAAGCAGTGGTTTGCCCGCTGCATGTTGTAATGTTATGTAATCAATTTTGGTTAATGAATGAGATATAAAGCATTTGTGGATTGTGATTTTCCCTGGTCACTAAACCATGTAGGATTTCCTAGGGAGGGAGCATCCTATAAAAGAAAATATTTTGATAAACAACCGGCAGGGCCTGGCGACGAGGCGGTGACTGGAGCGCCGTGACGTCCTGGTGACACCCACGCCAGAAGCATTTGATTCTCGTGGGGTATATCCGCCCTAGCCCATCAAAGGTTGGTTAGTGCCGGCATGTCGAGAGATGGCATGTTCCGTTGCAGTACAAAGAAAGGAAAAATGTAATTCTGTTTTCACTTACACTATTTCAAGATTTGAAAGGGAGTCTACAATCATAATTTGAGGAGACAATGTCCCAGTACAATAAATTAGTAGCCATCATCATACCTTATGGTCATCTGGAATCAAGATTGCAAATGAAAGATCATTTCCTTTCATATTAAATGCTAATGTTAAAATAAAAATGTGAATCATTTGAATTATTAATTTTTTACTTTAATTCCTTTTAAATGTGATTATTTATTGTTTTCATGCCCTTTTACATCCCCTACTGTAGATAGAATAATGCCTTTTTGAATTCCTATTTTAATAAAAATAAATTCCCTTTAGATATAAAAAATGCGTGAACTTCTGGGTTCTAATTACATCACACAAAAAACGTAGCCCAAGGAGGGAATCAAATCTGTCATGCTCCAAACCGAGATAGAAATAGCAAGCCCTAGATTTGTGGGTTTTAAACATTTAAAATGAGGGTTTCTTCATGATTTAAGGATTTAAAAAAGTTTTCAATTCTTGGGTTACTTATTTCCCCCACAAAATTGTTATAGACATAGTTACTCCCCTTTTTTTTGTACCAACTCAAAACTATTCTTTAATCCCTTTATCATGGCACTGTGAGATGAATTACTTAGATTTTTCAGAAACAAACTCTTTCATGTGCTTCGTTTCACTTGAATGTGAAAGAACTGCGATCCATGTCACATAATGTAAGAAGTGTATGACTTTTCTGCGAGCGATTTGCTTAGGATTCAAATGCATCTTTCAGTCAGAAAGACTCACAAATATTTTCTAATCCTAATTTCTAATTTACCGTTTTCTGTTCTAAGTTTTAACAAGAAATATGTCCTTTCTAAGTTATTTTAGAGTATGTGAGGAAGAGCCCTCAGATACCTCAGTACATGAGTTGCTGTAAATCTACAGTACGAATCAATAAGCAAAATCCCCGTTCTAGCACATCTTCATACGGCGCCACTCAGCGGCGCTTCCGAGTGGCGCGTCTGCTGGCAAAGCATTGGTGATTGATTGATAGTGATTCCGGGCACGATAACTAATAAGGTCATTAGTCCCGTAAGTGTATTGTATGCTTTTTCATCGTGAGGTGGCGGTGATCTTTTCCCTCTGGATGACGAGATCCGGTGCCGACCTGCCGTCGACAAGCGGGGTTTTCCCCTAAACAGGTATCTCCTACCTGGCGTGGCACCACCCCAGCCGGAACAAGCTGAAGCCCCCGGCCGGTCTTCCGGCATGTGTGGTAGTGTAGTGCATGTTAGTGTGTGTGTAAGGGTTGAGGATTGAACGAGGAAGAGGAAGGAAAGGAAGCGCGCGGTCCGTGGCCCATTTGTTAGGGTACTGCTCCGGCATTCGCCTGGTGTTGATCAGAGAAATCACGAAGGATCAGAGCTGCTGGCCAGGAATTCTCCATCAGACAGCGATTGAATTCGACCTAGCTGACAAGCTAGTAAGGCGCGGCGGCGCAGTCGTGCTACTGTGGCTCTAGCTTAATAGCGAACTCTCGCTACCAGCATCTCAGAGGCGCGTACGCGCCACCCCCAGCACAACACGGTTCTAAATGGCAGCCTTCAAACGAGGCCACTCCAACGCGCCATTGAATCTGTTTTTACCTGCCTTTACCTGTTGCCAGTCTTTCGGCGTTGCTCGCGAATCGTACCTTTCTCAAGGTCGGTGGAACTCGGCGATGACTGTGTGTGAAGGAGTTGGAGCTTCTCGGTGCCACTACAGAGTATCCCCGTGTGAGTGCAGTTTAACTTCGAAGATCCTCGCCCCCAGTGAAGACAGTGCCTCTGACCGGGAGGTTCTAGTGTTAATATCCCGACGATGTCAGGATTTTCGACACTTGCCAGATAGGTCGAGTCCAGCCGCTGCCTGTAGGAGAATTCTAGCGGCCGGTTGCTCTGATCGGTAGTTTTCTGCGGTTTCTCCAAGTAGTGACAGGTGTGACGTCGTCATGAGATGAGGAAGAACACAGAGACGGAGTTTACTGTACATATTTATTTACAATAGTTTATTACACTATGTACACTCCTAAGGAACACTCCTAAGGAACGCTGCTCTCCACAGCACTCCGACTCCTGAGACGAGCCGCCTCAGTATTTGCCAAGAGAACCCCAGCTCGCTACACTAGCGCCGCCCCTGGTCTCTTGTCCCATGGCGAAAAGCCACGCCTCGCAAGACGCTGCTCGCGATCACCTCCGCAAATCGCTACGGTCAAACTCGAATGCCAAGGAAGCTTATTCCACCCGCCTCCCTTGCGAGGCATCACGTGACCGACCTCCCACGCACAAAGCGTCATTTCCTCTCGAGATTTGGGCCGGTTGCAGATGGAGCCTGCCGTCCATCTGCAGTCGATTTCTGGCGTCACACATCACTTGTGCGAACGGACAACCGCCTTCTCAGACACGCCCCCAGCGGAGAGACCCTCGAGAGACCCCGGGGGTCCATCCGCCCCTGCGCGGCACCCCTCCCCCTTGCACGACTTGTCGGTCGCGCCCAGTGCTATGACGCTACACAGGCAAATGCCGCGGCACGAACAAACGGGTCACGGACCGCTCGCCATCTTTCCTTCTTCCTTGTTCTATCCTCGCCACGTATTACTCGCACATATATTCAACACAAAACCACACATATCGGGAGCTTAGAGCTTGTTCCGGTGCGGTGAGGCAATGCCCGGGTGATGAGAGTTATCTGGATGGGGAAAACCAAGCAAGTTGACGTGTACGTAGGCACTGGATCTCTCCATCCAGCAGATGAATTGATTTATTAGTTATTCCGGGCGCGTCAACCCCCTAAATCATTAGTCCATAAATGTAGTGCATGTTTTTATCGTGGGAGGTGGGGGTGATCTTTCCCTGCTGGCTGGTGAGATTCGGATTCGACCCACGTGGGCTTGTAGGGATGTTCCCCAATCCTCCGATGTATCTCCCACCAACGTTGTATAGCCCCAGTCGGGCCAAGCCCTAAGCTCGCAACTAGCCTCCCGACTAGTATGGTAGTGCAGTGCATGTAAGTGTATTTAAGTTGGGGGAGAGGAAAGGACAAGGGTAAAGATAGCGCGTGGCCCATGTCCGTTTGTTAGGGGTTGTTTGTCAGGGCATTCGCCTAATTTTGATCGAGGAACCACGGAAAGCTACCGATCAGAGCAGCCGGATGCCGGAATTCTCCTTCAGGAAGCGACTGAATTCGACGTAACTGACAAGCTAGTGTCGAAAATCGTGCCGCCTTGGCAACACGAACCCTATCCGAACCCCTCCCGGTCAGAGGCATTGCAGTTAATGCCTCGAGGCACCTTTGCTGGTCCAGGGAGTGAAGAACACCGCCACCCGACATGATAAAAACGTGCACTACACTCACGGGATTAATGACCACAGCAGTTTACGCGCCCGGAAACACGCAATAATCAGTCAGCTAAGCGAAGATGAAATCCACGCTAGGTCAAACGAGTGAACGGAGTGGGTTTAATGCACACGACGGTCTGCCCAGTTGGTGTGGCAAGAACGGAAGAGGAATTTATGAGCAAAACCAGAAAGCGGAAATTCTCTCGTGAATGATAATTTTAGATATTTCCTAGTTCAATGAAGTTAAAGGGATAAATGGAGAAATAGACCACTGCGTCGATGGATTCAGGAAAAGGAATTGAAAGAGCTGAAACTACGAAAAATCAGTGGTATGAGCTTGCAATACATAATTGCAATTAGAGTTATTGAATGAAAAATATAAGGTTATGATTTGCCTGTATACAAGAACTTAATTCGCAAATTTCATGGAGAAGTTTTTATGGATTCGTCTTTTTCGCTTTATTCTTGCTACGTTTCTTCGTCTTTGCTCATAAATGGTGTTATGAATTATATCGTTTCTGAAACTTGTCAGTAAGATTACACAAATAGATAGATAGATAGATAGATAGATAGATCGAAGGACGGATTTATTAAAGTTCGCTTTGAGCTCATGCTCGTTGGCAAACATGATTACAATTAGAATTAGAATATGAACAATTACAAAACTATTACAAACATTTATAATTAGAATTAGAGGTTGATAACCTAGTTCTAATTCATTTCTAGTTATCTTTAAAGTAATATTTTGTCTTTACTTTTCTTTGATTTATAGCTTATTTAACACTTCACTCCACGTCACTCCACTCCCCTCCACTTCACTGTATAAGGGACATGACCATAATAATAATAATAATAATAATAATAATAATAATAATAAGAAGAAGAAGAAGAAGAAGAAGAAGAAGAAGAAGAAGAAGAAGAAGAAGAAGAAACAATATTGTACGACCAACAAATTCAAACGGATCGCACGATAGCAGCAAACAAATTGGATATTGTTATCTGGGTTTTGGAGAAAAAATTGTTTCTACTTGTAGATGTGCCTTGTGATCAAAATGTCGTAACCAAGGAGGCAGAGAAACCTCTTAAATACAAGAGTTTGGAAATTGAGGTCAGCCGAATGTGGGGCGTAAAAGCACAGGTCGTCCCGATAGTTATCAGAGCTTTAGGATTTCTTCCGCAAAATTTGTGTAAGAACTTGTCTAAACTCCCAGGTAATTCAAAAGACTGGGAAGTGTAAGAAATCGCTTTATTGGGAACAGCCTACACTTTGCGCAAAGTATTGTAGAGGCACCGATAGCCCCTAGATCTGCTCCTTAGGTAGCTGGTTGCAACCTGGAGTAGATTTTATATGCAGCCGACATACAACATCCTTAGTCGTGATATAGAGGAGTAATAATAATAATAATAATAATAATAATAATAATAATAAACCCTGTGTGGTGTCCGGGGGTTTTAGTAAAATAACATCACGGGTAATTCCCCCCTGTCGTAAGAGGCGACTAACTCCTTACCCGAACTATTCCTTTCGTGTCATACAACCCTTCCCTTCCCCCAGGAGCCAACGGGCGGACTGAGTAGCTCCGAGGCCCCTGGTACCTATCCTAAGTAATTCTACCCTTTCTTTCTTCCTTCCTTAAACCTACTCCCAGCCTTCACCTGACCCGGGGGAGGGTGGATGCCAAGGGTCCCTGGCTGCAGGGTTAAAATGCTAGGAGAAGGACACTCCGAATTGAAAACCAATGATGGAGAGCCGTCTAAGAAGTCGGAAGGCCTCGGAAAAAGAGTCGCTGCCTGGGGAGCACCAGGGCATGCCTGGAGTTGGCGTTGGGCATGGCAGCGAGCAGACCGCTAATGGCCGGTTGTTGGAACAGCAAGCGCCGGTCTCTATTGCTGAATATAGAAGTAAGAGTAGCCCCCGACACCTCTCAGCTACACCTGAAGTTGTTTTGCCGGTGCCCAGCTGGCAACCATTGCTACAGGGCAATCAAAGAAACGTTTACAATGGTCAAGTACTGTGAATGAAGATTTGATGCGCTGTTGCTACAAAGTTACATGCCTAGAAACCATGCGAAAGGGATATAGGCAAAAATTGTATAGAGAATTCATATTTATCTACCCAAAAATGAATACGAGTGAACAACATATTGCAGGTCACTATCAAAGTATAATAATAATAATAATAATAATAATAATAATAATATGAATAATAATAATAATAATGATAAATGATTCAGTGTTATTAGTGATGATTTAGATGAAATTAAGCATGTTTTAAAATTAGATTAGAAGGATTAGAAGGAAGAGCCTCTAGTCTAGGAGTATCCAATTTGCAAGGTCTCAAGGGCCACAACTAAAACTAATATGGTTGCGGACTATACCTTTAATATGGTTGCCGTAATTTAATATGGTAAAACCTTTAATATGGTTGCGGACCATACCTTTAATATGGTTGCCATAATTTAATATGGTAAAACCTTTAATATGGTTGAGGACCGTTCTAAAGGTTTGTCTATATTCGGGTGATCCACACTTTACTTTCCCGTGTTGTTGAGTTCTGCACTTTGCCCGGTTGCTCTGAAACGGGTTTGGGGAATAGAACAATGTTTATTATGCATAACGTAGTGAAACACATTGGGATGATTTTCAATTTATGAATTTACTAGAAAAAAATTCTTAAATCTATTATTTCATTAAAGGGGGTGTTGACGCCAGCAGGGCCCATGGGCTATGCGCACACTATTCTCTCCCGACATGGATGAAAGGGACTTTAACTTTTGACTAATAAACCTTTTGCGGACCACAATAACTGGCATCTCGGGCCGCATGCGGCCCGCGGGTCGCCTGTTGGACAGCCCTGCTCTAATGCTTTTGTACGTAGTTTGTTCCAATCTACTATAGTGCGATTCACAAAGGAGAACTTGCTCTTGTCAGTTCTTTGCTTTCTACATCTTATTTTTCAAGGACGGTCTCCTCTGCTTTTATAATCTGGTTCCTGTAATATTTTATCGATATCTGTCCGTGATGTGTCCCCTCTGTATGTCTTGTACATTACACATAAACGCGCTCGTTCCCTTCTCGTAGCTAAGGACTCCCATGTTTCTTCTCCATCAACAGCGCGCCATTGTTTAGAAACATTTCGGCCCGTTTTTACTTTCTCGTTTAATTTTGTCTAACGCCTCGATTTACCCTTTTCCGTTCGGGTCCCAGCATTATGTCAGAGTCATATTAAGGAATTTGCATCGTAGTAAGAAAAGGAGTTTATTTGTGACATATTAAGGAAAATGAGAATTTGGTTCTTTGCAAGATTACGAATTGTCAAGTGAAAAGGGCTAGAAATCTGTTACCGTGGCAAGAAGTTTGGATAAACAATGTGTTCATTTTGACTAAATCAAATGTTTCATAGTTTCAGTTAGTGAACTTTGTGGTTTATATGTGAAATATTAAAATGATAATATGCATATTTGTCCTCGTAGTTTAATACTTACGTATTTCTGCCACGACAAAGCCCTGCAAATTCGAAATTAATCTTTTAATTTTGAGAGTATTTTACATGAAAACGTCACAAATTTTTAAAATGTTCACAATAATGACGAAAATGCACTTAATTTTGCTGTTGAAATTTTACTAGAATAGAGCTAAGTATCCTCGAGAAAAAATGGTGCAGGCTCGTTAACGTATTTGAATTTTCGAAAATTACAAAATCTTCGGACACTGTCGTGCAACAACATTTTTAAAGATATACATTTTTTCTCAGTGAAATCTGTTCTTGAAAATTAAATATTTGAATGATGTCATGCACAGTTTTTCATGGTATGTGTATTTTCCAAGTAAATGGGGCAATTAAAAAATACTTAAATAAGATATTATCGAGACAGTACCATATCTCTCGTATACATACGTATATACGGAGCAATATGGCTAGTGTAAGAGGATGAGAATAATCTCTTGCCCTGACAGGAATCTGTGTTATTGAGGAACTTAATCCCTACACCGATAACAATGGTATCGTGGTAGCCTACTTTGTAAAGACAAACAATGGTAACAATGGTAGCCTACTTTGTAAAGGTACAGTGCAAAGTTAGACCTACGCGATATTCGAGAAGCGGGAAGCTCTTCGCTCTTCACTCTTCACTCTTCACTCTTCATTCTTCACTCTTCTACTCTTCACAGGAAATGTCCTCAGAGGAGCGGTAGGGACCGCGAGAGGACCTAGTAGGTTTTTGAGGCACCGATAGATAGCAGTTCTTCGAAGTGAATGAAGAGAAACAATAAAGCTAGCTCCGATGCACGAGAAGAGGAATCTAACTCAGTCGAGAAAGTCTATGCTTTTTTGTAGCCCCACTAGTTTCCTCTTTGTTCGGGTGCGTCTAACAGAACCAGTCTCATTGCGACCGTCGGCCTGCCTTGCAGCCTCTCAGGCCCGCCTCTCTGAAAACTATCCAAGGCACCCTCGTTAATCCAATCGGAAATCAAGAACATAAAGGAAAGGTGCTTCTAATTACATAATTGCAGATCAAAACACTGACTTGAAATAAACATATAAGTGTGTTTGTAAGCTAAGAGTGTTACAGTACAAATGTTCTTAAGTTTCAGCGTTCAGCAGAATTCAATGAATAGAACTTGGCTTGTGTGAAATGTGAAATGGTGACAATGTATTGTACCTCAAGAAAGTGAATTTCAAAATACAAGAGCCGATCACAAAATCATAACCATTTTGGGATTAAAAGGGAAACAACGAACGTTTGTGGACGATGTTTTTATTTTCCACCCCTACACACCCTCATCATATAAACGTATAATACTTTTCTACATAGTCAGCATGTCCATTCAAACACCCTGTCATATCATGGATTTAGTTTTTGAATCCATCACCTCCACACCTCTGCCGCCTGTTCGCGGAAGAAAATAGTGACAGATTTTTCGAGATCTTTGTGAATGTGAAATCTTTTGCCTCCCATGAAGAATTTCAATAAGGTGATAATCAGGCGGAGCTAAATCTGGGCTGTAGAGAGGATGGGCAAAAATGTCCTAATCAAATATTTCAAGACGTCACATTTTTGTAGCTGTATGAAGTCTGGTATTGTCCTGGAGGGGCAAAATGCTAAGCGACAAGACCTCGTCGTCTATTTTGAACTGCCTGTTGAAATTTCTCCAGTTTCACAATATGAATCAGCATTTAATGGTGGCTCTTTGAGGCATAAACGAAACAGCGATAAACCATTTCGATCACCCTCTCTAAAGCTCAGATTTGACTTCGTCCTATTATCACCTTTTAAGCTATTGACAGACTTTTTCGGCTTGGCAAAATATTTACCAGTGATGAATCAACGCTGTTGCTATTTTATTTCACAAACAAGCATAGGTGTGTGAGGCATGGATACAAAAATTCGTATCCATGCCTCACACACCTATGACTGTCGTTATGACAAGTGTTTGAATACGCCTGGTGAATATATGGAAAGTAATGCAAATGTATGTTTAATGTAAGTAATGTAAAATGTAAGTAATGTATGTGTTTGTAGAATAAAAACATCGTCCAAAAATGTTCATGATTTGCATTTCAATTCGACAACCGGTACGATTTTCCGGACGATAATCGTATATAGGCCTATTGTAATAGCTCAAAACATTTATTTGAAATACATAAGTTAGTACTATCTTTCCAACCTGTTCAATTGTCTCTCGTAATAAAGGGTCTATATGTGGAAATTTCACTGCCCATGTGGCGTTTACGCAATTTACGTAGTATATTTCTACGGTCTGCTTCACCGTCCCGGACATCTCGCAACCACATTCACGTCCAGTCACACGTCCAGATCATCCGTCATTTCCGCCGCGGGCAGGAAGGCGCTTCTCATACAGAGGTTTGCATGGAGTGCGTAATTCTGAAGCCGCAGCTGAAAAACACATGCATGAATCTGGTAGTTTCCTGCCATATCTGTTCTCTATGAATACCAGTGACGGGGAATCCGGGAGAAACACCAGTTCTTACTCTGGATCCTGGTCGCCGAAAACGATTCATTATCTCTGTAAGGATGACGTTTCAAGGTACTGAAAAAGTACTTTGGAATACGTTTGTATGTCTCATCCTCTTGGGATTTGCCACATGTGAGATGATATTTTTTGAATCAATATTGTTGAACTGTGGACTGTGAACTGTCGAAACTGTTGAAGTGTGTATTGTTGAACTGTCGAATGTATCGTACGGCTAAATAACACTAACGAAAATCGGGATGTTTTAGATTCAACACTGAATACATGCATACATACAATTATACTACATAGAAATTGCAGTGTAATTTTTTTGCCACAGGAAATGACAGGCCTCGATACCGTCAGTAGCGGAATTTTCCCCGTGGATAGTTGTTGCTAAGGAGAATAAAAATGTTAAATAAATGGAGGAGCATTGAGAAAAAAATGTTTCAAACAAATTGTAACAAGTTCTTAAATAAAATATTATCAAAATTGATACTTGTAGCTTTATTCATGATACAAATTTTACAGTTTGATAATTAAATTTACAATTAGAATTGAATGATAGAAATGTAAAACATGGAAAAAATAACTTCTTGTCAAGAAATGAATTGACTGATTTCATACAATTTGCAAGTTATCATTAATGTTTACTAGCGAGACATACTAAAACAACTATTCTACATCGCGCTATCGTAGAGCTTATTATTAAAATGAGTGTGTTGACGTATAGTTCTAGTTGAAACGTCAGAACTTTTTGTAGGAAATTGATGTACGTGTAAGTACTAATTCTTCAGTGCCTTTAATCTTTCCGACATTGAAATATTACCCTGGTTATTACGGAGAATAAAAACATATCAATGAAAGTAGTTGATTTCGTGCATCTGAAAGATTATGCCTACTGGTATCACTTGCCTACTGGTAATATGATAAAAGGTGAAAATTGTAACTTCGTATAATATGTTGATAATAAACATTTTCTTTAACAGAATTCCGTTTTTAGCGCTGATCACTTCAAGGGGAATATCGAATCAATTAAACTCTCCAAGGAGCCATGAAATAAATGTTATCTATTAATTCCCAGGTAGCTACGGAGGTTAAGCATGAGTTTACTAACTCCCCTCAAATCATTCAGGCCAAGGGTAAATCACATGCCATGGCCTTCTCACTTCAACGCAGGATAGAAAATATTTGCTGAGCTGTAGTTCTAGTTGGTGCCAGTGGCGGCTACTTGAAGCAAGCAGTGATTAATATATAACAGTCCTAATATATATTTTTCTATTCTAGACCACAATCTATTCTTTGATCGCCACTCCTGATGTTCTAGATGTCCCCCTCTGGATTGATGAGTGATTCCGAGCGCGTCAATTACTAAGGTCTTTAGTCCCGTACGTTTAGTGCATGTTATATAACTGGAGATGGCTGTGATCTTCCCCCGCTCGATGGCGAGACTCGGCGCCGACTACACATCGGCTAGCGGAGTTTTCCCCAACCAGGTTGATCTCACCAGCGTGGCACCCGAATGCACTCCCGTCGTATGCGGTAGTTTAGAGTATGTGAGTATGCGTGTAATTTAGAGAGGAGGAAAGGACAAGGAAGAGGAAGGAGAGCTCCCGACTGGACTCCCGACATATGCGGTAGTGTAGAGCATGTGAGTATGTGTGTAAGTTAGTGGCGAGGAAAGAACGAGGAAGAGAAGGAAAGATCGCGCACGATCCATAGCCCGTTTGTTAGGGTACTGCTCAGGCATCGCCCGGTGTTGATCGGAGATATCGCGGAAAACTACCGATCAGAGCAGCCGGCCTCTAGAATTCTCCTCCGTACAGCGGCTGAACTCGACCTAGCTATGTAGCTAGTGTCAAAAATCCTTCCACAGTCGGGACACGAACTCTCAGTCAGTGACATCAATCGGTGTTCTGAACCATCTTAGCCGGTCCCCCTCTGAAGAAAATTACCACTTCACACCCTGCATTGCCTATTACGTACTACCCTTTCACTATCCAGAACTCTTGGTTGACAATTACGCTACTTTGACCTCGATTTTGACCTAAATTTCGAAATTTCTTATCGCTGGAGAATGCCGTTTGTGTGGGAACTGGTGCGGATTCCTCGCAAAGAGGATATCTGCTCTCGTAAATCAACTGTGTACTCTTGAAGCGTTCACAACTACTTTCCGATAAACATGAAAGCAATACTCTTGGGTGTGACAGGAGCGATATTCTAGACTTCCGCAGGACATATGTGCATGTCGCGGTATTACATTTGTGACGTCCTCAAACATTGGGCAAAAACGTAGTGTTTTATTCACAATGAAAGTGAAGCGTGCGCACTCGTGAGCGTAGTCAGGGAGGAGAAGGAGGTCCCCATCTTCGAATTTCTAACCTTTTTACTTTCTCGCTATGGAGAAGAGAGAACGTTGTGTAATGCTGCGCGAAAAACGGCGAATTTTCCCCAGAAAAAACCCTTATCATCCCAGAACGGTCGTTCATCACCGTGCGTTGGGTAAAGACCTGATGAAGGCCAACAGCGAGAGGAACAACTGAAGGGATCATGTTTGGCAAGTATGCACAGGATACTTGTTTTCGTAGAGGGAAAAATATAATAAGTATGATTAATTTATCCTTTAGGTTGTGAATTAATTTCTTTTGACTTGGTATTGTTATTTTTTTGTTGTACTGAAACCTTTGACACTGTTTTCAGAAAATCCGCGGTAACCGTTGGTGGACTATAAATTTAATTCCTCAATTATATTTAAAAAGCTTTCATAAAAAATGTAAGCATTATTTCACATTATTAAAGAAATACTATTTTTTGATTATTTTAATTTAAAGATTTCTTTATATTAAGAAAATAAAAGCCCTCTTTTTGAAGATTCCGTAATAATGATAAATTTGCTGTTAGAAAATGTAAGTTAAACACCATCATTTTTACTTTTTCGTCTTGCTATGCACGCAGTAAAGAGAAAGTATTGAATTTCTGCGGTAGAATTCGACGATTTTTCAACAGAAAAGCTCATTTTGAGGACCCTAGAATAAAAAAGGGGCTTGTTCCTAATTATAGTTAATTACTTCCTCTCACTCGTGTAATCGGAATTCACATTTTGTGGGTCGTCCATACCGAAAAATCCACTGACCGTAAAACGCTTAAACCGTCCAGACGATTTTTCTCAAAAACTGATATTCTCAATCTCAAAGAACTAGAGACCCTTCGAGTTTGAAACGGATATTTTCATCTTTTGGGGTATTTTATATGAAGCCTCAACAACACTTCCAAAATTTCTCCAAGAATGGTTCCAAATTTTTTGATTAGCCTTTTGCTTCTGAAAGCTTAAAGGACGCTTAAAATGTTGCAGATATCATTTTCGTTTAAATAACTTCATTTTCGAAAATTACAAAAGCTCAAATATTTTTTCGGTGTCTTCCTACAACTCTAAAATTGAAGATATAGATTTCCTTTATAAAATCTATATGATCTTGTTTAATTTGTCAAAAATGTGTGAAGTTTTCGTGTAATTTTGGGTAAAGTATAATATTGTGTATATAGTACATTTTTAAACAATCATTTTCTCAAAACCAGGTCCAAATGTTATATTCGAAACTTGCAAAAACTTAATATTTTAAAAGTTCAATCTTGATGATAGAGATATTTTGTTAAAAGAATTCGGTTAAAAATAGATCTTTAAATAAGTTCATGTGGAATTTTTTTTAAAACAAACGAGTAGTTTTTGCGTAATTTTTGTCTGAATTAAAGGCAACTTAGGACCTTTTTTTTTGAAAGGGCTTCAATTTTTTCTTTAACTGTTCCCCTCCAATAGAGCAAATGATATCTAAAAAATAGCAGAGGTTTAATTTTTGGCGTACGGCGAATTCGACGTATTTTAGAAATTTTCAAACAGGTCCAGATGCTGCACAGGAGACACCTCAAACTTCTGAGAAATTGTGAAGAACTTGCAATTACAGCGAGCGGAAAATCATTGAGAAAGTTGCGAAGACATGAGATTTGGAAAAAGGGAAAAAGATTCTGATGTTTCCTCTAAGTAATTCTTTGTATGCGGCTTCTGCTTACACTGAAGCAAGTATTTAGACGATTGAGGAAATATTCAATAATCTTTTAAATTCCCGAGACAAAAAAGTAGATGGTGAAAGGTAATTTCCTCTGGTTAAAAGAAGGTATCGTCCATATTTCCACCAACTCGACCATATCGTCCATATCAACCACATTTCCACCAACTTTCCACAGATCTAGTGAAAGGGTGTTGCATAGTATTATAAGACTTTAGAAACGTTTGTCATGTTAGTTAATATTTTGGCCCTCAGAATTGATAGACGTATGGAATTCATAAAACAATAAAACAAGATTCGTCTCTTCAGGCATAACATTGAAATGTAGGTTTAACTTGGTTTTCCAGATTTTGGCATTACTTCAAAAGTTTTTAGTGGTTGATTTTGTAATTAATACGCGCATTTCTCCGAGGCATCGGTCAATGAAAGTTGCGCGGATATTACTTACTAAAGAGTGGCGACGAAAATAAAATATTCCGTAAAGCACACATACGAGTTTGAGTACACATTTCTCCAGTTTCATATGCCAAGCAACACGAATAAAAATTAAGAATTACCATTTAAAACACTAAATTTATTTCTAAATGAATGAGGGTTAATTTTTCTTCATGACTAGCAGTTTACAGATGCTTTGTCATTATTCCATAACCTGTGTTTACGTCCACTCGTTCTTCAAACACCTTGAGAAGAAATTGCAACAGTTGTGGAAAAGGAGTGCGTGCTTCCTTACCCGCAAGTGCAGGAGTTCTTTGTGATCGTATGAAATCTCCGGCGGAAACCGCATAACCTGTGGGGAAATGCATTGATGGCAATGTCTTCTGCATTACTGTTTCGAGAAATCATTTGTATGAACGATGGTATACCATCAATTGAAAGTACTCAGAAAAGGGGGCAGGAGACCTCTTCTTTAAAAAACGCAAATAACCCACTTTCCTTTTTCATCATTACTAAGGAGCGGATTTATATAATTTTGCATATTTTCGTCCGTTGCTTCAGGGTAAGTGAACTTCCTTGATATTTGGGTAGAATTGGATTCTATGTAGTTTGATATGTTAGTGCATATTTGGTAGATTTTTCTTGTTGGTGCATATTCGTGTAATTGTAGGCACGTATTTTGCATATTTTGTTTAAAAAGAGACTTATCTCTAAAACGTTTCAACTTTTCAAACTATTTATTTGAGAGCATTCATCGATTACAAAGAGCTTGTCACAGTTTACGGATTTTTTTTTCTTTTCTGTTGATGATAAAATATTTGTGCTAATATAGGACATTTCTTGATATATTTTTTCAAACAGCACAAGATATACAAAAAACACAATGTGCTTCAATAAGGTGAATATTTAATTATTTCGCTCACGAAGTAAAGTAGATAATATTGTTTGCACAAAAATTTATATGTCCATTCCAAGCACGCATATCCTGAATTTTATCAAGAAATGTTTATGCAGGAAATTAAATATTGTTAATTTTAATTGCATATTAAAGAGCTTGTTTGAGAATTTTTAGGTTATAAATGCTTTTTTCAAAAGCATATTTCAAGATTTTTAGGGCATAAATATCCTCTCCCTAATCATTATCATTTCTTCTTTTTAGAGATGTAAAGGTAATATTCGTTTTCAGTTGTTTTTGTTTCCTTTAAGTTGAGTGTGGCATTATGCAGCAAAGTGGCACATCTAAAAAATTGTTACATTACAGAAACACAGTGATATTTTCAACGGGACCATATATACTTCACGCTCAAAGAATAAGCGATTTACTTAATTACAGACTATCTAGTAAACTATATTCATGATATTTTTCTGGTAAAAATAAACTTTTTCTGAACATATTTCCTCGCTTAAGTATACAATACGATTTTGAGATGTGATTCTTTTCTTGCATAAAGACAATATTCCCCTACCAAATAATATTACCAAAGGAGAACGCATTGTGTCATACCTGATCTATTAAAATAAATTCTGTACTGATGAGTAAAGAATTGTAAAGATGAGTAAAGTAATTGGAAAATATCGCACTTTTTATTGTTTTCTCGATTGGTTTAGTTTCTCGAACAGTTTATTCTCTTTGATTTTCGAATAACTTTGAGTTTATCAGGGGGTGATATTGTTTGCATCTCACTACTTAGGATGATCATAGTTCCTTCCTAACATCATGCGTGTTTTTGCTCATGCTACAATCCAAGATTGACTCTAATTATTTTAGGAATCGATTGGATTGTGATATATCACGTTACTGTCTTAATTACAATTGAAATGGATTAATTGAAATATGTCACATAGAAGTGGCAATTAAACTAGAAAATGCAAACATATTTACCGCTTTAAAATATAATTTTCTTTGTTGAATTTTCAAGAACTCTTTTGAATATGAACTAAATTTCCTATTACACTAGTTTAATACGAGTATGTGAATATGTGGACGGGAATAGTTTTACATCCGACTGCATCTTTTCCTTCACGTCTAGTCTTACGAAACAGATCTCACGTCCGATAGGGTAGACATGTTCTGTAAGACGAACATAATGCACATAAAGGCCGAATCATTTAAGACGAAGTGTAGGAAGTGGATGCTTCTCTGCTTCAATGGACACTACACTTCATTAGGTCCGCCCTAGTAAATGCACACGTTTCCTTATGAACCGAGAGACGTGCAAGTAAGCGAAAAAGAAGAAGTGGTGGTAGTAGTGGTAGTCTTGTAGTCAACTCGCCGTCGTGGTTTTCAGTTTACCCATGCCAAGTCATCACTTGCGTAATCTCTACGTAGGACCTGCGAATTTCGCAGAGTGGGTGAGTCCGCGTGCTGCGTGAGTATGCTGCGCACGACCTTGCGCTCCGTTCAGGATTCCGCTCCATGCGGCCGATTCATCAGCCTCAAGGTCTCGACCGCCTCTGCGCGCCGCGTGCAACTCCTCTCGCAGCGTAAGGCGCCGCGCAGCCGTCGGCACGAATCCAAACGATCGAATGAGAAAAACTAGCCAAACAGGAATACAAGAAAAATAAGCAGATCCCCGGTGGCTAAAGCAGTAGTGTCGTAGCGATCTCGGACCGAAGGAATGCAGATTCGAGTTGTGCCTCGGGCATGCTTGTATTTGTGTTCGTCCTTTCACCCCCAATTGTCACCCCATATGTCATCTTCACAGTTACCGTAACGTTAAACCCAATAGTGGTCGCTAATGACCTAGATGTTGATGCGGCCTTAAATATATAAAAAAAATAAAGTTGGTTAGAGACCCACCGGCTGATGTGGCTCGGCGCATCAACTGCTGTCACTGCAGTGTCTCTGACCGGAAGGGCGTAGCGTTCGAGTCGCGACGGTGTGTCAGGATTTTCGACATTAGCAAGAGAGGTCGAATACAGCCGCTGCCTGCAGGTGAATTCTGGCGGCCGGCTGCTCCGATCAGGAGTTTTCCGTGGTTCCTCCGATCAACACCAAGCAAATGCCGAAGTTGCACCCTAACAAACGAGCAACTGCCGCTCGCGATCTTTCCTCTTCCTTGTCCAGTCCTCATTTCTTACTTAAACACCCTTACAGAAACATGCCTTTCTTGCTTACGCAACTACACTACCACACATTCCGGGAGACTTAGAGCTTGTCTAAGCTGGTGCAGTGCCTAGCTAGTGGAAGATAGCTGGACGCGGAAAACTCCGCAAGCCTACTTGTAGGTCGGCGTCGGATCTCGCCATCCAGCGGGACAAGAACACCGCCACTTCCCGTGATAAAACATGCACTTCACTTACGGGACGAATGCCCTTCGCAGTTGAAGCACCCGGAAACACGAAATAGTCAATATTAGGGGTCTTATCCAGGGACAGGGGCGCCTGTGGATGCTGGTGCAACTTGCCCCAGGTGGTGGACCCTTAGTTGGTGCACCGAAAACCTCTTTCTGTTTACATTCCCAAACACACACTGACAAAACGTATTGACTTCAAGTGAACCATTATAAGTTATTTCTGTTGCGTGGAGAGATGAATTCTATTTATAATAGAAGGGGGGTGCTTGAAATAATGGACCCTCGTGGTTCTACTCCCCCAGGCTTCGTGTTTTCTCTGAGCGCCTCTGTCCGTGGGAGGCCTCACGTCGCGCGGCGGAAAACATTTCATAACATTTGAAAAAATGCCTGTATCTGTGAAATAATTGTTAATCAAATTGTATTGTGCCAAAAGTTCGTAGTTGTGCAATAGGCTTGTTCAACAATTTATTCTATTATAATTAGGTTTTTAAGTAAATCTAAAAGGCTTTTCTCCTGGGGGAGGAGACAACACGAATTTGTGCTTGCATGCCCCACAGAACCTAAATCCGGCCATAAGTGATGCGTTTGATGGCAAAGTTGGTTGGTATGCCCACCGAAACAGTTGAAAAGTTAAAAAATTAATCAAGATTTTTCTCAAATTTCGATGCCGAAGTATCAATATATTTGTCACCCATCTGCTGTTACAATATGAAATTGTTTTGACTCAAATGTTGGGAAACAGCGAATGTGCCATGTTCGTTATTTGGGTAGGTCTGATATCAGCTTGAAACTTAGTTCTATACATTGCAAAGCACTGAATACAGCATATACACTTTCATTTACTGTTTTTGAATAAAAATTTCATAAAGTTCGAGTCAAGCAGACTACCGAATTTGCCACATTTAGCAATGGTAAGTTGTCCACTTGCCTGTTTCCAAATAGTGTTTCAATAACAAACATAATTTAATTTAATCACATTTTATTAATATTAACTAAATACACGTAATATTTTATTTTTTTCCTCTTGGAAATGAATTTGCAGATCTGGGTAGATACAGAGTTCGAATCCCGGTCTCCCCACGTACCTTTCCGATGGACAATGTAGGAACGCTGTTGTCTCCTTCAGATGTTTTCCCTTTTCCTACCTTTCATTCTACAGGTATTCTACCCACAGGTAATCCTCCCCACTTCCTTGCCGCAATTCAAGCCATACGAACAGCAAGAACAACAATAATATTAATAATAATAATGTTGTAAATGTTAAACAAATTATTTACCATTCTTTGATGTTGTATCTGTGTGGTAACTGTTTAAAACCAATATAATTTGTGGGAACATAGTATCATAATAATAATAATAATAATAATAACTTTCGTTTTGTAAGTAAATTATTACCTGCTTTATCATACAAATTCAAAGTTAATAAAGACCATTGTAGGAATTTCGAAAAGTTCGTTTATTTTCTAGTTGGCGTGTTTGAAACGTAAGAGATAATCCGCCGTGGACAGCTTAAAACAGTGGAGGAAACAGCGCGCTAGGTAATGGAGTGTTTTTGAGGAAGGCAACCAGGAAAATACTAAATATTAGCAAAGCAGCAAATGTTCTACCTTGTAGCAACCCTACTTTGTATTCGCGACAAGTGGCACTTTTCCTCAGGAGACCGGGGAATAATGACGGAAGAAACTTGTTTTCTTAAACCCTATTTAATTGCATTCTTGGAAAGTAGCTCTGGCTAACTTTCCTGTGTGGAACAGATGCATTCTCTCCTTGATTTTAAATATAGATATCGCGTAGACTGGAGGAGCAAAAGAGTCATATCTAAGAAATGTATTTTTAAGATTTTAATGTCCTAACTTGGTGTAGTGAAAAGTTTCTCAAGTTAACTACATTTAAATTTGCCGTTAGAGGGAGTGGTTTACACTAGCTTCTTACGTGGTTGTTCAATGCAAGAAAGCCGTGGCGATTTGGTACGGGGCACTGAGGACATCCAATGTCGCTGGCACCGTCTCAGTACAATCGATGTATGTCAAACACGAATGTTCTGGGTTCTCACTATGAAATAAACGATAGCTATCTGCCAAAACTGAAAGGAAGGAGCTAACTTTTTATTTCAAAGTGAATACCTTCCATTTTAAGGGAAAATAGAAAGCATAGGTTACCAAGAATGGCAATCGAAAGTTTGCCGAAATGGAAAAAAATTAAATGACAAATATAAGAAAGTGAAACGAAAGGAATAAAAGATATGAAAATATGACAAGACTACAGAAATATAAAAAATGGGTGATCCTCACGTGGTTCTTCCTTCCTCCATCTAGTATCAACTTCCAAGCCAGTATAAATGTGCGTGTGAAAGAAGAAACGGAAGCAAAGATGAGGAAGGAAATATCGCGAGCCGTCTGCAGCCCATTTGCATTCCCCTAGTATATTGGTCGGAGTGAGGAATTCTAGCGGCCTGCTTCTTTGATCGGTAGTTTTCCATGGTTTTAGCTAATGTCGAAATACGAGCTGCAGCCAGTGCTCGAATCCTAGAACCTTGCGGTCATCGATGCTGCAGAAGCATCGATGTTGTCGCTGAGCTATCTCAGTCGGAAAGAAAAAGAAGACGAGGTCGATGAAGAATAAAAGAAGAAAGAAGAAGAAAAAAGAACAAAAAAGAAAAAGAAGAAAAAGAAGACGACGAAGAAAAGAAGAAAAAAGAGGAAAAGAAGAAGAAAAAAGACGAGGACGAAGAAGCAAAGAAGAAAGGGAAGAAGAAGAAGAAGAAGAAGAAGAAGAAAAAGAAAAAGTAAATCGTGTAGCAGCGTGGAATCACGGGGCGATAGCGCGTGGCGCCGCTGCGGCGACTGTTGTGGCCGCCGCCTCGCGCCGCGCCGCGCCGGAGGGAAACCTCTGATGAATCACCTAACAGCGTCATACGCGTCACAATGCTTCCGCGGCGGCAGGCTACAGAGGCCAAGGTGGAAGGGGAAGCGGGCACGCGGGCACTATCAGAGGGAATTTATCTTGCGCACCCACATCGTCGCAGCCCCACAACGTGTCAGACTCCCGTGCAGAGCAGACCGTCGCTCTCCGCCTCTTCGGCACCAACACCCCATCACCATGGTGCATTGCTTGACTCTGGGCGTTCTCGGGGCGTTGCTTCTGTGCTTCCTTGGCCGCCGCCCTCCCTACCATTGGTAAGTTGTGAATTAATTTGAAGGGATTGGATTGTTTCTCTCGCATT
The DNA here is from genome assembly GCA_031308135.1 of Acheta domesticus. Taxonomy (NCBI): domain Eukaryota; kingdom Metazoa; phylum Arthropoda; class Insecta; order Orthoptera; family Gryllidae; genus Acheta; species Acheta domesticus. The sequence goes on from JAHLJT010000631.1 coordinate 96,025,285, forward strand.
CAGGCTTCACTGGCCAATTCGAAGGATTCGAAGACCGAGATGGCTTTACTTTAGTGAGTTGTTTCATGGGAAATTCTTGGAGTTCGAAATTTGCTGCTTCTCATCGAACAGTGAAAGGATACCTATTTTAAAAGTGGTGTGGTGAAGATGCCGCCTTGTGAAAGTGGATAAGCCGTATGAATTGGATTATTCTTTATTACGTTCTCTTGGTCTTATTTGCGAGGAAAATTGTGTTACGCAAAAAGTGTAATAGTTGTTGAAGTGACAGAAACATGTTGATCATAAGAAAATTAGTCTACCGAGTGAGTACTACTATCAGAAATAAAAAAGTGAGTTTTGTGTGTAGCTTCAAAGAAGTTAATGAACTATTGTTTTTTGCACTGAAACTACATTTTATTAAATAAATGCTATTATAAATGCGATATAATTAGTTGTCATAGGTGCGGCACGTAGTAGTCCTGAAAAGATTTGTACACTAATTCATATAATTAGAGTAATAATTATTAACTGATACCCATATCAATATTTTAGATGTATATAGGCCCTACATACTGGAATATCCTATATATTGTAATCTCTCTAAAAAAATTTCTTCCTATCACAGGATAAAATTATCTAATCTTGCTTTCTCATCGACGATTTCGATAAAAACAAATATCTAAGTTAAAATTCCATTTATTTTCGCAACGTCTTTTTTGTATCTTCTTTGGGTTGACTCAAACTTTTATATAATGAAAAAATTTCGATACAAGATTTCGTCTTAACGAAAGTCTGTGAGGAAAAAGGAAAAATATTTTAAACATTAATTCTAAATAAGTTTTATCTGAGCGGTCTTCATTAGAATAATTATCATATTGTCGATGTATCTTCACTTAGCAATTTTAGAAGTTACGCATTAGTAAGGAACAAATGTGCTTGTTTTCTTCTATGATTTTACAAATAACGATTTTACAAATTATTTTTCATACATTTTGAAATTGAAATATTTTTACACATACAAAAGGCACCCTTTTTTCAGTTTTGCTCGTCCTATTTAATGGCGTCTGCTCTTCATAGTCCGCTCTCTCTGGGCTCGCCCTCTGCATCCTTGCTCGTGCAGTTATCCTGATAGAGCCATTCACGAACACATACTCTGAAGAAAATCCAGAGACGTCATGTGTTAGTGTCAGATTTGCCCAACGGTTACGACCACAGACGCTTGTTTTTAAGGGGGTCGTGTTTTGTACGATCAGTTTTGATCGTTTCGTTTAATCCACCCGGGAACACACATGAGTCTATAGTAACAACCCCGCTGCGCACCGCTTCGCATCTCGTCTATTCTTGTTCTAAAACAGTCATGTACGAAAACCTGCCGTTGACTTCTCATTTTCTCCGGAATATAGGTTCGTGATTCCCCGTATCGTGAAGGTCTGTGCGCTTATCTTCTTGTGCATCCAGCTATCTAGAGCAGTGTTGTCAAGGTCGATGCCACGAGCGGGAGTGCGTGACACGAGTGTCACGACTAAATCGCCTCTCCACGCAGTTCATAACCCCGCCGCAAGAGACAACGCCATCACTATTGTAAAACGGCGGGGTTACTAATAGCTTCCTCTCCCGACGCTAGTGGCGCAGAGAAGCACGTGGCATGGCACGGTGCCGCGAGGCGTGCCACGGCCACAAACTACCACTAGGAGACCTTGACACCACTGATCTAGAGAACAAAATAGCGACTTCACCCTTTCCTCAATGGGGTGAACCTTCATCAGGACAATGGTGGGGAACGGAGAAGGAAGGGAGGTACAGAGGCTGCAAGCGAAAAATTGGGCGTCTGTGGCTGCCATCGGAATACTGATAAACACAAGAAGCGGAATCACGGACGGGGAAAAGGAGCTCGTTTCCAGTCTAAATGCTGGCCTTCAAGTTTACAGACAATTTTATACATCGGATTGGAGCCACAGACGCTCGTGTTGGTGCTGATAGGTAAAAGAATAAAATTGACAAACATCCAGGATTGATATCTTCAGGGGTCGCCCCTAAGCATGACCAAATTAAGGGATCCTTAAATGATATTCAAATATTGAACATGGAGTGATCAACATTGATATGAAAATGTAATTACAGCTTTATTAATGGAAGTATTAAAATAATAAATACAATACGTACATCACTTTTAATCATTCAAATTGTTCAAGAAATTGTCACCCTCACTGGCAATTGAACCCGGGTCCCCTGGTTTAAGCCCATTTGCTCTAATAAGGTGACAAGGTAGTGACCTAAATAAAATTTAATACAATTTAAATAATTATCGCCTATATTTTTATGCGGCAAATAAGAAAAAGTGTTACCTATTTTTTTCAATGTGAATTATATTGATTTTACTCCATCGTTAATAAATAGTTAACCATTATTACGTATACTAATAATACGGAAATTTGTTGAAATTTATTAAATTCACCGTGAGCACTATGCACGTGCGTAACCTCTTTACGTATTAATTCACAACTAATTCCAAGAACATGTGTGAAACACATTGCCTTTTAGCGGTCTGTATTGATTATTCCGAGAAAAGACCCATCACCTACCCTCTGAGTCCAACACTGCCTCCCCCACTAGGCCTTATGACTGATCGAAACCGCAAGTTCGCCCTACTACTCGAGGGAACCCTAGCACAAAGCGATCTGACTCACCGGAAACGCGCCGAGGCGTCCCCCGACCCCACGGCAGCACCCGACACGCGATGTCGCTTTCATGGCCAACGGTGCTTCCCGCTCGGCGTCATTCCGCGTCAACGCACACGGAAGGGTTTTTGTTTCTTTGGCAGAAATTGCGTATGAACTGCACATTGAAATGGTCGTCGCAGAAAATATCGCAGCCCCTAGGAAGACTGCGACATTTTCATGAACAACGATTCATGATTTTAATGAAACTTCAAAAAATGCACTAGAAGCTTGATGTAAAGTAACCTTACGAGATTAAGTAATCGTAAGTAACCTGAAATAACCTTAAAGTTGAGCCAGATCGATAACAACATATCCGTTTTATGAAAAAAGTTTGCGTTCGACTTAGGTCAAACAGGAATGAGAAACCAAAAGCCAGTTTGCAGTAATTTGGGAAAAGAGTCATGATCGTGTGGCAGGTCAAACTAATATTTTTTACGAATATTCTTCGATCACACCTAAGCTAATATTCAATCACCCCTGTTCGAAACATTCAATATCTATTGTTTCGTCAGTGGGTCGAAAAGAGTAAGTGATTTCCATGACATCTTGCTAATGTGTTGAAAGGATTGGCCAACGAGCTCAACTGTGTTGCAATTTTTATTTCAAGATGAAAATTAACCGATAATTCAAAAGTGAAAGTTATTTGTACTAATTATGTAAATATTGAAGGGAAATAAATGACAATTATAAGAGGTGGTAACCTATTCCAAACCATACATTTCGTAACTGATCTTGTTATTGAGAAACAACTGTCACGCACCGTCTTAAATGAGGAAATTCGTTCCCTTGCAACTACTTTCAGGTGGAATCTCGGTCCAAGTGACTAAGTTCCACGTGAATCACGCCATGATGTTTTTTGCCCCAGTCAGCTTCTGTCTCAAGCGTCTTTCTGAGTACAGTGGTAATGACGAGACCGAGGACGTTTTACAGTAACGACGAGAAATAATTGCCTTCAATTGAACGATGACGTCATCGTTCTTGACTTCCTCAAATATTTTCAAGTTGCACTCACCAGCCAGAACGGAAGCATCCACATTAACGAAGTCAGCTGTTTTACTAGGCATGTTGACCTGGGGCGTATCATTCAGACCATACGATAAGTAATGAGGAATTTGATTTTTCTCTGTTGAATGTGGTATATACGCATTTGACATTTTGATAATAATTATTTGTGAATTCCGCTAAATTTGCATTTCATTATGCAACATGGATGAAGGTTTCAAGGGGATTCAAGTCGAATGGCAACATCAAAAGCAGATCCTTTCTAGCTCCCGAAAAAAAATTCTTATCTTACTCTCGAATCTAGAACGTAATCTCACTTATCTAATCGTTGCGTCTAAATTGTTAGGTTTTTAAATTACATCAAAATGTCAATAAAAGACTGTAAATTTCCATCTCTACGTACTCAAAAAGGTTTAGATTTATTTTTTTGCGAATTTTAATTCTTCATTCTTCTTCATTTCCAAGGTAGGTTCTTTGCTTTTTGAAGTATTGAGGAACGATATTGTTCATAGAATTTAGTATATTTATACATTTCTTACAATCAAAACAATATTAAGAGTTAATTATTAATTATTTCATTCGTGCTTCTATGTCCACATTTGCTTAACTTTGCCAGCGTAAACAAATTCTCAATGACAATGCAATAAACCAGCAATTAAGGCAGACAAATCAAAATAAATGTAGGTAAATTAGATCTAGAATTATTGGAATGATTATGAATATTTCATTTGCAATGGCAATCTGGACGAAGATCTCCTAGTCTCCTAGGGCTTCAGCCCCCCTGAAACTGACGCCACAAATTAACGTTTATAGTTTTCACTAATTTAAAAATAAAAATGAAATATTTTAACTGTTTGCATTATTTTGATGATACTTTTGGGTTAATTATTAAAAATTAATTCGTGCACATTATTGAGGAATTGTAAACGATTATAAAATAACAATTTTATTTGCATTTCATTGTACAATTCTATTTGCATTTCATTTATTTGCATTTGGCCTACTTTTGATATTTATTAAAGGAATAATGTCCTGCATAACTACTGTCAAAAGTAAATTATTAGTTTTAAAAATTCTGTGAACAAAGCAAATAACTTTAATTCATATTTTTTGTTTTGTATTTTCTATGTTGAACTTTTGTAACTACGTAATAGAAAGGTTAACTTTTTCGGGAGACGATAATACAATAATATTCAGTAGTATTCAGTTCATTAATATTAATAGTCATTCAAAGTCTCACATATTTACGTCATCCTGGTTGAGCCACTGCGCATGTTATGAAATATTTTATTCGTAATTTTAGTAGATATTTATTGTATAGTGCGTTCAAAGACGACTGAGATGGAGAAATCTACGTCATGTTACGGCGCGCTTTCTCGCCCAAGCGTGTTCCACTTATCTACCTTGATTGCCTTCTCTTTAATTAGTGTGCCAGGAACGTATTACGTGTGTGGGCTCGTTGGTCTAGGGGTATGATTCTCGCTTAGGGTGCGAGAGGTCCCGGGTTCAAATCCCGGACGAGCCCGGATGTTTTTTTGTTCGCCCGGCGCTTGAAGCGAAATGCTCTTTACATTATTGCCATCATTTGTCTTTTGTTCTCCAGACAGTCCTACAAATTAGTTGGTGGTACAGTTTCATCATAAAGGGTGAGGAAGAGGGAGTTCGTGATGCTTTTTAGTGGTTGTGCCAGCGTAGATTTTATCATACGCCAGTCCTGACATGAAAACAATTCGAAACTTCGGCAAACTAATATCTAATATTCTTGTAACCAAAAGGAATTTACATATAATAGTTTGTGGTCGTTAAAACAAATTATGTTTAAATTCACATCTTTTGTTTCAGTGGTGCAACAAGACTGCGCCTCAGATCGAGACTGTTTGTTCAGTATGACGTGTGCTAACAACAAGTGCGTCTGCAGGGATGGTTATCACTTGTACAAGGACAAATGTCTAGGGGGTAAGTTAACGTATAAAATGGTAACAAAGAGGAAATGTTTTGAGGAAATATTTCTTATCTTGATGGTTAAATCTAATCGTCAATGAGCAGTGTTAGGTTTTGTCATTGCGATTATTTTTATTTCTTCCTTAGAAGTTTTCCCTCATAGATATGGGCTCATAACATTCTATGAAAATATTCTTATTTGGTAATATAAGTTAGCTAAGAATTAGATGGAATTTTCAAATATGATTCATTTAGTTCCATCTTGATTCGTTTACATAAAAAAATTGTAGCCGCATTAAAAGTTTCTACGTGCAAGGGATTTGGGGTGTGCTTTTAATTATTGAATATGTCTTTTTAGGAATCGACGCAACTTGCAATTACGACGAAGACTGTATTGTGGATGCTTACTGCCATAACCACCAAAAGTGCGCATGCATGGAGAACCTCTTACGGAGTGATGATGGCAGCAAGTGCACAGGCAACGGTAAGTGTTACACATGTCATTACATTGTTAAAATTAAAATATGAATAATAGTATATTTGATTAGTCATTTAGTACTGGGTTTCCCGCAAATTACCGGAATTTTAGAATTAAAAATGCCAAATTGAACAATGGTATTATTTTATCGAATCAATTTTGAAATGTAACTGTTGAAAGTTTCACTTAATTTCTTTTAGAAATGGATTCTGTGTTCATTTGAGTTATTCATTCAGAGCCTATCTCCAACTATATTAAAGAAAACCATGGTCACCTTGAGCCACGGGGTTAGAAATCAGGTAACACGTGGCCTTTTACGAGAATGCCTTACTGCAATCTAAGGTTGTGATGCTCTGTAGTAAATACTGAACGTGGATATGACAAAAACTGTGATTCCAAAAAACAATGCTGTAATTCCCCATTTTGAATTATTATTTTGAAAATGTTACTTTTCTTTAAAAATATCTTTCACTAAGCCTCGTCACGAAATCTATATTCAATTCTAAGACGATCCTTGCATTCTTCATCTCAATTTGAACCCTGAGATTTGTTGTAGATCATCATTATCATCTTATTCTTATTCTTATTCAACCATTCCTGTCAGAAATACCGGACAGGAAATTAAAATAAATCAAAAACTGTTTTCCTCTTTACAGTGACCGCGATGGGTCGTCTGACGGACAGCAACTGCCACGAGAACTTCGACTGCGAGCAGTACGGGATGGCGTTCTGCGAGTCCAAGACCAACATGTGCCAGTGCCGCGTGGACGCGCACCTCCGCGGTGGTCGCTGTTGGGAGACGCGAAGTGAGTACTACTTCTCGATGCCTCAGGCACTCGATTGTTCGATTGTATCGAGCATTTCGGGTCACGTCAACTGCTATGATCATTGGTCTCGTATGTGTAGTGAATGTTATGTCAAGAGGTGGCGGAGTTCTTCCCCCGCTAGAAAGTGACATCCGGCGCATAGGTCGGTTTTCGGGGTATTCTCCCCTCTTAAGTATTTCCGCCACCAGAGCATCATCCCAGTCGAGAAAAGCTATAATTACCCAATATGTTTGGTAGTGCATTACACGTAAATATGATTTAGTGTCGCGGGAGAGGAAGGACACGGACGAGGAAGGGAAGATCGCGCACGGTCCGTGGCCCGATTGTTATGGTACTGCTTAGACATTCTTATGATAGTGATCGGAGAAACCGTGAAAAAGTAAGACAGCAACCGACAGCAATAATTCTCCTCCAGACAACGGGTGAATACGACGTTGCCATCTAGCTAGTGTTGAAATTCCGCCAATGTCGGGGCTCGAAGCAAAGAGCCTCTGGGTCAAAGACACTGTAACGCTAACAGTTGTTGCCCTGAGCTATTCGGCAGGGAAGACTTTTATTTCTCGAGAACATAATCTATGATTTGCAATATTTTGCTTTAAAGAAATGTTTTAATTATGCATAATATGTGCTTTGCTTAGTCCTGCTCGATCGAGGAGCTCTAATGAATGAATCGTATCGTCACGCAGAAGAAATTAGTTGCTTCGCTGATAGTTTAGGTCCTTTGTGAATACTGTTAGGATGAGATTTTGAAGATTTTGAAGTACATGCTCTTTTAGTATTGCTGACAATTACATATATACCGACATCAATCGAGCAGCGAAGAACCAGGGACAATACGACAAACATGGCCATCCAAATTTCTTGTTGAAAAAGATGTTAAATTACAATTGAGTAGTAGGAGTCACAGTTAATCGTGAATGAAAGAAAAAGAAACACTTTGAACGACTGCGTCTTATCGAAATCTCTGTCAAACATGGGAAATTATTTAATTAAGGAACAAGATCGTGCTCGTTCCTCCAAGTGAATGTCCGACCATGCTACGGAAAAGAAAGATTTTTCTTGGCTATTTCGTAACTTCTACTTTTTCTGGGGAAATACCGTCCAACTGTTTAGTTATGTATGGTCGATAATTGCATATAATCTCGCCATAAGGAAGTTCGATGATAGCCAGTAAAAAAAGAACATCGTATGTGAAGCAACATTCAGGTACTTTGACAGTTGTCTAAGGCAAGCCTAATTAGTGGTTTATCAAATATTTAACTTCGTCTGCGAGACGACAAATGTTGTTGAGATCTAATTTATTTCAGTAAAGTTGATTTTCCACTATGAAAGTCAAATACACAATTGTTAATTACATTAAATGCGATTATTTTTTGATATATCTAATCTTCGACGATATAAGTGTACTAAAAGAAACATAACGATATACATGGACTGGTACTAGAAAAAAACTTCCATGAATTGTGCCTAGACATCAAATGTTACCCTCACATTTCGAGTACCAAATAGCGACAACAATTCCGACTGATGCGGACTTCAACATTTCTGAAGTCATCAACATTTGGAAGTTTTCATTTATCTACAATGATATAAAGCATTTATACAAAAAATATTTACTTTTCATCTTTGGTACATAATTATTTTATCTGCAGTCAATACCAAATGAAAAGGTTTGAAAATGCAAAGGTCTTGAAATTTACTCTCAAGGATTCATTTAGAAAAAATATGTTGTCTGGGCATCAATAATTTCATTCCTCAAGGTCTTTCCGATTGGTTAGCGATTATCATCAAAATTGATTTTTGAGCGTCTGGCAGAATTTCATTCTCCACCCAAAAGTTAATTCGGGGTCGTTCGATTTCGTTTGGGCGGAGAACGAACTTATGCCAAAATTTCGTTCTCCGCCAAGAGGCATTAAGGTTAGCTCTGATGATGATCGCTACGCAATCGAAAATACGTTAAGGAATAACATAGACTTCTTTTTTCTGAATTTATTACAAAGTATCAATCTCAAAAACAATTTTATTAATTACTCATAAGGAGTTAATATATCATATTTGCCTTCATCATTCCAGGAAAAAACTTTTGTTTTCGTGAAAAGTGCATAATATGTTTAGAATAATATTTAACTTATAGTATCAATGACTTAAATATAAAAATGCTTGTATTGTAAAAAGTAATGAGGTAGAATGAGGGGAGAATGAAGTTTGAAAATATTAAGAATTATGAATATTTATAGTAAGTTCAGAAGGATCCAGATTTAATAACAACTCTGGCGCCATTTGAAATTCTACTCAAGTTGCTACTGAAATTGTTGCGAATTGTTGTGAGATTGCGATCGTTAAAGATATGAAGAAAGACCTGTGACAATTTATTTCATCAGTTAAAGTGTTTCTTGTAAATTTACAATGTCAATTACATTCTTGCAACATAGAATTGACCAAACTGACGAAATTCGAAACTCAGTTTTGCATTTGTAACGATGGAGGCCAAGTATAATCTTTATCAACTTTTTATCTTCAAAGTGATTCAGATATGGTCATGCATCCTATCAAGCATGTAGATAAGTAAATATCTTCGTTCAATGACCAGAAGTGAAGCAATCTAAAAGCAACTATACAATTTAAACTGCGGGCATCTAGTACACATTATTAGACACATACGATTTTCTTGTATAATTCAGATATAAATTATCTGGAAAAGTTAATGAACATCTGTGGCATTTATCGTTGTTTAGCCTGGGTAATTAGAGCGATTTTTTACGCCTTAGCGGATAGCAATCGACTGCAATCTCGATCTTCTGCGCATGCGCAAAAGTGATGCGAAACTTGAACTGCGCATGCACAGAAGATCGATAACGCTTTCGATTGCTTTAACGTTCGAGGGTGAAAAATCTCCCTATAGGAAATTTGTGCCCGCCGAAGCGGATAGCACTGTCGATCTTCTGCGCATGCGCAGATGCACTAAAGGGATGCGAAACTTGAACTGCGTATGCGCAGAAGATCGCTTTAACGTTCGAGGGTGCACAATGACCCTATTAATCATCCCCATGAAATCTATTAAAATACTGTCCTATTACGATTACAATGCCCGCCCCCCCTTCCATCTCTACTTGCTACTTGCCCTCGGCTTATTGCACTACCTTTTTCTGCACTACCCGCTCTGTCCACACCGCCCGCTCTGCCCGCACCGCACCCGCTCCCTCCATTCTCTCCCTATCCCGATCGGGTTTGCTTGGTAACGAGCGTCAAGGCCCCCTAGATACATTGTAAATTAAATCATTTCTATTGACTTTTCGTGGTGTAACCAAAGTTGGAGAAATATTTTGGAATCGCGGACCTCTCCTCAAAAGTGTTCACATCCATTTGTATGTGTTAAGATTAGTTATCCTTGCTGCTATATCTAATGAAATTCAATCCGTATTTTGAATGAAGAGTAGATACTCTGACCGGGAGGTCCTAGGGTTCAAGTCCCGACAGTAGCGGACTTTAGATACTAACTAGACAGCTAGGTCGAATTTGGCCGCTGCCTGGAGGAGAATATTAACGACAGCTGCTCTGATCCGTAGTTATAGATAGTTTCTTTGATGAAGACCTGGCAAATGCCGGAGCAGTACCCCAAGAAACTCGTCAAGGACTGTGTGCAATCTTCCCTTCCTCTTTCTTACCCTATTATCTCCCTTTACACACACTTTCACTTACATGGAGAGAGATCACTCGGGGGCTTAGAGATTGTCCCGATTGACGTTATGTCCTACCGGGAGAGATCTGGGGGGATCCTTCCCACGTGTACGTCGGCAACAGATCTCTCCATCCAGCAGGGGAGTAACATCGCCACTTTCTGTGATAAAACATTCACAAACGAGACTAAAACCTTAGTTATTGGTGAATTTGGGAACATCAATCAATTAACAATGAAGGACTTACAAATTTGATTGCAATATTTTAATAAACTCTTTATATGTGTTTGACATTGTTTCCATAACTTTTTAAATGAAATGGTGAATGAAGAAATCTGGTTCTGCGCAGTAATTACAGACGGATGTCTTCTTTCAACACATGTCTATGTTATAAATAAACTATTATGCAATGGAGTGGCTTTTGTCAAAGGATGTGTCTAAATAATAAATCCTATTGAACTATTATTCTTCTTTCAGGACTTGGCGAGGGCTGTTTGACAACCGATCAGTGTTACACTCCAAGATTCGCGGAAAACGTGGAATGTGACAAAACAAATCACACCTGTGTATGCGTACTTGGTTCCAGAATTTCTTCAGATTTTTTGAATTGTGAATGTAAGCAATCTGTATTTTTATTTCTTGCATATCTTATAACAATATTTAACATTCCACTTTCGCATAAACAATGATGATAGAAGTAATATTAATTGCAAAACTTCTCATCTACTGGTTTCCTGTACATTGTGAACTTTAGATTAATTTAAACAGATTTACTCGATAGTGAAGCAATGTATCTTTTTTGAAAAAAGAAACTCATAACTCTAAATCTGCAATTTGAAAATATGTGCAAAAATAACATCTTTTTCGTCTGTTTTTCATTTTTTTATTGAATTAGCTGGAAACATTATTTTAATTACGTTTAATGCACACATCAATCATACTAATGTTTCTGTTTCAGTTGTTGAAAATTCAACGGCAACGACCACCTTATCGAATATGATGGCTCTCGTCGCATCTTATATCTTGGCTAAAATTGTATCATCATAATCTCAGTGTGATAAGCATATCATATTTTCGTCTTGTGTGTGTGTTTTTAATATTGTTATTTATTGCACTTCATCAATCATTCTGTACAAATTTTCTATGAATCATGTACATACTCCATCGACATAAATACATATTATATAGTTTTTTAATAATTGTTGAAATATTTTAATTATAAATCCCAACATATTTCGGGTAGAGAACAAACTGCTGAATTAACAGGTAACATACTGAAACTGAGATATGAATTAATTTTAAATTTCTACCTCCTGTTCCACAAAACGTGGATGCTGGCTACACCACATGTTAGAGGTTCTTTCTTCTAAATTTAGCAACTGGATTTATCCACTTTTTCGTTACGAGGACGCCATAATAAAAGTTTTTCTGCCAAAAGTTATCCGTTTTTGTCGCGCAGCATTTCATAACTTTTTCTCTACTCCGTAGCGAGAAAGTAAAAATGTTTATAAAAAGCATGAAATGTGTGCTGCTACGCTATTGCAGGAAACAGAAAGAAGGATTTTAAAGTATGTGCATATGTAACATTTTTTACTGTGATCAACCTTGGATCAACCAAAGGTAAGTTACTGAAAACCCAACTACAAGAATGTCATGTAGACTTTATCCTGCAAAAGGAGGCCAATTGCCCAATACCGAACATTTAACGGCTAAAAATAAAATTTAAAAAAATAAGCCTGAAGATGGGTAAAATCTGTACCCGAAACGTAGCAGTTAAGTAATTCTGACAATGAGAACCATTTGTGACTAAATATAAATCATGTTCTACAATTTAAAGTTTTAAATGTCTTAATAAACTGTTTCTCGAAAAAGTGAAGGCCTCTCATAAATGTGAATATGCGTTTGCATTTTACCGTCGGTTTCCTTTTACTTTGTACTCGTATGGTTTTTAATACGTTTGTACACCTTTGTTGTGACTGAGTTTTCAATGAATGTTTCCATACAAATTTTATTTTTTGTTAATTTATTTGAAATAATTTTAAAAAATCATTAACATTTAAATGAGTTTTTGCTATTTTAAACTTGAGTGGGTGTTTTTTGGGCGGTAGAACATTTAGTCAAAGCTCTATGAACTAAGGTAACTTAACAAGCCTACTATAACACCTTTTACAATGGGAATGGATGATCTTCTGTAAAATAAATTATTCTGCAAGGCTCCATATTTAGAACATCATTTTCTAATATTTAATGGGACTGAAGAAATAAATGTTCAGAAATATTTTTCATTATTTAATTACAAAATTCAGGGAACATAACACGGTCATTCATAAAAAAACAATAAATATACAACTTTCTCTGAGTGCTAATAAAAAGTAAAAAAAAAAAAAAAAACAACAGAAGACAGAACTGGATATACACAAGACATAACAAGAAAACTGAAATAAACACGAGTTTTTTTCACTTAATAAAATAGGTCAAGAATATATGTAGAAAGGCTACAATTCTTAGTTGTTAGAGTACAAACAAATTATAAATTAATATTCCTAGGAAATCATGCGATTCATATACAGTAAACACTCATTAACACGAATTCCAAGGGATCGAAATAATCGAAGTTCAAGTTATAAAAATTCGTATTAACCGAGTATTATAAATGTCCGTATTATTCAGTCCCTTTCCGGGACTGAAATTTTGTTGTCGTGACGGTGAAATCCGTGTTCAGAGAGTTCGTACTAACGAGCGTTTACTGTATTCAGAACGTAAGAATTTTCTTTGGTACATGTAACAGAAATATTAAGAAAGGAACTCTTCAGTGAAGAGTGAAATCAATAAGCTATTTACTTTATTAACAAACTAATATCAAAGTAAATGTAATAACTCAATATTAAACAAATTTCAAATCATAAAACAAATTTCTTAATGATCACTGATTGTGAACTTTATATTTCACATGAAAATCTAAATATTAAAATTTAAACTATCAATGCTTGTGTGATGCTAACAGTACTGTACCTGATAAAATTGGATTGATAATTAACATATATTTATTGATGTTATTTTTTGTTTCAATGTCGTATAATCGCCGAATTTATTTTATCTTATCCCATCGCCTTCATATGTTTTTTAGTTGTGAGTTCTTATTTAGAAAAATGGCTCATTACTATATCTGATGTAGTAAGATTATATAGCTATAGTTTATATACGGTGTATTGCTCTATTCACTAACGAAACGTTTTCTCTTTTCTCTTTGATCCCTACCTGCCGGCTGGTGGAGGGAACCCGTGTTCAATTCTAATACTTTCGGAAATCTGTTCAAAATCTGTTCAAATCTGTTTCGCAAATCTGTTCGGAAGTCTCCTCCGTAACCAGTACCTGCTGTGGGTGCAACTGGACTCTGGACATTTTGAAGGACAAGCTTTCAATTGTGGCAGTTGTTGGCTAGGTCCCTGACATCGCTTTGAAACTAAAAAAATCAATATTCAATTACATTCTTCTCTTTTCCTCCTCTTCTTCTCCTCTTCTTTCTCTCTTTCTCCACTTTTTCTTTCTTCTCATTCTCCTTCTTCATCATCACGTTCTTCTCCTTTTCCTTCGTCTACTTCTTCTTCCTACACAGCTTTAGTGTCTTCAGTTCTAATACTTTCGAAAATCTTTTCAATCGACACCATTGTGCTTCGACCGTCTGTTTTCAATGACAGCACAGCGCAAATGTAGCACTTCATGCCTTTGCTATCGCCGAAATCAATACTCAAATCTTACTATACCGTCGTATTCAATGCCATTAATCAGATAGACACACTGCTAAAAATGTCTTAAAAAGGAAATCGGATAAAATAAAGCGTTGACGCGCTAAAGCAGCTCGTGAATAAACTGTTAAGATAAATAATTATTATTTAAAAACTATTTCCATTGACGTTAGAATTCTGGATGGCAGGGTGGACACATCTGGGAAAAGTCGTCATTCCTTAGTGTCTATCAGATACATTTTAAAATAAGTTTAATATGTTTTATAAAATGTTAAATAAGTTACAGTTAAAAACTTTGATAATTATTCGATAAAAATGAAAACGTACAATTCTATATAGCACTCTTAGTAAGCTTTGAAATTTAGACTATTCGGATCATGATTTTTGTTTTTCTAAATACTATAATTAATCTATTATTTTAAAAGCTAAAATTACTTATGATCATTCATTGATCTATGTACAAATTTAAAGATGATGATCAATGTTCAATTATGCAGTTCAGTATTGCACAGCTACTTCAAAAAAAATGTTGAGCGTCCGGTCATATTGTGAGTGACATTTGTAAACATCTTGAACGATGAAAACTCAAGTTTTACTTTTTCTAGTCTCTTTCCGATTTTTTAAGTATTCAGGGCGTTTTTATGAAAGAAGGACCGTTTTGTAGTCATTTTATTTGAGAACCATTCAAGATGCTGTTTTAGTGATAGTCGTTGAGTAAAAAATGTTATTCCTTGAGTTGGATATGTCGTGCGGTTATCTGAGACGCCAGGGGGTTCGTCGACGTAAGAAGGCAATGAATATCTCAGAGCTGTGGGGTGCCATTTCCGTACGACCGATAACGTCGATTAATTAGTTTTCCTCTGACCTGAATGTTATCCGTTGCCAAATGATAAAGTATTAGATAGAGATATCGCAGGGAATAAAATTTTCCTAAAAACTATGTTCCTCATGTGTCCTTGTGATATCATTCCATAACAAAAATAGAATTCTCTGATCTATCATTCCTACCTTATTAGCGTTTTATCATGATGATTCTCATCACACATAGTTGATCAGATCTGTTGTGGACAATGCAAATTCTAAGTTCTAAAAACTTTTATCTGTACCATTACATACTTTGAACTTCGAAGTTCACGCGCAATAATTTATTATTTTACGAAACATTTAAAAACAAAACAAAACACATCTCATTCCCTGAAAATCTATTTGTAAGGGATAGCGGATCAAAATGTATTAACTCCAAGACAAAATAGGAAAATTTGAACTGGTCATGTTACTGAAATTAACACTTTCTCATTATTTTCTCTAATTTTAAATGCATGTAATATTCTTTTACGCACATTAGAAATTCGCTTTAGACTAAATTTGAATGAATGATAGTGTTTTTGCGTATTGATCTGTTGTTACTTATTAAATTTGAAATAATCCACGGAAACTAAAGTAAAAGAATATTCAGAGAGAACTAATTATTTCCATTTATTAATTTTCACTCATTAATAAGAAATGAGTGTAGATTATTATTAATGGCACTGTTCACAGGAGGATCTTGAGTAGGTCTCGAATTATGCTTTATAATACTTGCATCTGAACCGACGATCGAATCCACTTATTACCACTATGAGTGATTGACGCACACTTTTTTGTTTACGTTTTGAAATATTACCTGCGTTGATAGCCCGCAAACAAGACTAGGTTACGCCATCAGATTTGGAGGTTGTAATCTAGGAACCTAGTCAGTACGGAGAAAAAATCTGAACGGGCGAACAATTTTTAAAAATCAGTGACAATTTATAAACCCTCCAATAGCGGTGGCGGTATATGTTGAGAAATGTGAAGATGTAAACATGTGCCAATGTACGTTTATGAAGTGACAGATGAAATTATGAAGAAAATGTACAAATGTATGGTTATGAAGTGACAGATCTATTTCCAGCATTTTCTTGGTTTCACCTTAGCTGGGATGTATCCTTCGGGTCGCGGAGTCAGGGCCGTTTTAACAGCACTGGGGGCCCTTGGGCCTTGGTTAATTTAGGGAGCCCCTATTCTTATTTTCGATGCCCCCCCCTAATTTTGATGCTGAAATATATACAAAATCCTATCAATAACACTCAAAATATTTAAATATTTAAAGACAAATTCTGTTAAAAGTGCTAACTTCTCATCACTGAGTGACATTCTCGTATCAAACAGCAACGTCCGTAGTATAAATATTATCCAATGATGCGCGTCACATCACTTAGCCGCGCCCAGTTTGATCTTACATCACCTTTTTATACGGTTTCTTATTTTATTTTCTGAAATATTTAGCATTAAATAGTTTTTAAGAACTATCGGAGGCCCTTGAACATCGGGAGCCCTGGGCCCGTGTGTTACCACGGCACTGCTCATTTATCACATATCTCGATAAAACCCTGTTCGTACGATTTGCACCTGTCTGAGCATTTAGTTCTAAGGAATAAATCAAATATTTCATTAAAACTGTATTTAGCGGGACTAAAGTCATCACGAAGCATTGGACGTAAGAATTATTAAATTCACGAATGTCGTAGCAAGTCTGCTTAAGCTGGTTCACCGCCATCTGGTTGTAGCGCCAAGAACCAACATGTACGAGACCGGTTAGTGGCGTACATAGCCAGCAGACAGCAGCACTCCAGTAAGGTGGGTAAATGGACCTCCGTCAACCGTGGCTTGGCTCGCTTTCTCACTCAGCTGTCCGCCCTGATGTGCAGGTCGGATTCCTCCTCCACGTGGGAATTTCTTCCGGGTTTGGATCGGGATCTGCAACAGATGATATCCAACAATGTTAAGTGGAGCGTAAGTATTTGAGTCAAATAACGGATGCCGCCTTCCCTAGTTTCGAATTAATCTTGTTCCTGTTTTGATATTGATAATAATTACACTGTAATTTTGGTATAATAATAACCAGTGGTTTGAAGGAAGAAAAGATACTGGTAATCAAAACCACACTAAAAGGATGTCGAAAAAGCACGCACACTGCTCAAGGCACCAAATAAAGTTCTGCAATTAAATATTTATTGAATTACAATAAAAAATGTTCCTCGAAAGTTGTAGTAGATGGATGAGATACCTACTAAAGTCCAAGTTGACGTATTTTGTTCGAATAATTAAAAAAATTATTGTTTTTCTGCAACTGGATGGAATCGGACCGGCCAGGACTGACTAAGTAAGTAAATGCAATCTTTTTGAGAACCCGCAAATACGTATAACGTGTGTAATAACATGGGGGAGATGTTGACGATAGCTCCTTTTCCTGGTGAGTGTGATGTCCTCTGCTGGGAAAATACACATTTGTCTCTGGCAGTGACATAGCTAATCCATATCTCGGAGTTTATTTTATGATATCCACACTTCGAAAAGAGCCTTCTGGCAAATAAGTCTGATCGTTTTTTCGGTATGAAATAAAACATAATTATTTAGTACATCTCGATCATTTAATCAATTACATACTGACCATTGTTATCTATAACCTTCTGCCATCTTTCTATCAACTTCATAATGCCATGGTCAGAGAATGTCTGTGGTTTATCAAGAAAAAAACAGCTCCAGGTGCGCTTTTACAGCCTCCTCATTGCTGAAGGTTTTCCGTTCATAGAATGCTGAAGGGGTTCCGTTCACACAATTCTGCAACGACCGGAACAGGTGATAGTTTGAAGGCGCGAGGTCCGGTAAATATGGGGGATGAGGAAAAACATCCCAGCCAAGATGTAAGAGTTTCTGCCAGGTGGTTAAGGATGGGTGGGGTCTCGCGTTATCATGATGGAAAACAACACCCTTGAGATTTGTCAATGCTGGGCGCTTTCTGCGCAATGAATTGTTCAACTTAGTTAACTCCGAACAGTATACAGATATATCAATGGTCCTGCCTGTTTGTAACACCTCAAAGTACAGCACACCCTTATAATCCCATCATACGGTGATCAGAATCTTTGGACGTAATCCTGCCTTCGAGGTTGCTTGCGGCGGTTCGTTGCTTTGTCCCCACGATCTTTTACGCACGACATTATCGTAGACCAGGGTCGTCAGACGAACGAGCACGCGAATGGATATCGCAAAGGTTTGGGGCACGCGGCGATATCAGCTTAGCGAAGTCACTTGTGTCACAGGCGGGAAGCAGGGGTGAGAAAACTTCGTGCGAATGCGGCGGGTTGATCAAGTTGGTCAAGTATGTATATCACAGACATTTTTTAAATTTTACCAACTTTTAAAGGAAATTAATATGTAAACAGAAACTGCATTTATACAAGCATTTATCATTACAGCAAGGAAATATTAACGCACATTTCTACTTATGTTAGAGAATACAATATATGAGAACTATTAACACTAATTACAAATAACTCAAATGAATATTTTGAAGAAAAAATATATAAACCAAAATACATACCAAATCAATATAAGTATTATATAACATAATTTCAGAAAACACTATTATTGAAAGTAAACATTTAAAGAAATTGTGTACTCATATCTTTCGTGTGAAAATACACGTAATAAACCACTGCAAAAATGATTAAGTAATGAACATTTATTAAACGAAGTGCATTATCTCCAAACTCACTGCACACGAAATCAAGAGCCCATTCGGACTGTAACTTGTTGTACGTCTTCCTGCGTCCCGTTATGACTGACTGCATTCTGTGCATCCCTGACTGAGAAATCGGTGTGCGGGCTTCCTTCGCCGCGGCACTGCGTGCCCTTGCAGAGTGCAAGCGCGCTCCGAGCACGTACGCGCTCCGTTTGACAGCCCTGTCGTAGACAATCCATTTCTCATCTCCCGTCACCATTCTCTTCAAGAATGGATCGTGTTTTTGGCGTTTGAGCAGTGAATTGCAGATGCATGCAGATTGATCAAGTTTGCCTCGGTTACTTTATGAGGCACCCAAAACATTAAGGCGAGAAACGAATCCCAGATTACGCAAATGCTTTTCCAGACTTGTATGGGAAATATTTAATACTGTAGCAATCTCCCGTAACGTTAAGGACGGATTTGCCTCAACAATTATCTTGGTATCATTACAATCGATCTCGGTCGGGCGACCTGCGCGCGATGCGTCGTTTACCACACAGTTTCCAGAACGAACTTTTGAAAATCACTTTTGACACATGCCTTCTGTTACAGCATCAAGTCCGTTCGGGATATTTTCTTATGTGCCTCTGCAGCTCGTTTGCCTTTTTTAAAATAAAACAATAAAACATGGTGATAATGCACATTCGTCACATCCATTTTCAAAGCTGCGCTGCTCACACAATACTGACGTCTGCGAAACAAAACTTGCATAGAAAGTTTCCGTTTACGTGACCTTCAAAATACGCCACCGAAATTCGCGGTAGCCCTGGGAAGGGGAGGGACGAATTGTGGGAACCTACACCATAAGAAAAACCGAACGGACTTATTTGCCAACCCAATATATCAAGATATCAACCCAATAGATAGTGGTGTCAAGGTCTTCTACCGGTGGCAGTGGCACGTTTCGTGACACCGTAGCATGCCACAAGCTTCTCTGCGCAACTAGCGTCGGGAAAGGAAACTATGAGTAACCCCGCCATTTTACAACAGTTATGGCGTTATCTCTAGTGGCGGGGTTATGAATTGCGTGGAGAGGGGATTTCGTCGTGGCACTCGTACCACGGTCTCCCGCTTGTGGCATCGACCTTGACAACACTTCAATAGATCTTCTGAAAGCATCTAATAGTGCCTAAAATGTCCTAAAAGGGCGGCTAATGCCTATTTCAATATTTTTTGCCTCTGCCCCAAACAAGTAATTTTGATGAATTTTGTTGAATTATATTTTAATTACTTTTTTCTAAATTTGTTTTTCCGAAACGCAAATACTTTCCCAAATTTCTCAAAACGTGAATATTTCCTGATTGAACGCACCGAAATGTCTCATCTAACACATCGAACATAAGGAGCTCTGTAAGTCAATATAGGGGTGATGATTCACTCTCGTCTTCGATCAGCACGCACTTCTTAGGCAATTGCACCCATTCCCGGTGCAGCTGTGCTTCAAGTGAATTTCAAATGACAATTTCAAATGAAATGAAAAAAAATGAAAGTGAATAAAATAATAAGCTTGCAGTCACTTTAATAAATGTAAAAATATTGTCTCTCCTGAAAAATAAAAAGTGCCTAATTGAATCCTTTCGTGGGTAGTTTTAGATTCCAGATATATAACTTTTCATGTCCAATGATTTTTAAATGCCTGGTTTAATCATTTTGTAACCTATTTTAAGTGCCTAAATCATCACTTCGTTGTGCCTAAAATCCCGAGGTCCAGTGATGAAAAGTCTTTTTTGAACATTTCATTACATTTTGAGTTTTAGCTCTTGTGGGTAACCCTCACTCTGTGTATGTGTGTATGTTTCCCCAAAACATACGGTGTGAACCAAAGAAAGCAATTGTTCTAAATTTTTCCGTGAAAGTGTGTTTCCGAGAAGCTACCTAAAAATGTTAGTTCTAAATTTGATTACATCACAAATTTTTTATAGGGATTAAGCAATTCGGAATGTATATCTATTAGTGGTATCTAATAGTGGCATTGAGGCAGGGCGTAGTCGCGAGAGGCAGATAAGCAATGGAAGCGGGAGGGATGGAGCTTGTTGACCAGGCAGGGATGATTTTTTAATTGATTATTAAATGAATTTAATTCATTATTCTTTTAAATATTGATGATTGCGTTAAATAAATTCCTGGACAACGTCGATGATTCAGCTAGCATGCATATAAAAGGGGTATGGTTGTTACAAGGGGTGGATTTTAATGAAATGCAATTTTCGAAGCCCCTGATATCGAAAAATCAATTGAAGGCAAAACATCCTTTTGTCTGTCAATGGTTAGTGCTTAAACTGTTAAGACGATTTTCTCCAAAATTGGTATTCCCCATAGATCTGCACTCGAGGCCCTACGATGTAGAAACTGATATTTTAATGAATATATTACTGTATATTATCTTGTTTATTTTATTGCAAAGTTTGTTTGGCCTTAAAAAAACAGACTCAGTATTTTATAACAATGTATTGCTTGTTAACAAGACAGTATTTTTATAACAATTTATTTCTTGTTAACGAGAAATAAATTGTTATAAAAATACAGAGCCTGTTTCATTAAGGTCAAGAAACCTTTGCAATATAAAACGGATATCATTTTTGGAGGTGCTTTACAAGAAACCTAAATATTTTCAATTTTCTTTTCAAAAATGTCTCTAAATTAAATATTGAACTTTGCTCTCGTAGATAGCGTAAAGAACATTTAAACGAATGGCGTAGGTCTAATTTTCATTGAACTCTGAATTTCCGAGAATTGCAAAAGTTAAAAACAATGCAAGAACGTTTGCAATGTTATAGTAAAACTAGTTTCCGTTTTGGAAATATCCCCCAGAATTTATTTTGGAGAGATAATAAAAGAGAATTGTTTAAAATTTCATACAATAGATTACATATTATTTTACTGAATATGTATTCCTGCACCCCAAAGAGTGACCTACAGACGAGGCATCGCTTATCAGCAAGTGTATATAAGTAAACAAGACAGACTGTAATCTCCCCGAGATAGGTTATTTCAGCCTCACCCCGTTTGATGAAAGCTATGGGTAATGTAATGGGGCGACCCGTGATGCAGTACAGATACCACTTTTTCAGCCTCTGAGTGGCGGAGACCAAAATCAATGCAGGTGGGAATTTTAGGTAGACAAAGCGCATTGGTCGTTAGCAGCAGGCTTTCTCTCCTTTTCACTCCTTCCACTATTAATATCGTCATCATTCACTTTACAATGCATCATGCACTTTGCAATGCAATTGACAAGAACATTGCAATGCATACTTATTTTAAAGTATTTTCATCATCATAACCATATAATGATGAACTCCATCTAACAAACGACCTCAGAATTGACCGAAAAGACACAGTTATTGTGAATAATAATACGCTTTAGGTATAATGTACTCGCAACCATTCACGACCTGATGGCGACGAATTTTCGCCAACGGCAAAGATGCCGATCACTTCAAGAGAACTCTTGAGGCTGGCAGCGGTCATTTACCAGGTTCTCTCCAATACACTCCTAGCGTTTTGAAGTTGCCAGAGGTGTACCTTACACAGTGGACCACAGATCGGACACGATCGTTTTTTCCTTAACTTGACATAACTCCATTTTTAGTCTCGAGTAAACGGCTAATCCCCATCACGACGTGGCCCATCTCCCACAATTTAAAAAATACTCTAGCATTACAGAGAGTGTGCGGATGTCAAATTAAAATACGTGAGAGTTATAGCGCCAGCGAAAGAAAACGAAATCATAACCATGTAGACTGTTACGATCATCAAGTCCCTTTAGACTAGTAAATATTTTATTCCGAGTGGTTCCTTCCCAATAGATAATAATATCCAATAGATAATGATCTATTAATTGATTAGTGATTCCGCGTCAACTGCCCAGACCATTTGTCCTGTGACAGAAGAGAAGTGCATGTTTCCCCCCTCGGGAAGTGGCGGTGATCTTTCCCACTGGATGGTGAGATCTGGCGCCGACCCATCAGTTGGCTAACGGAGTTTTCCCCGAACAGGTATCTCCCACCGGCGGAGCTCCGCCCCCGCCGGAACAAGCTTCCGACCGCTCTCCCGGCATGTGGGGTAACGAAGTGCATGTAAGTGTAATTTTGAGTAAGTCAGGGGTGAGGATTGGACAAGGAAGAGGGAGGAAAGATAGAGCGCGATCCATAACCCGTGTGTTAGGGTATTGCTCCGGCATTCGCCTGGCATTGATTGGAGAAACCACGGAAAACGACCGATCAGAGAAACCGATCGCCAGAATTCTCCTATAAACAGGGACTAAATTCGACTTAGTCAGTGGGTGGTGAGATTCGGAGTCGACCTACATGACGGCTGTTGGAGAATTCCCCTCCTCCTCCCAGATATCACCACAGTGATGCATCGCCTCAGCCGGGACAAGCTACAAGCTCCCGACTGGTTTCCCAATATTATAGCGAGAGTAGTGCGTGTAAATGTGTGAGTGTATAAGGAGGATAGAGCAGGGAAGAGGAAGGATTGTGCGCGGTCCGTGTCCGTTTGTTAGGGTACTTCTCCGGCATTCGCCTTGCATTGATCAGAGAAACCATGGAAAACTACCATTCAGAGCACACGACAGCTAGAATTCTTCGGCGAATGAATTCGACTAGCTATGTAGCTATGTATCTAGTATCGAAAAATGTCTCAAAACCTAGGACCTCCCGGTCAGAGACGCAGCAGAGTTAGCGGCTCCGCTAAATTCACTCGCGACGATCAAATCGAGGCAGTTTTGTGAGTTGTGCTGTGCCTGGAGGCAGTACTAGCCTTCATAATTATGAAAACATTCTAATGCACATGCTGTGTATGCCAAGCTGCTTCCGATTTTACTTTTTTCCTTTCCGTCGTTCAACATCTCTCCTTCATTGGTCACCTCCTTGGCGGTGGGTTTCACCTCTCCTCCTCGTTTTTCGTTCCACTATTATGAGTCACTTGCAATAAGGACCACTTATTTCTTCGGCACGGAAGTATTCTGAACCAGGCAACTTTCTTTCCAAGTGCCGGGAGGGGATGTTCCTGTATCCTTAACCTAGAAAAGAAAGTCGCAATAAAATTCTTTGCGCGAACTGTGTCTCATAACTTCTCAGTTATTTAATCTACTTAACACGACGAAGCTGTACGCATTGCAACGTGACATACGCATAGAAATGTGACATATTGCTCAATAAATATGTCTATGGTCTAATGTATATGGAATTAAAGAAGAGAAAAACATTGTGAAGCCTTTTGCATCAAACATGCATTTGTTAAAATATGTAATACATTGACGTTCTTTTAAAATACTATAAAAATAAACAGACTTATGTAAAAATAAAAGTATTTATTGCCATAGTCACTAAGAGAAGACATTTCTGTAGTTAAAGTACCATCTAGTTTCAAATGGAAAGCAATGGAAATAATACAAAAACGTTTCTTTTCATTAACGTTAATACAACTTATTTTATTTCAGGGTTCTTTAAAAAGTAACTTTCCTAGTGTCTTGCGTCAACAAAAATACTGCTGCACAGAACCACACAAATGTTTTCCAAAACGAAGGATGCACATTGCCAAAGAACAACAAATATACTCTAGTACAATATTGCAGCAAATTAAACATTTTAACAAAAATAGTCCTCACGAATCACAAACGAAACACCGGGAAATTACCAGCAAACTGCGCTCGAGGCACTCTCCCCCGATTCAGCTAGTGAGAACAATCGATAATAGAATGCATTTTGTCCGACTAGAATTTAAGAGGGGCATCCAGAGGGTGAACCTGATAGGGCAACTTGCCCCAGGCCCCCACTTAAGTGGTGAAATTTATACAAAATATATTCCCTTCAATACATTTTTTAAAACAATAATTAACTTTTCTTGAAATATGATTTACTTTAAAATATAATAATAATAATAATAATAATAATAATAACAAAAACAACAACAACAACAAGACCGAATACTTGAAAATACACGACAGATGTCTAGTTATCTCCACTGGCAGATCTTTACCGCCCGCCCTCGAAATTCCAAACACGTGCCCCAACTAATACGAACACTCACCAACATCGGTCTGTTGGATTGTATACAATATTGTACGACGAACAATTCCAAACTGATCGCACGATAGCGGCAAACAAATCGGATATAGTTATCCGAGATTTGGAGAAAAAATCTTGACTACTTGTCGATGTTGCTGTACCTTGCGATCAAAACGTCGTTACCGAGGAGGCAGAGAAACGTCTTAAATACAAGAGTTTGGAAATCGAGATCAGCCGAATGTGGGGCGTAAAAGCACAGGTCGTACCGATAATTATCGGAGCTCTGGGATTTGTTCCGCAAAATTTGTGTAAGAACTTGGCTAAACTACCAGGTCATTCAAAGGACTGGGAAGTGCAAGAAAGTGCTTTATTTGGCACAGCTCACATTTTGGTCAAAGTATTGTAGAGGCACCGACACCTAGATCTGCTCCTTAGGTAGCTGGTTGCAACCTGGAGTAGATTTTATAACCAGCCGACTCATAACATCTGTAATCGTGATATGGAGCAATAATAATAATAATAATAATAATATAATAATAATAATAATAATAATAAATAAGGGGAATCTTGTTGGAAGTAATGCCCCCCATTCCATCGATTTACTGCTCCAGACCCCGCGATTTCGCTGTACACCCATGGAATTTAGTAATGTAGTTTAGTAATGTAAATATTAAGGAAGATACGGACGTTAGATTGAGTAGTACATCCAATGCTGTGAGTACAGGTTGCAGTGCGATGCTGTGAGTACAGGTTTTACGATCCTTTCTCTCCTTTTTATCCCTTTTCTCTGCTTCCCTTTTATTATTTTCTTTTCCGCTTGTAATCGTCGTGGGTGTTTGTCAAATCTTAACTCTTGAGGTGATAAATTTTGGATTTACATTTTTAAGGCAACACATAAATGAACAAACATTGTGTGCTTTGGATCGCAAATAAAATATTATTCCCAAGGGCAACAATTCAGTGACGTTGGGTCATAAATACGGTGTACTCACGAAGTTTCTAATCGAAAAAGTCTCTGAACAATGGTCTGATGATTGTTCGGGAGTCGTGTGACAATACGTCTGAGATAAACCCTACGAGGAAGAGAGATTAAATGCCTTTCTTGTGTTCAGATCATAGGTTGCTTTGGATACTACGAACCACACTTTCCTACAAATGGATTTCTTCACCTCTATTTTTTCTTTAACTTTCAGTAGATTCTTTCTTCTATCGGCTTCTCAGACTTCCTTAAAAATTGTTTTCCAGAAAGTGTAGTGCATGCGTAGATAGGAAATCCTTCTTCATTCTTATTGATGAGGCCTTCGTGCGATTTCCTTTTTACAAGATCGTATTTGATAAAGATTGCATTTGGACCATGCTCGTCAGTTTCGTGTTTGTAATTCATTTTAGGTTAATCGCGATGCATTAAAATTATTTTATCTAGATAAAAATTAAGTTTTGTATCTGATCTTCAAATAGGCATTTTGTAAGTTCATTATTTATTTTATTTTTCTGTCGAAATCGATTTAAAATTAAGTTCATGTATATTCAGTATTAAGTATATAATGTGAAATCATCATTTATATGATAATACATCGTTCTTCTTTTACATGCACTACGTGGTATAACGGAAGAGTGCTCATCACACATTCCAAAAGTTCATGCACTACAAATCACCAAAAATTATTAAAGACCCTTGGTTCGAGAAAACAAACAGATTGAAAAAACTGCACTCTCCATTGTTCTGTACATTACCAAACAGCTCCAACCAAGCAGAATTATTAGTTCATGCTGCATTAGCAAGCATAAAATATAGTTTGATATTCCCAAAAGAATATTAAATATTGGTGAAAACATTTTATCGAATTTAAAACAGAAGGAACGAATGTAATATAACAAATTGAAGGCAAAAATAGGACGAGTGATGATATGTATGAACAAATGATTTCTAATGATTCTGAATGTATGAAATAAGAAAAATGAAAACGATAAAATTTAGAGATTAAGTAACTCATAATATAGTTGCAGATGTTTGCCAATATGCTTATTTTATTTCTTTAACTCAAAATGCAATCTTTTGGGTCCATTTTCGGGTATTAGGAGTATTACATGCGAATTCTACAGAGCCTATAAATGCATATTTGGCTATTTGTGTAATAAGTTTCTATGTAGCCTAAATGCGTCTATCACGCCTGTATTAATTAACATTCTTGTAGAAATAGTGTCATTTCAAGAAATGTTCATGTCAAGATAGTGGTCGTCATTAAATAAAAATTGAATTATAAAAAGAGTGAGTTGTTTCCAATTTTATACACGAGAAATGTTAAACAAATTTCGGCAATTCTATATTTTGCTATCAGAAAGTGGGTATTTTGTACTTCGAAACCGTGCAGAATTAGTGAGGGGTAGTAGTGTTGTTTGTAAGCGTTCCGCGTGGCCAATTTATTTCCTTTTAGCTAGTTGGTCCAGTTAAATGGTGTTCAAAAGGGCTCGATTCAGGAAAAAATTTCGGAATTTTTTTTTCTCAACGGTTCTACATATTTTTTAGGGTGCTGAATTCGAATTTGATGATTGCCACTTAAAAAAAGTTTGGCTTCGCAGGGAAAATTGCAAAAAACCTTAAAAATTTCGCCCTTTTCTTAGTTTTTCGCTTATATCTTAAAAACTATGCGTTCTATCGAAACAATTGTTACATACAAAATTAAAGTAAATAAAATGTACTATAAAATGCATAGATAATCAAGGATCATGCATACACAGGCATCAAGGATGTCATTCGTAGAGTGTGCACAAAGGTTTAATCGTTGTAAAATGTTAATGCCGGTCTCTCCGGAGCGCACAGCGTCCGCCCCAGTGCCCCCGCTCGGAAGGCCGCCCGTGCGCTGGCGCGCATGCCTGGGCGTCGGCGCCGGCGCCGCGGAGGCGCTTCCGGAGCAGGCGGCGAGAAAGTAACCGCGCCCCTCGCGCCTCCCGCGCCACCTGCCGTTGCGTAAGCGGACGCGCGCGGAGCTTTCTTCCCGAGCGGCCGCGGCGGCGGTGACTGTGACACGGTGACGTCGGCGGGAGTGCTGGCGGATGCGGTGGCCGAGGTGGAGGCGGAGGCAGGAGGGGGAGATGGTGGACGGGTGGAAAATGGCACGGTGGCGTTCGTGGGGGTGCTGATGGTGTGAAGGGTGGAGGTGCGGATGTGTTGACGGAGGCGGAGAAGGAGGCGGATGCGGCAGCGGTTGAGATGGTGACGGTGGCGGCGATGGAGTTGGCAGAGGCGGCGGTGGAGATGGCGGCAGTGGCGGTGAAGATGGCGGCGGTGCCGGTGGAGGTGGCGGCGGCGGCGGCGGCGGTGGTGATGATGGTGGAAGTGGCTATGGAAATGGCGACGACGGTGGTGGACGTGGCGGCAGTGACAGTGGAGATGGCGATGGCGGCAGTGGTGGTGGAGATGGCGGCGGCGGTGGTGATAGCGGTGTCAATTGCGGCGCTGATGGCGGTGGCGGCGGAGGAGCCAATGTATGCGTGAAGCGGCGGCACATGCCGTATCCTCCGCCCTCGCCCACTTGGCCACCGGTAGCAATGTCACGACCAGGAAGGGAGCGCCACGAGAGAGGCCGTGTCGAGGTCGTGATTCGCCTTCTCCTAGCCATGACCACGGTGAAAACGAAGGTGAAACCGTAATCCCAATGTTAGAGGTTTTTTCATGTTTTTTCATTATGTCGTGAATCATATCCTCTTGATGTTCCTCAGTTATTGCTATATTAATTTACGTAACAATAAATTGTGTTTGACGTACAATAATTTCGAAGGTTATTTACATATTTACTACGACCAGTTATTATCCAGTTACAAAGCACTCCTTGGAAAGCGTTTCTCCGACCATGTTCTACTTTTAAACACATAGGAATACTTTTATCGGGTAGCAAAAAGACAGACTCGTCCGTCCGACTCAAAGAGCAGAACTCAATTTTTACCACGACTCGTATTCGATTCGTCTTCCGAAATATAAGGAATATTATATCTGTTGAAAGCTTCGAGTGAGTATTACTATACTTGATGCTTTAAGAGAGGCAGCCTGTTATGTAAAACAAGGTACATTCGCACCGTTCTGAGAAATAAAAAATGGGTAGTTAATTCATCACGTATCATAATAAAAATAATGATTTGTTTTTCTATTCATGTTTTGGACATATTTGTATATTTGCTGCATTTAATTATATTTGTATTGTTTATCAAGTAATACCTGCTCCTTAATAAAATAACAAGCGCAAATAGTAGAAATCGAATAAATTAATTAATAATTATTTGGTCAATTTAATACATTTATATTATTCGAGAGACTTTCTACAGCTTTATACAAATTAGTATGAGAATATCCTGGAAACAATATGAGTTAACCGCGACTGTATTTTTTTGCTATCTAATTGCGAAAAGAGATTTGAGATTGTTTGTAAATATCGACCAATTCATACAAATGCGTTGTTCGACATTTATAGTAGACGACTGTGATTCCATCCGTGACTTGCATCTGTGCATTATTCTAAAACTTTGAACATTGTGGGAATCTAATGTGAGATTTTCACAAACCTTGACACTTACAACAAGCATTATCTCAACAAAATTATCTGTACCTAAATTGCCGTGAGAATTATTTTTTAAGATGAATGATTTTGTTTTGATATTGTCAGCAAACAGATAATAGGCCATTCTAATTTTTTTCGCGGTTTAGTTAGAAACGGCGCTGCTCCGCTCTAAGGAAACTGTCTTGGGGCCAAATTGCTTCAAATGTCGCTGTAGCTCTTTTCATGATTAGCAGAAGTAAAAGAGACACAAAGCTTCCAAACATTATAATTTCAGAGTTATTAAAGAATAAAAGTGAAAAGGTCCTTGTACAACTGTCACAAAGCACGTCCAAAAAATGTACTTCCTACCTTGCTTCAAAATGTTACTTCACGCTCTAAAGCAATTATATTATATTTTGGCATATATCAAGCTTTGAGTCTGTAGCGACTTTTGAACTGCATGAAACACGCTACAAAATGTCAACATTTGCAGCAATTGGACCAGGAGAAATTCTCCATTTAAGATCTGGGGATCCTTTCTTTCTTGACTTCCTGGCGTTCCATGTATCTACTCGTTGAGTCATCCTCACATTTTGGTGGTCATGGTCATGTGCACGTTGTCCGGTGAAACTCGGAAGAGAAAATAGGAAACGATTACCATGCGCTTTCTGATTTGCAGAAACTTCGCTAATATTACTCTGGAGGAAGTTCACCCGAAGCATGTTTTGGTGTTTCTTTCCTCAAACTGTACATCACAGATTTTTCGAGAAAGCGGTGAGACTTGTGCACGGTTACACGATTTCAGATTCAGAATCAATTTTTGTAGATGCAAGTATTAGACTAGAAGTAGTTAATCCGGTATGTTTACTTTCCCTTTCGTCTTGAAACAAACTCAAAACTATGAGATACAGTTGGTAACAGTCTTGTTTGTACTTACTGTATGTGCTCAGTGGCTTATTTCTAGGTATATTAGGGTTTCTATATTTTGAGTTGATTCAATCTTTTTGAGAACTTAAGGAGAGAAGACGCTCTTTCTGACCTATCGTTTACAACAACATACTTTTCATTTCTAACAATACACTAATGCATTTAAAACTTCTTATTATAACTTTCATTTAACATATAATGACTTTGATTTATAACTATATATTAATTTATAGCAATATATTATTTATAAATTAATTATACTAAACCCAAATAACTATCCAAAATGATAGGTAGTCTTTGACGTAAACATAAAATTTAACAATACCACAATTTAAAAGAAGCCATTCCCGTAAATTCCCAGAAGTGGTTTTATTTAGACTTCTTCCACACTACAATGGTTACCTTTAATATGACCTGCAGGAAATTCCTTTGTCCACATACATCATCAACATTGGAATACAAATCGCGTGAAATCCAGTCGAACGCGATGGACATATTAACTGGGCCAAAGAACCAGGCAGTTCTCGCATCGTCTCCCTCACATCAATTCCGACCCAAAATAAAAACTCAACTCCTAACAGCTACACGCATTACGGCCACCGGAAACGATCCCGCGGGTCGTCGGCGCCACATCGGCGCGCCCCGCTTTCGCCCCAGCGGCGGCGGCGGCGGCGGCGGCGCGTGGGCGGCGAAAGCAGCGCTCTCCGCGCCGCCCCCACCGCCCCCGGCCGAGACGCCGCCGCCGCCGCCGCGGCCTTGCAAGGGTCGCCCCGCCCCCCGCCTGCCCCGCGCCAGCAGCGTATCAGTCATCGACCGTCTCGGAGGCCGCGGGCTGTTTGGGGAAACTCCGCGCCTCGGGGCTCCGGAGCTCAGGCGGCGCGACGTGCGCTGTGGGCTGTGTTTACGTTCCCCCCACCCCTCCGCCCATCCAAGCCACATACACACAGCGCCCGGCGCGTGGCGGCGGAACCGGCTGCAATTTATGGTGCTTCGTGCTCCACCGCTGCTCCTGGGTAGTCTGGTGTTTCCAGGATTAAATTGCGAGATGGACGTAGATAAGTCGCGAAGGCTGCTTTCGAATGAACGGTCATGCGATTTTTAACAATTGATTACAATGCTTTTTTTCTCAAATGCTCTCATTTTGATAATTGTATTTGAGAGTAAACAACGTGTCGGGGATATTTAACTTGTTATCTTACTACTAGGGGGGCGGATTTTTATGACCTAAAACATCGCCAAGAAAGATCAATAAAATGCTCTTTAAATGTTTTAAAAATGCTCTAAAAACAAAGAAAAATGACGTGAAAAATATGACGTCACTGATGGCTTCTTCAATTCGTTCAAGTGAAATCCGCGTTCAAACGTTTGGTTTGGACTGCTCTTTTCCAGAAATTCTCTGTGTTTAGTTATCCCGAAATCAGCTGGACCGCCAATCGCGCTGACAGGTGCCACAAGAACTTTAGATTACATACTCACAATGGCTGACTTTACAACTTCTGAGCAAAGAAATCGAATAGGCTACCAGGTGTAGGTACTCAGGAATTCTGATATTTGTTGCATCTCGTAAATATTATTTGAAGCAAGTACCATTAAAATGGCATTAAAATCGATTAAATCAGCGAAAATGCATTAAAAAGACGGGAAAATGTGAAATAGTAGTTTATGCAATTAGATTATAATGTTAAGTTTTAAGTTGCATGAGTATATTTTTTGAAAACGAGCGACTTTAGGAGCGAGTTTTGAAATTTGTACGAATGCAATAAAGCAACATTCTAAACGAGTTGCATACGCTATTTTTTTTGTATGACAGCATTATATATTTATAAGAGAATCAAACTTAATATTGCGAAACAACTTCCAATGGTGTCTCGGGTATTTGACATCCGTGCGAGAAAACTGTGGTCGGCTGTTCCGTTTATCTCTACCTCCCCTGATTCTCTCGCTGCGATTGGCTGAATGTGTGATGACTTAATTGTTCGTGCGGTAAAATCTAATACTCATCACATTGTGCAGTAAAACACCCTATTATAAACGACTTCTTGCAACAGAAAAGGTCGTTTATAATTCTGGAATACAAAAAACTGACTGTGTTGAGAAAGTGAGTCGAAAACTGAGTCGATGTCGGAGAAAAATGAAAGAGAAAAAAAGCATAAAAATGGGCCATTTTCTTTTGTTATAACATAAAGTGGATTTCTATTCTAAACTCCATTTTTCTAAAATGAAAAGGAAAAATTAAATTTCATTAAAATACGCTCCCTACTTATTACTAAATACATGTCAAAAAACTAGCATTTGTTTAATAAAAGATATAGAGAACGTTCATTATCTAATTTCTTACACTTTCTTTCGTGCGCAAATTATTTTTAATGATCTTCAGCGCTGTGATTATATTTCAAATAATATTTACACATCTACCACTTTTTTGACAAAATGTTACTCGAAACGAGGTAGTTATTTTTTGCAATGAACTGTGTGAAGTGAAATACTATTTCGGGCTTATTGTAATGACAACAATAACATTGTTTTCAATAGTTCACAGAAGAAATATATTTTTTTGTCAGAATATAAGTATTGTTCAATATCTGTAAAAGTGTTAGCTTTTACAGTTATTGAACAGTGCTCCAACTAATATTTCCACGCATGTAGGGACTTATTTTAAAATTAGGATATCAAAATCAAGGAAGAATGCAAACAAGGCAATAGTAGCAGATACTCCGCTGAAAACATTTTAAATATTCACACAAGGGAAAACTTTTGTGTGAAATGAACATTTCAACGGTTTGGTATTTACTTTACCATGTGGACATTACATTTATAATCTTTGAGAGGCGTAAAATTCTACACTATTTTTCAGAACGTTGTACTTCTTACAAGAAAAGTGAACAGAAATCATAAATATGGTGATATCTTTTGATCAAATTACACTTAGAAACTTCTCGAGGAAATTTGACAATTTATATGTATACAATTCTGACTCTTGGCATGTTTTCTGTAATTTGAAAACAAAAGTTTTCAAATGTTTCTAGAAGTGAATTCTGTGGATGGCCGTCATTCCAAATGCATACGTGATTCCTTTGCACTGACGCCGCATAGCAATTTTCTATCGATCTCTTTCCCCAAGCGTATGTTCCAGAACTAAAATAAGAGCACCAAGTTTGATCGTGAATATGTCGATACATATCGTCCACGCGACTCCTACTCCGTTGGATGGGCATATAAGCTCGCTTCAACTGGTTCAAAATCCTGAGTTAGTTGCATGTACTTTTACCGTTATGTTATAAGATTTCTTGAGCTGAACATAAGAATATAATTCACGAAAGAAATAATTACTTAAGAAGTACAGCATATTTTGATTTAAAATGAACAATGTTACAACATATAAACTCATGCATCCATATTGCAACTAATTCATATTAGATGTTTGGTATTTATTATTTAAAATACCGTAGTTTTTTATCTCTACAAAAAATATTAAATTTTTGATTTAAAGAAATAATTATTTCTAGTAATTCCTTTTAGAAACGCATAAGTCACTGAAGTAGAATATTCATGCAAACTTTCTGTTCATACTTGATTAACAATTTGATTACATCAAACGATTGATGTCAACGATATTATACCTTTTAAAGTGCGCAACGAGAGAAATTAAATTTAGCTTAGTATTCAATAAAAATAAGAGGCGTAAGGAGACGTATTTAGATTTTATAATGTTGAGATGTCTCCAAAATCTTTTACGAGTACTGAGGTTGTGAGTTTTCAAAGTCTGTAAAAAATACTTGAATACTTAAAAAATTGCAAATTGATATAGTAAATAAAATTTACTTTACGTAATATGCATTTCATTAAGAAAGATTTGCAGCTCGATAACATTTTCTTTGGTATTTTGATCAATCATTGATTGTAATTTTTTATCAATAATTGTATGTATAATATTTTATATAAGGTGATACACAATTTCATTAAATTATTTTTCGAGAAACATTCTTCTCAATTCCCTGAGAAGCCAGCGCTGCCATGGAAAAAATTATGGAAGACATCATTAACGTATATATCAAAACTAAGGGTAATTTCAAAACTAATCACGACCGTACGATGCGACCTCATCCTCATTATAATAACTGTTTCTTATGATCGTGATGGTTTTGAAAACTACAAAATTCTTTTGAAAACAAAATCAAAATGTTTCGTTCATATTTCGGAGGAAATTGCGAATTTAATAAAAGTAAAAATACACTTTTTAATACCAGCATTTGATTTTAATTTTACGAACATATTTTACGAAGATTATATTTTTGAAAATAACAAAATTTCTTCGGCTATATATATATATATATATATATATATATATATATATATATATATATATATATATATATATAACTAGTTGAGCTTCACATTTTCCGTCGTTACCATTCACCTCAACTACAACCATCAATGTCACCTGAACTGACGACGTTCGTATTTTTTTTTTATTAGTTGCGCATTTTTCTTGAAATTTAGCCAACTCACCCCGATCGGGGACCTACATGTCACACTACTTACAAGGATCTGACTGTCCCGAACGAAGTTTCCATGCATCAGAAAAAGTCCTACTAAATTTAGACGACTGAAGGTCCTTTTCGAGGACTCCTCACTCTTTATTGTCACATCGCCCGACATTTCCTCTTTTCTGTATATCAGTAAGATTTTTTTTATCTTTTACGTCTGAGTTTTGAGAGGGAAATATGTGGCCGTCGCCGCGGAGTAGAGGCTATAGTGAGGTTATATATATATATATATATATATATATATATATATCCTTTTATCACGTAGCCCTAGTTCTTCACGGCCACGGAATCACCTAGTATATTTTACCCGGTGAATGCCGGAGCAGTACCCTAAAAAACGGGCCACGGACCACGCGCGATGTTTCCGTCCCCTTCCTTGTCCCGTCGTTACCCCTTGCTTGCACTTACATGCACTGCCCTAACACACCGGGAGTCCGGTCGTGAAGAACTTGTCCCGGCTGGGGCGGTGTTCGCAGGTGAGAGATACATGGTTGAGGGAAACCCCGTTAGCCGACGGTAGCGGTGGGCGCCGGATCTAACCATCCAGCGGGGGAAGATCACATCCACCTCCCGCGATAAAAAAACATGCATTACACTTACGGGACTAATGGCCTTAGTAGTTTTCGCGCCCGGAATCAATAATTAATCAATCAATCAATCCCTATTATTTGTCTCTAAGCAGGATGTATGGTTGTGAACAGAGAAACGAGAAATGGGGCTGTGGCTGCTCTTGCTGTTACCTGTGGCAAGTGCGTGGGAGGCGGAGGAACAGAGGCAACTTGTGCCCCCTCCAGCCCCGTCCTTCGGTCCATCGCCTCGAGCGCTCGTCTTTCTGCTGCCTGCAAACGGTGAGTTTCAGTCATCTCTAGGGGGCGATTTTAATGAAAAATCGTTTTTTTTCTTTTCACTGTAGAACAATGCTGCTTAGTATAGGGATTAATTTTATGTTATCACAAAAGGAAACGACCTCTTTTCATTGACTTTTTTCCCCCATTTTCGTCGAATTCGAATAAGTCATTTTTACCTTTTCCCGTCATTTTGGAAGCATTTTTCTCTGATTGCTTCGATTTTGATATAATTTTAATGGTATTTGCTTTAAATATGTATGAGATCCAACAAATGAATTCCTCGAGTAGCCTATTCGATTTTTTCTCTCAGAGATTGTAATGTCAGCCGTAATGAGTATGCAATTCTAAGGTTCCTGTGACGCCTATCAGCGCTAGTGTCTGTTCAGCCGAATACGCGATAACTAAAGACAGAGAAATCCTGGTAAAGAACAGCCCAAACCAAAATTTCTCAAGCTGAGTTTACTTGAGCCAAGGGAAGCAGCCTCGATTACATCAGTAATATATCCAGCAGCTTGAGTTGTTCATCTGAGCTGATTTTCATCAAATTTTGTACGTCATTTTTCTTTTGGGTTATTTTAAAAACATTTTAAGAGCATTTTATAGATAATTTTTGGCGATGTTTTAGGTCATCAAGATACTCCCCCTAGTCAACACTCTCTAGCCAGCAAACAAAAGTTAACTGCCGCTTAACATGTGATTCTTCGTAGTAAAGTAGTAACCTACGTGACGGGTACGTAAAATGGAAGCATAGATTTCCGTAAAAAGGCCAAGAAATTTCTCAAGTCATTCAAAGCCTTTGGTTTGTGAATGCACGTTAATATCATCAGTGCTCGAGAATGGAATCGAATCAGCAGGTGTAGCAATGTGTCTCAAAATAATGACCGATAGATCTATTATATAGTGGTATATTTCTCTCATGTATCCCAAATCTCAGTTAATGAAAATTGTTGGAAGCTGCGTAAACATGATTTTTTTATTTATGCAACCAAGATTCCAAAACAGTTGACGATGGGATACTCGGGGATTGATTTTATGGGGGGATAAAATATATTTTATCTTGAGTACGATCAATTCCCCTCCATTCCCCCTCCATGTAAATGAAAACAATGATATTTGAATTAAACAAGTAAATACTGGATTTTTTTGTTGAAATGGAACGTTGTTCGTTGAACGTCGTAATGATCTCAATTAATGTAACGTTATGAAGAACACGTGACGAATTCACCCATTTCAAAGCATGTAAATTGTATTGTCTGGGAAATAAAATTCGCATTAGTACTGAATTAAAATATTTATTTTATTTCACTAGAGAATAAAAAGGTCATTTGTCAGAAACAACAAAGTAAGTAATGTTTTTACATACTGTCTGGAGTGGCGCAGCTTGGTATGGGGGGATCATGAAGGAGTGCTCTTGGGGTTTCATTCCCTCTCCGAAAGCCAATGGTATATATTCACAAGTATAGTTTTTACACATTTTCTTTGGTGACCTTAAAAAAATAGCGTCGTTGTCTTTGCCATCGACATTATTTAATGAAATAGAACCTTTCGATGGCGTATTCATCATCATCAGTTCCCTTATATGAGAACATTCAGTTACTGTCGTTTTAATATTTTTAAACGTTTTCGTTTAGGAAACTTATCATTATGTCTAAGCCATCGAAAGCTGCTATTTCGTTAAACAATATTGTTTCAAAGATGCCTACGACAAATCACCAATAAACCAATACTAGCGTACACGTGCGAGAACTCTAGCATGCTATACCCGTATCTTTCCATATTAAGCCTGTAATATATATTTTTCAAGACCCTCTTATCCTCCGTCACTTCTTTAATACGTCACCGTGTAATTGATAACAATATAATACACCCTTGTCAACACAAACTATTCTTATTTAACTTTATTATCGAGCAAAGAGGTACACCCGTGTAATTCAGTCGCGTAGAATATCAAGTAATTAGTAATTTCACTTACAATTGCGGATTCTACAGGCTCTGAACAGATGGGGTAGAATCGAGAAGCGTCGAACCAGCAAAAAAGAAATAGAATGGTCAAGAACATCTCATGCTGTAGATTACGGTGTGAGGAACGTTTCTTTGAAGCCTTTGGCCTGAAAATTTTAGTTTACGCGTAATTTTAGTAAACGTTACGTTTAGGAGTTATTTAACGATCTAAATTAAAAAATCCTAACGTGTGTTGCGGGTTACATTTTCATGAATATTTAGATGCGTTTTCAAACAAATCCTTCATATTTTTAAAGTCAACGTGCAATTCGTCACGTCTCCGTGAAATTCTCTTTCTTTAGAGACTTCATTTATAAAGATTTGTTGCTTGTGAGAGCCACAAAGAGATGGTAGACTACTGAAATAACATAGAGATGATATAGAAACGATAGTCATTCAATATCTCATTTGAATACGTTATAAAGAACTATAAATAAAAATATGAAAATAAGTTTTAAAAATTCCTCATAAATTAAAAAAATGTAAGAAACGATTTAGTTTGTTGAACACTACACCTATTACTCCCCCTAGAACCCCCCCCCCCGTGGTTGTGCCACTGCGTATCTCTAAGGGCCCCTGCACACGAGCGTTGCATTGACGCGCGATAAGTAACGTGCGTCGTAGAACAACACTGTATCTTAGGCGAAACGGCTCACGAGCGCTTTAGCCGTTCCGCATAATATACAGAGTTAATTTACCGCGCGTCAAACGCACGTCAACGAAACGCTCGTGTGACACGGGCCTAACGGATACATGGATTAATCGCGTTCGTTCGCATGGACAGGTACTTCGCTGCGCGAGGAAGCCCTTCTTCTGCGCGTGCTGCGCGCGGCCTTTGCGCAGGGCCTGCGCGGCTGTGCGCAGAGCGTCTCGCACCTGGATATCGCCACTTTACCCGTCTTCCGGAATGCCGCTATCGTGCAGATGATGCGGTCCCTGTACGCCCCGCTGCG
This sequence comes from Acheta domesticus, assembly GCA_031308135.1. Taxonomy (NCBI): domain Eukaryota; kingdom Metazoa; phylum Arthropoda; class Insecta; order Orthoptera; family Gryllidae; genus Acheta; species Acheta domesticus. Next base: position 96,064,062 of record JAHLJT010000631.1, read on the forward strand.
TCCCGACGTCGACACTGTGACTAGAGTAAGTGAGGAATTTAATTGGAAACTACGACGAAGTTGTCTTTTGGAAAACAAGCACAAGTCATATTACGATAACGTTTTTAGGATGTACCCTAAATAGTTTGCGAAAAGTTGAAAATAATGTGAATGGGGATTGATTTTTGAATTATTGTAATTCAGTACTCGGATGTTGCTCGGACTATTATATCTATTTTTTGTAAATACATTTATTTAATATTATATTTCACAAAATGAAGAAATACTGACTGCCTGACAAACCAACAGAGTCAAATATAGCAATTATTAAGGTAAGTAATCATCATTAAGAAAGGATTTTTCAAAATTCATTTACTGAAGGGGGAGATGAAGTTGATTTTTTGACAATTCACAAGTCACTGAGGCGAACGGAATGCGGCGAAGCCCTTCCGGAGAAGCGAGAGGGCGGGCCAAGGTCGGGCCGCCGGGTGGGGTGGGGTCGAAGCGGGGTTGGGGGGAGGGCGGGAGACGGGGATGGAGATGGAGATGAGCAGAGCAAAGTCGGACGAGGAGACAGGTTGGAGCACATTGGGAAGGGCGGAGCTTGGCGGGGATGCGAGGCAGAGCGAGACCTGGCGAACACGGTAGGGCATCAAAAAAATACTTGTACTGACGTTACACAATAGATAGAATTCCTCCATTGCCCTGGGCAATTGATAACAACCCGGGAACCCCGGCTTATTTCAGCTCGTTATGCCATAATGCAACCATTTTATAACTCTTTCTCTTTGCAAATTAAGTTTTTTGTTTCTTTATAATAAGAATCTGATAACATAATGAAATCTTGTTGTCTGTTCCAAACACCTAAAGTAAAAACGCGTGAGTATAAAATTGTCTCAAATTTCAATTTTGATGTCCTTTCAGAAGATCACTGAGCAATTAGGGATTGATCAAAATGAGTGCTAAGGGAGGCAGAATGAGTACTCCTTAAGTGCTTCTCAGCTGGTGTCGAAAGGTGAAGAAGGTCTCGGACGACCAAAACGTTGGTTAACCAATGCGTTGGTGACTGTCCCTTGGACTCGGCGTCTCCCGCACAGCCAGAAATCGAGGGGCACACTAACGTTACCGATGAAACCTAATCCAAACTTCATCGAGAACTACCGTCTTCGGGAACAGGGAGACATTACTGGCCCCTGCCGAAACTTTCATTACAGCGATTTTACTCCTCCTCTCAGGGATACGTGATACGAACGTCAATTAAAAGGTTTCTGTAATAAAAGCTGTACAATACACTCATTGGCAACAAATAAACTTCCCGAAGTTTGCTGTGATATTTTTTAAATATCTTACCAAATTGACAATAGTTAACGTTGACACTATAATATACTTAATATATTGCAATTTTAACACTTAAAACACGCTCATTGTAATCTATTACGTATATGAACAATCACCGCTAAACGTGTATGTCTTGCACAAAAGCGCACATCAAATTTACTCTGTCCATTTACTGTCCACTACCTCCGAACTGCTCCGGACGTGTCAGGGAACCGCTCGGGAAATCGGCAACCTGAGCCCTTGCTCGCCCGTATTTTGGTAGGAGGGGGAGGGAATCACGCAACGAACGTGCGCTGTGCGGGTGCCGCTGAGTCCCAGCGGTTTTTTCGACATTGCCGCCTCTTAAGAGGACGACCGAGTGATTTAATAAAGATTTCAACAGAACAGATTATACAGAATGTGGAAAAATGTATGTCACCGAAAAATAATGCGGACTCTGATTTATCTTGACATATTTTTGTTCTCGTAATTTTCTCGGGCTACCGCCGCGCCGGTGGCCCTGATAGTCCACACTATGCGCCACTGGCCCCGCCCTGCGCAGTTGCTGGCGCGGCCCGGACGCCCTGGGCGTGGTACTGCTGGCGGAGGCGACGGCGGAGGCGGAGGGCGTGCTCAACGCCAGCGTCCCCGTGCCCCCGGAGCGGCGCCTGCTGCTGGTCGCCGGAGGTCGGCCAGCTCCTGGAGCGCCGGCTGGGACGGCGACTGGCGGCCGGCGGTGGACTTCGAGTGGGCGCCGGGCGGCCGCCGGTGGCCGCAGCGCCTCAACCTCCACGGAGTCACCATCATCGCCACGGAGAAAGAAGTACCCACCCTCCCATCTCACTTTAACGAATTGCGATGTGCCGCATGCGAAAAAAGGGAGGAAATTCAAAAACATCAACCGTTCACGAAACCAAAGCGATGCTCGGGTGTGGCAATATTATTTTCTTCCGTATACTTGATATTTTTGTTTGAAAATATACATATATTAGTGCTGATATTACGTTTTTATCATTTGCAGTTGATCGAAGTAATAGATCACATTATAATTAAGAGGCTTTGGTAGTCAAAACAATAATAATTAAAATAATAACGATGAATAATAATAATAGTAATAATAATAGTTACAATTTCATTTAATGATTGATTCTTAAAAATGAATTTGTGAGAAACCAGAATCATGCCTTTGAATGCAAAGAATTTTATTTTATTGTTTCCATTTTTTATCTATTGCGATTTTCAAAAATGTTCTTGTAAAAATAAATAGATACAAAATCAATAATTTTAAAATAGTGATTACTGCAAATTATTGAAAAAAAATGCTTCATCACTCACGTCACTTATAAAACCATTTTTCAAGTATTTCCTTTGATATATTTTAATTTAATGTAAATTAAGTTATTTTGTATTAGAGAAATACAATGTGACTTTTCAAGAACTGTGCGGGGTTCGGGTAGTTATCTCCTAAGTGACGACTGTTCGACCGTTTGGGCGAAGGAAGCACACCCCCTGACCCGGCTACGCGGGGTGTTGACGTGGGATCGATTTTTTTTGTCCCAAAATATTCCATTTTTGTTATAAAGATGAGTATTCACACTTCCTTTACCCCCTGTATAGTGAATAAGGAACGAGTAGCAGGATTCGGAGATGACGCAATGCGATTCACTTTGAAACAAAGAGATAATTTATAGTGCTTCGTCAATGATGGAAGAGCGAGAAAGTACTTTAACGTAATAAAGTAAATAGTCGTGGGCTCTGGCAGGCGAGATCTCCCAATACGTCCCCCTGTCTTGTTTATTTGTAGAGTTTTTTGAAAGATAGCTTATATGAAACAATTAATACACAATCACTGGAAATCAGGAACATACATTGAAAAACATTTGTATCATAGACAAGAAGATTTTAGTAAATGAGTAGTTATAGGAGCCAGAGTCCGTTAGAAATAGGTGGAGAGCATTTTCAATATCTCTGCAAATAGAGGCGTAGAGTTGCGATTCGCCACTTTTCGGGGAATCAAGGACCACGATCCGCACGATAGTAGAATGGTATATAGCATATAACAAATTAAATGTACTAAACGAAAATATTGGCATCAATAATTATTTAAATAAATAATTTCATAAGAATGGTGTGTTACTTTATGTTAAAGCTTGATGAAAAAGGAGCAGAAAACTATAACACTGGGAAGGCGAATATATTGTTTCCTGAATTCGGTATTATGCGGCACTATTTGCGATTCAAGTAAGTTCATTTTTCTCTACTAACACTGGTACTATGTCTACAATAAATATTTTTCTCTTTAATTGAAACATTAAATAGAATTGTGGTAAAAATTGACGTATGATAATTACGTTTGAGTGGACGTTGGAATAACGCCAATCAACTGAGAGCATAAGACAATGTCCCTGCATTTACACCATTTTCTTTCTTGCAGACTTTGTTTCAAACACAAACCTAAAACCGCAACTTCCCTATCGAAACTGTATCTTTTCACGTCAAGAGTAATTTTAAGTTGAAGGGACAAGGTGATTTTTTATTAAAATTAAAGCCTACTATTTATCTGTACAGACTCACATATTCAATACAACATACAATAGTTGCGCCTCACGGATAGAAAACACAGACATTACATATTCAAATACTACACGTATCACACAATCAGAATCACAATCACAATCACAATCTGCAAACACAAGTAGAGGCTATTATGTAAACGAAAGGCTGGTATTTGGTTTAGAAATAGACTGAAAGAGAAATGAAGCAGCCAACAGCATATTTCAGTTCCTTTTTAAATCCGGTTACGCGCCTTATTAGGAAACATGTCACTGGTGCAAATTATTTTACAGAATACGCGAATTAGCTGTTGATACGGCACATGCCTGTCTCTGTGAACGGCGTTGTTCACGCACAGAAGCATCTCTTTGCATGCGCACGATCGTCAAAACCCCGAACTTCCCAAATTTACATGCTTCCTTTGACAAACGATTTTGGGAGATTTAACGATCGCGGACATGCGCACAGTGGCTTCTGAGACGGCAGAGCAGCTATGTGCATGCACACGTTCACTACAACTCCCGAAATAGTTCGTTAAAAGGAAGTGTGTAAATAGGGCCTGCCCTTAAGCCTGCCCTTCGAGCTGGAGGAGCATTTACTACGTACTTCTGACAACAAACAGAAAGAGTTTCTATTGAAAATGCTGAAAACAAACCAATAGAAAAAGGAGATTTTTATTCACTAGAAACATGTTTTCAAACATCTCGAGTAAATGGTAACACAATAGCAAAACTGAAGATTAGTATTATTTGCATGACGTCTGAGAGAACTGTTTAAGACAAGCCAGTGACGTTGGACAGAAAATGGCGTCACTCCCTCTAGAAAACAAGTCTACCCAGTATTGAGCCTGTCCCGGTAGCAACTGTCTCCTCGCGGCTGCGTGTGAGGGTGGCCCTAGCGCTGCTCTTTTGGGAAGGCCTGGTGCAAATAGTGACTAAATCGCGTGGTTGCAGGACGCACTACTTGGGCGCGGCGAAGGGCGACATCGGCGAGGAGCTGGCGGACGGCTCGTGGTCGGGGCTGATGGGCATGCTGGCGCGCCACGAGGTGGACGTGGTGGCCACCACCCTCATGCCCACGCTGGAGCGCGCCAACGTCTCGCACACCACGCGCCACGGCCTCACCTCCGAGTGCGTCACGCTCCACAGCCATGAGTCACGGCTCGTGTTTTTAATGCGAATGAAAAGCCATTCAATGTCCAAAGTGTCGTACCGGGAGGAGTGACATTGTCGTACCGGGGGCAGTGCCTCTGACCGGGAGGTCTTAGGTTTAGTTCCGACGGTGGTGGCAGGATTTTCGATACTAGCTTGTCAGCTAGGTCGAATTCAGCCGCTGTCTGGAGGAGAATTCTAGCGACCGCCTACTCTGATCGGTAGTTTTCTATGGTTTCTCCGATCAACACCAGGCGAATGCCGGGGCAGTGCCCCAACAAACGATCTTCCCTGCCTTTTTCTTGTTCTATCCTCACCCCTTACTTACACACACTTACGTGCACTGCACTACCACACATGCCGGGGCACCGGTCGGGGGCTTACAGTTTCGTCGTGGCTGGGACAAACACTATGAGGAAAACATACGCCACATTTACGGTACAAATGATTTTTAACTGTTCAAGCGCCCGGAATCACTAATCAATTAATCAAAGTGACGTATCTCCATTTCAGTTTGTTTCTAGTTTTACGAAATTGTTGAACCAATTCCTCATCCTGCTGCCAAATATTGTTCAAAAATGGCATTTCTCCTACGTTAAACGTTGACCGATAACCATTTAATCTAACTTCGAACTTTAAATGAAACTTTTAGGCAGCATTAAATTATAAAGCTGAATTTGATTGCGATTCCTTCTTGAAAAATTGTAATTCTTAGAGATATGTCACGTTGGAAATGAGCTTTTCAATTCAGCGATTGAGGAAAAGTTGTTGATTCTCAATTGAATGAAAATAAAATTTGTGTCACCAGTCGTTCCCGTGCGAATAATGTGCGCCGAGTTTAGTATTTTTTTAATCCATGAAGAATGTAATCGCAAATTTCCTAGTACATATCATTCAAAAATGAAACTTCAAATGAAAATGGAACTTCAATATAGTTCTTCGCGGAATTCGCTGGCTTCAGAAATCTTATGGATTCGCAATTTTTCGCTTGCTAAAGCACGTAATTCTTTGAACACACTCTTTAAGATGATGTCTCGTGCATATGTTAATGGTTTTTGCAGATTTCAGCCTTTCCTGCGCTGACCGGAGGTGTTACTGTTCGAAAATCTCGAATCGATTTCCAAAATATGGAGAAGCTAAGAAGGCTGTAAAAGGAATCTCGAGAAGCTCATATTCTCTCTCGAGACATCTGAGTTTTTCTTAAAAAAAATAGTGCAAACTTCAAACGGAAGTTTTTTTGGATGTAGGTTCTCCGTATTCGTTATGTGAGTTATAAGTTTATAACATATTTTCCGGGTTAGAGTGAGAGCATTTTATTTTTCAAATTCTCTCCCACATTCCGATCCAGCGTTGGGAAATATAATTTCCCTAACTTTCATGGAGTAGCTTCCTATTTTATATTTGATTCATAATTTTCATCGTACGTCGTATTGTTGCTACAGCTGGTTTATTCAAATTAGTATGGGGTCTCGGTTACGTCAGAGGATTTAAAATGAATGAACGGTGTGTTGGAAACTTTATTTAAAAACTTTGAATAAAACATCGAGGCAATGATAATTCTGAAATATTTCAAATCAATTGCCAAAAGCTAATAGCATATTCCTCGTGGTAGCCATGTCTAATTGATCCGATGCCGTGAGGAGTATTTTAGTCGCCAGCTTCTCTGATCGGTAGTTTTACGTGATTTCTCCGATCAACATCAGGGAAATGTGCGAGCAGTGTTCTTTTCAAATAGGTCCCGGACTGCGCGCGATATTCCCTTCCCCTTCCTTGACCTATCCTCTCACACAATTAATATGCACTACTATTCCACTCACGTCGGGAGACCACACGGCAAGTAACGGCTTGTCCCGGCTGGGGCGATGTTTCGCCGGGTGAGATAACTGGTAGAGGAATTTCCCCGCAAACCGACGTGTAAGTTGGCGACGAAAGTCACCATCCAGCAGAGCAGAATCACCGCCACTTCCAGGCATGAAAACCTTTCATTACACTGACGGGACTAAGGACTACATCAGTTGACGTGCCCAGAAACAATCAATCCAATAAAATCAATCGAGTGAAGCGCGAAGTTGTTATAGAGAGATTACTAAAAGAAGGGAGCGCTATGACAATTTGCTTGGCCACTGCTTGGCACATGGCTTGACAACATAACTGCAGGTTATACCCATGCACTAATTTTGTCAGTGCGTTCGCTTGCAGTAAGCTCATTTGTAAATTGTTTTTCATCACCATCTCTTACATTGTCATAGCCCTGCATGACGTTCATTTTTTTCCCGACCTATCAAACTGGTCCCTTCTTACAGTAACTCTTCTACAGAAGTGTGCAAATTATTAGACTAATGATTTTTTCGAGAAACTCAAGTTAAACTCGTCTGACAATATTCCTATTGTTTACAAAACTAAACATAGCGACGTCTGCTACTTTTTTTATTGTGTTTCATGTACAACTAATGTTGGAACAACAGTCATTTAATTTGTTTACTCCACAATGTAGAATGTCTCAGTTACCGCCATTGAACAACTGAAGAATCTGTGATGCAATGGCCAGCTAACAGTCCAGATATGAACCAAATTGAAAATATTTGGGCAATAGTTAAAAAGAAACTAAAAAAGTAAACACGTGAAGGTCTGGTGGAAAAATTGAAGGATATATGGCAAAACGATCCAGACATCAAAATGCAATGTATGGCACTGATAAAAAGATGCCAGATAGTATAAGAATGCGCATAATTACTAAAGGAATGTTCACGAAATATTAAAAATCATTTCTATGTATGAAAATAAACTCATAAACTTGACGTCTTTAGTCTAACAATTTGCACCCCCATGTATATGGCAGCTACCAGCTGTTTCTGCGCCGGCCGGAGGCCTCCCTGAGCGACGCGGCGCAGACGCTGGAGGTGAGCGCGTGGGCAGCGCTGGCGGCGGCGGCGGCGGTGCTGGCGGCGGCGCTGGCGGCGGTGGCGGCGGCGGCCGGGCGCGCGGGGCTCGAACCGCGCCCGCCGGACCCCGACGCCACACGCTGGGACGCCTCCGCCTGCGTACTAGTGGTGCTCGCCTTCCTCTGCATGCAAGGTAGGTCTCATTGCTTTCCCTCGAGGATCTCTAGACTCGCGGACGGGAAACCGAGAAGGTCGTGAGCAGTATCTATACTGTGATTTCTCTATCTGCGTCCCTCGAGGCCACTCAAATCCCATCTTCGCGATGGAATATGTTACGGCATTTCGCGTCTTTCTCAGTCGCTCCGCTAGATTTCGCACGATCGCGACCGTATGAAGCAGTGCTTACGATCATGCGACTTCTACCGGCAAGACCGAGAAATGACGTGAAATGCCGTGACATATTCCATCGCGAAGATGGGATTTGAGTGGCCTTGAGGGACGCAGTTAGAAAATTCGCAGTATATACAGGAAATTCGAGAAGCACGTAAGGTAGTGTGCTCAAGTTTGAGACTGGCTGAGATGGTTAAGTGCAACAATTGTTGCCGTGTAGCGTCTCTTAACGGAAGGGTCTAGGGTTCGGATTCCCACGGTAACGGGTTTTCGATAATGGCTAGAGCAGAAGGTGTCAAGGACTCAAGGACCTCAAGGACCACAACTGCAACATTTAATGCGGGTGCGGGCCATATTTTGAGGAATATTTGCGAGGAATTTAGCTCATCGAATCCGAGCAAACCTCCGCGAGAATGTGGACAAATAGCATGTTTTGTAGTTGCTCTAGTTTTCTTAAAAAAGAAATACCTACCAACATCCGTATATCAGGATTAGCTGAAAATGTAATTCTCTCGCCTCGACGAAGGGTGGTTTGAAGCCGTGGCTCGTTCACTCAAATAGTAGAATATGGAGTACTTTAGACGTATGAATGAATTTCGAGCCAATGTTCATCGACTCAGGACCCTGAATCAGATAACAAGAGTAATGTAGGCTCGCAGCAATCCCTTAGAAGAATGCAACTATTGGGAAATTTGGAAATTTCGCTTTTCGAAAGCAGTGGCGGCTGATGTCCCAACGAACTGGAGGTTGCAGCTGCATGGAATGACAGGAATATAATTTCCAAAATTCAGAACACTAATATATACCGTAATAAAACGTAAACAATTCACGTAAATAAATTAAAACTAAGTTAAGGAATATATTTTCATTTTATTTTGTTTATTTAATTGTAATGGTCTTACGTAAACTCGGACGATTCTGGAACTAATTTTTAAAAACGACTAATGTCATGCTAGTTGGCCAGATGATGTTCGCCATTTCACCAGATGTTTATACCATTGACAATGTTTTTATTAAAATGTTGTTTATAAAGTGGTTTCAACAAACCTGGACAATAGCTTTTAGAAAAATACTCCGAATAGGGTCGAATCGTCAAAAAAGAAATAAATTGCTAAGAATAGATTAGAATCTGTTTTATTAAGGTAAAAAACCATTAGAATTAAATAAAACTAAGTTAAATAAGTCTATATTCAAACATTACTTACAAAATTTTTATGCGTAATCTGTGTCGGGTATGTTCTCCTCCCGCGCCCATGGTTCTTGCTTTTATGTCCAGAAGGCACACGAGTGATTAGTTTATTAGTTCTGCGATGAGATAATTTGAGCCGGAAATAATATTCGTACAGTTAAGAAATTAACTAGTTTTCGAAAATACGGTGATCGCATTCCGGATGCACTTATCCAGTACGGTGATCGCATTCCACAAGCACTTATCCAGTACGGTGATCGCATTCCACAAGCACTTATCCAGTACGGTGATCGCATTCCACAAGCACTTGTTTGGACTCGTTTTACACTATTCATTTCATGATCTTGGTATTGCTGCCACTAGTGATGGTAACGAAATAAAATTATTGAATTTAGAAATCCTCAATAGAGCGTGAAACGAAAGAAATTTTCAGTAAATTTAACATTCTATTCATTGTCAGAAAAATAAAACACTCATGCAGAAAACTGTCAGCATTACGTCGTTTACCGGCAGCAACAGCAACAACGAAAACAACACTTAAATACTAAAATACCCATCACACAATTTTTGTACTCACTACACACAAAAGAAGGTCCCAAAATGACTGTTAAATGACTGTCCAGTGCCTCTCGTCTCGGCGGAAGAGAATTGCGTGCGTAAGAAGAGAGAGAAAGGGGATTTTCTTCCACAACAGCCAACTTTGCACAAAACAAACTGCATTCTTTAAACGAACCTTTTTGAATAAAAAACCCTTACAACGAATGAAAATAATTTCGCCAAATAGAGATAAATAATTAATGAAATACCGGCAAGTATTACTGAACTTGTATACTGCTAATAACAAGCGAAATTCATAAAATTACGTTGCAGCGAGTCACACGAAGACAGAATATTGGGATTCCCCTGAGACTCCCTCCGTCGCCACGCAGCTCTAGACAGCGCCACTTTGGTTGACCCATCTAAAGGCACATGCTTCCCGTGTTAAATCGAAGGACCCAAGAGTAAATGCAGTAAACGCGTGGGGCAATTCGTGGCAAGGCACCAGGCACCGGAGAGAGCGCTGGTTGGACGCTCTTTGGTTTCAATACGATTTAATATACACTGATATCGCTGCAATATCTTGAATACTGAATACCATTAAAGGAAAATGTATATTCTTAAGATATGAGATCTTATTCGATTATCTCGCTGTTGTACAACCGTGCAATCGAAGCACGAGCTGCCACTGTTCGAAAGAAATGGTATTTGACTGAAATACTGCCACCTAACCTCAATCACATGGACGGAAGAGGACGGATTTACACCTGACTCAAAAACTTACTTCATTCAAACCCATTTTTCATAATTATTTATTTAGAAAACAGAATATACAAATTAATGTTTTGTGTTTTTGAAGTTTTGTGTTCGATTCAATGAGCTCCGTTTATATTACGTTTAATATTATTTAATACACTCCCGACCACTCGGTGGAGGGTGATCTTTACTAACTTTTCGGAAATCCCTGTGAGTCTTTGTTATTATCTTTCCGCCGTGGCTACCTTCATATATTTGTACGTTCTTGTACTACCGTAGTTTAATACGTTCATGTACCTAGGCGTTAATTTTATGACTCTATTAATAGTTTGTTATGAAATATAAAAACACGTCATTGGACATAAACCGAGAAACAAATTCCTTCAACAGGGTAATTGTCAATACACTCTTTCTCTGCTGTGAATAGAAGTATTCAATTCAAAGGTTGGTTGAAGCTGGACAATGTCCTATTGAGGAAACGTTGCAGGCTCTTTACCCAGTAATATTCTTATGTAAACAACATTGCTTTTTCTTGAGCGTTGGTTTGTGGAACACATTTGAATTTCTTTTCATGTATTTGTTTCTGGGATATTTTCTGAAAATGGTACTATTGAGATGTGGTAGTCGCAAATAGTGAACGACAGTATTGTCTTCTGGCTAGTAGGACTATACAAAACAATTTTGGACTTACAAAGCAGTGTACAAAATTTGGTATTCTATGTTACGCAAATGACCGTTTTGAACACACGGAGTGTTGACATTGAATGCGAAATGCCGAATTGCAGAGTTCTCTATTTGAATACTTTTCTTCGTGTCATTGAACTTATATTGAGACTCTTTCTTTTAGTTGACACTTTGTCAAAGAATGAAAATTTAAAATTGTAGGGTTTTCATTAATGTCGGCTTAACACTGTAAGTTGATTACAACACGAAACCAACAAAACACGAGTTCCTCAACCAGATAAAACAAAGACTTACTGGTACTTGACTCTTCGCAGCTTGAATTCGAATTGAGTTGAAACAATGTTCGATTGAGGGAGAATTATTTTTTATGATGATGATGAGAAGTCGTTGACTCAGTAATGGCCACTCGCTATTCTATCCCCTGAGCGTGTTTGTAATTCTTTTCAATACGAAACTACCTGTTCACGTCAAAGTTTTGCCATACCAATATTAATAATGTGTCATTCCGTATAAACTAAGATCATTCCACATCTTGGCACTAGATTGACTGGTTAGTTATTCCAAGTATGTCAACGCCGTAATTCATTATTCCCGCAAGTGCAGTGCATGTTTTTATTGCGGGGTGCGCTGTTATCTTCCCCAGCTGGATGGCGAAAACTGGCGTCGATCTACACGTCGGCTTGCGGGGTTTTCCACATCCAGGTATTTCTCACCAGCCAGGCTCCTTCCCAGCCGGGACAAGCTCTAAGCTCTCGCCTGGATATATGTTGTAGAGGAGTGCAATGTAAGTGTTTGTAAGAAAGGGGTGAGGATGGGACAGAAGAGGAAGGAAATATCGCGCGCGGTCAATGGCCAATTTGTTTGGATACTGAACCGTCATTCGCCCAGTGTTGATCGGATAGACCACGGAATATACCGATCATAACTACCGAGCAGAGCAGCCGGCCGCTGGAATTCTCCTCCAGACAGCGTAGAGGCTGAATTCAACACAGATATCTAGGTAGTGTCGAAAATCCTGCCACAGTCGGGACTCGAACTCTACGAGCTTCTGATCAGAGTCGTTGCAATGACACCAATTGGCGCGCTGAGTTACCTAAGCCTGGTCGTTGCTACTAGAAGTCATAAGCTCCACATTCCGCAATTTTAAAACAAGTGCGATATCCCCAATTCTTATACTTCAAGTTTTTTCTTGAAACGGCCACTACTGATGCTGGTTCGGTGGTATAACGGTTAGAGTATTGAGCTGTTGTTCCGAAGTTCAAACTCGATCGATTGTTAGGGGCGAAAAAATGCTTCGTACGCCTTCCTTCAGGAGGGGAAGTAAAGCTGGCTGCCCCTTGTAGTAGATTTACTGCATGTCAAATAACCTAAAGCCTAAGAGAAGCCTCTGAGCTAAATTCAAGTTCGTCAGTTTCGTCGTCCGAGTGATACCTTCTTTCTCCGCTAGACACTGAAAGGAGCGTAATGAAATTTGCATGGTCAGACGGAATAGCGAGCCTAATTGCTAATGTCTCGCCACGAAAAATAAGGCCTTAGGAACAGCATTATCGACCTTCTGCGCACGCAGCAAGTTCAAGTTTCGCGTCACTTTTGTGCATCTGCGCATGCTTCGAAGATCGATAGTGCTGTTCGCTATAGCGTGCAAAACCTCTATTAATTTTTCCGTATTTGTGTGTTCGCTTCGAATGCGTTAGAGCAGATGTGACAAGATCTTCTACTGGCTGACAGTGGCACGCGTCGCAGCACCGTAGTATGCCATGAGCTTCTCTGCGCAACTGGCGTCGGGAAAGGGAACTATTAGTAACCCCGCCGTTTTACAATAGTGATGGCGTTGTCTCTTGCGTCGGGGTGATGAACTGCGTGGAGAGGCGATTTCGTCGCGGCACTCGTGCCACGGACTCCGGCTCGTGGCATCGACCTTGCCAACGCAGCGTTGGTGGCGGTGCGCAGGGTCGTGGCAGGCGCCGCGCAGCGCGGCGGGCCGGGTGGTGTGCCTGTCGGCGCTGCTGCTGGCCGTGGCCGTGTCGCAGTTCTTCTCGTCGGTGCTGGTCTCGCAGCTGGCCACGCGCTCCACCAGCCTGCCCTTCCAGTCGCTCGACGAGCTGGCGGCGCGCGGCGGCTACCAGGTCATCATGTTCAACACCTTCTCCGCCACGCGATACGTCCAGGTCAGACCCACATTGCTCTTCGTCTTCTGCTCCGACTTCAGGCAAGGAGCTCTATTCGAGTCGTAGATATTCTCTTGATTTTCATGGTAACCCTTCGATCGATTTTGCTGATTCATTTTTATTCGAAACCAACAAACTTACCGTTGCTCCCATTAAAAAATTCATCTAGCGCAAATATTATAATGCCTGTATTTTGAATTAGAATCTCATTTTGGTTGTGAATCAAATAACATGGCAAGCTTATCTGGGAATATGAATTCTATGAATTATTGTGTTAGTTTTGCGTTGTCAAGCAAATCTAATACAGAAATTAAAAACAATTTAAAATGGGTTTCACCTAAATTTAGTTGTAGGTTCTTTTATTGAATTCGAAAGTAATGTAAGTAATACAAAATTACAGTAGTACGTCAAAGTTCGAATTTACTTTTCGTTTAAATAAAAATTGGATAACTGCGTAGTGAAATTAAAAATTACATACATTTTTTTCAATAAATTAGTAAATATATTTGTTGAAAGCTTTTTAAGACATATTTTAAACACGAGGAAAATTTTAACAATTTCTCTTTATTTCGCCATTTTTTAAAAAATATCGACATTTATCGCAGGGCTTTGAAGGCTTGAATCTACTTCTAGATGTAGAAGATGTAAAAGAGTATAATGCCACGAAATGAAGCCATCCTTTTTTAAAATTTCGTGAGACAGAATTGCCGAAGTTTAAAATATACAAGGACGGTCAGCATTATTTGAACATGAAAAGTTAGGAGATGCACGGCGACAAATCACGTCCTATTGGGAAAATGGTCATAAACCTCGCAATAGAACTGCTCCAACCTTTTTTGGGATATGTCAACAAGAATTAAAATATTATGAATTAGGTAAAGTCATGTTTCGACTATTATTTTGGATTGTTTGTCTACGGCCTCGTGACGTTTTCTTTAACTGTACCAAAGAATGTATTTACAATAGATATATACCTTCAAACTGAATTGAATTGAATGAAATTGAAATAAGAATGAGGCTTTCATGTAAGGTTCTTATTCAATTATGAAAGTCGACATAGACCCCAGAGCGTCTGTACAGACCACTTTGAGAACCACTGGCCTTGACTAGTAAATATCTCAACTTTTCCATGGACTGTTAACTCACTTATATTTGCACGTTACGCAGAGAAGGATGTACGTCATCTTGAGCGACTGAGAAATGAGATCGAACATGTGACATGGTGCTTATTACTTGTATTCCCTTTAAAAGTAAACTCCATTTTTTTCCTCAGAAAACCAGTTTTTGATTGTTCTGAGCCTATCAAATAACCGTGATTCTCGTTAGTTCTACGCACAGGGATATAAACAGTCAACTTTAATTAATTTTTGCAATAAATGTTTATAAACTTCGTTGTGAATTGCAATGCAATTCGATCTATTTTACTTCGTAGTAAATCCTTCTTCTTTTGATAAATATTTACATACGACAATCGCAAAATCGGTCACGTCACACATAATATCTAAAGTGTTCAGATAATTCATGAACTACCGTGCGTCTTTACCTGGTGAAAGAGAGAAGGTCCTCATAATTCCTATCTAGCCAGTCAACCCGTTTTGTTCCAGAAGTTGAGATAAATATTATGCATAATACCGACGTACTATGAAAAAGGCATCGTCTTTCTTTCCTAGATATGGTTATATCTAGGAAATAACCATATCTTGGAAATTATTTTATATAAATTGTGTATTTTTAGGAAACATAAGCTAATAATTATTTTTATTTGCATGGTCTTTTTCACTTAACCTTCACGAAACACAGACGAAAGCCTAGTAAAGTAGAGAAGGAAGACGAGAACAAGATAATGACTGGTGTTAACTGGAACCGTAACACGCTAACCCAAAAAGGTGCTAAATGGAGAGCTTTCTCTCACAAGAATCCTTCAATTGTGACTACCTCTTGGGCGAGAAAGCAGAAAATATAGTTTACAGGTCTATATTGTTTGGTTCATTTTCCGACTCAGGAGCTTCATTATGAAGAATGCAGCTCTTCTAGCTATTATGTTCGCTTCCGGCTACTGTTCATGAGTAGTCAATAAGACATGATAAAAAGATGGAATTGTTTGCAACAAAAGGCTCTTTTTTCTTCTTCTTACTGGCTCAGCATTTTACATATCGTTATAATATTTTATCTTCAGCACGCAGGGATGATTATATAAGCATTAGTTTGCCTCCCTGCTGAGTTCTAGTTCCATTAATTCAATCTTTCATCTTCCGCACAGGTATTGGACGATAGACAGGACATGTCAATACCGACTTTTGGGAATGGATTTTAATGACGAGACAGATTGATTTCGTAGCTCTACTAACAATTAGTAATAACTTCTGTACGGAACGACGTGTATCATTCTGATCTTCTAAAACCTTACATCAGAATTAAAAGTGTTTGATATTGAAATTACACTTTTAAATGGCGATGCTCTCTTACATGCAATTATGTTATTGGAGGTGATTTGCTAACGCCCTTAACGCCCAGATAATTATGTCCTAATAGAGTTGTTGAATATTAGAACAAGCAAATAATAGACTTGAGAGTTCGAATTCCTGTTAAGAAATGATTGTTTCAACTTGTGATTGTGGCCGCGAAATACCATTATAAACCACAATATATCTCTCACATTTGCCTTGAGAAGTCACGGAACACTTTCTCAGCCTGTTTAATTGTGGAGAATCTACGCAATATTCGTATCTCTCACATTTGCCTTGAGAAGTCAAGTAACACTTTCTCAGACTGAAGTTTAATTATGGGGAATCTACGCAACATTCGTATTTAATTTAATGAAATATGTTAACGTAATACGCGTAAATGAAAGTTTTTACAAATAGTTTTTCCAACCGCACAGCGAATAGGGTTCAAAACCTAGCATACAATAGATATGAATTGAATGAGATTAGTGAATTTTGTGCGAAACGAAGAGATATGTTCACAATGGTGTCAAATAGAAAGTCGTGGGCCTACCAATGTCAGTTACGTGATGAACAGCTTCAGGAATGCTTCGTATTCGTCGCCTAAGACCGAACGTGTAGCGTAAGAACGAACTACTCGTTAACTTCGACACGTGTAGCGAAGTGTGAGGTGTTCAGCAAAATAGTGGCCTACTTTAGATTACCGGGAGAGGTAGCTCAGGGCATCAGCTGATGTCACTGCAGTGCCTCTGACCGGGATTCCTAGGTTCGTGGTTTGATGTGCCTGCGTTAAGAGTTCATGCTGAGCGAGGTCACCGCGCAATTATTTCTAGGGATGTACGGTCTTCCAGGTAATGCGCCTTTAAGAAAATGCATTTATAATACTTTTAGAAATAACTCCAGTACATACGAGCAGACGAAATTGTCTTGTTAGTTGCCAACATCCTGTTTGGTAAATAGCAATATAAGAATAATATTTCAATAAGCAATCTTTTTGTTTTGGCATTCAAATGTTTAAGCAGTTTTTGTTCTGGGGTTAACTGTTTAAGCAGGCTTCACTCTGCCAAACCACAAAGTATCCCATATAATGAACTAAATAATCTTTTATTTCATAATTCTCTGAAATAAAGCCTGTTTTCTCCAATTGAAGAGCAAAATCTGGTTCCGGATGTGGCTCTAGACGAAAAAAAAGCGAGCTGACCGCGTTGTGTCTCAGCAAAGCGTGTGCTCATATTATTATTTACCAGTTTATTGCTTTGCGGGAGGACGACCTAGTGGACATGTACCGCATCCGGAATCTCATCTCGTTCGTCAAGTCTATTTGGCACGGCTTGAGCACTGAGATATGATGATGAATTTGTATGACTATGACTTAATAATGGGTGGTGTGTTGAGTAAGGAGCATGAGATGCAGTATGTCTTGGCAGGAGCGAAGTGGGAACCACGGGATAACTTGACACCAAATCGATCTGTTAACAATAAATTTGTTAACAATAACTTTTTTATTTAATGTCAAATTTTTCAAACTAACAGACGGTCTTGCGATGGATTGAAACCTGTCTCTCATCTTTGCTGAGCTGTTTGTGGATTTGACTCTGTTCTATTTAATAATGCCAATCCACTTATAAAGAATATCCAATATTGTTATAGATATGTCGATGTCATTTTCTTTTGGACAGGTGCCTTAAGGAAACTACTCCAATTTCTTGAATTTACGAGTTCTTTTCATTAAAAATTCAGTTTAAAATAGAAATAGGAATGGACGAAACCATTAATTTTCTTGACCATACAAAAAAAAACAACATAAATTCAAGGTTTTTAGAAACCCCATCCAAACTGTCTTAGTCATCCCTTCAGATTCCATTCACACCTTAAAACATTAACTTCCTGCCTTTCACTCTTGGTTACAAAGACTGTTCATGTCACAAAATGAATTTCATAAAGAAATTTCCATTATAGAAACAATAGCCATTAATAATGAATACAATCCAAAGTAATAAACAAGCTGATTACATGTAAAGAAAATAAAATATTATTCAAATAGATTTTTCTTTTGAGTCTTTCTGATGAAAACAAAAAAAATGCCTCATTTGTATCCCCTTTATTGGTAATGTGTCTTAACGTTTGAACCAATAACTTCAAAAAATAGATAATATTCAAATCTGTTACAAAAATAGTATGAAACTAGCTGGTACCCGGCGCGTTGCTGCCGCAGAAGAATAATTGAGGAAATAATCCTCTCCCTCCTCTCTTTCTTTTTCTCTTTTTCCTCCTCTCTCATTTTCCCCACTCTCTCTCTTTTCCATCTGTTTCTTTTCCCCCTCTGTGTCTCTTTCTCCCTCTATCTCTTTTCCCTCTCTGTGTATCTTCTTTCCCCACTCTCTAACTCTTTTCCCGCTCTCTCATTCCTCCCTATCTCATTCCACCTCTCTCTTTCCCTCTCTATTCCCCTCTCCCTATTTTCCCTCTTTCATTATTTTTCCTCTATTTTCCTTCTTTTTCACTATTTTCCCTTTCTTTCTCTATTTCCTTCTCTTTTTTCCTTTAATTATTTTCCATTTCTTTCTCTATTTCCTCATCTCTTATTTTTCATCTCTCTCTTCCCTGTATCTTTTTCACTTTCCTGTCATCAATTTGCGCCGCCTGCTCCTTGTGTTCTCCTCGACCTCGCCCCACAGCACACAGCAACGCCCAGCAACAATGAAGCTCACGTGGATTGGGAATTGCATTTAACTGAAACGCTTTCATGTGCTCTAGCACCATCTAGTGGAGTTACAATAATTGTACTATGCCTGTGTTCTTTCCGCAAGTGCAAGCAATATGTTGTCACATTTTTATCGCAATTGGATGCTGCGGCGGCAACGCATTAAGCACGAACCAACAAACATTGATTTTTATATATTAGATTAATTTTCTGTATAATAGTTTTTCTAGCTTATGAAGAACCCCGCATTGCCGGGGTATTTATCATAATTTTGTATTAAACATAAAATGAAATTCCATCTATTCCGGCCCTGTGGCAGAGTCTACTCCTATCTATTCTACTGTGTATTCCCTCCACGCTATCACGCCTCTCTGCCTTGCTCCAATTTGGAAAAAAACTTCTACACACTACAGCACTTCTCACGAAAAAATATTTAAATTTTAGTCCTATTGGGGTTCCGGCTCCCAAACTCCTTTCTCTTTATAACTAAAAATAATAAACAAATCTAAAGTAAAAAATTAAATGCATGTACTTACGTTATTCTGTTTGTGGAATTTTATGTATTATATACCAAAACTTACAATAACTTGACACATTATAAATCTTACTCTTTTTCATATTTTTTCTTCGTATTTATATAGAAAAGTTTGAAGTTGATCTTGCCGCCTTAATCGACGGTTAGAAATAATTAAAGTAATTTTAATTGGAGTCTAGTACCTGTTTTAGGATCCTTGATAAATTGTGGCTGACCAAAAGGAGCCATTAACCACTTATGCGATTATAATATCTCCAAAAGTCCGAGATCACAGTGAATCTCGGCTTGACAACACTTTTTCTCTTATTTAAAATAACAACCTTTAAAACCAGCGTTGTCACACATTAAATTCCACCAAATACCCATTTACCAATACTATTTTACTTTAATTGTACTGCCGTTTTACTAAAAACTGTATTAATGCCGAACTGTCATGAATTTAACCGTTCCTTCAGCACCCAAAGGTTCTCTCTATATATTAAAACACTTCTCTGAAGCATCCATTCCTCCATCAGTTTCAGAATAACACGTAAATCGCACTGTCGCTCGCTTAACCTGCAAATACGTAATAGTTATGCTTCATTTACTACAATTAAACATATGTGCATATATACCTTTTTACGGCAATGTTAATCACATTCATCGTAAAATGATATCTTCCAAACATTGTCTCTTGTACACTTAATGCACTCACGTCTACACTCAATTAAAATCAATATTCAAGTTACTTTTCTAAATAAAGCGAAAAAAAACTATTACTATTACACTAAAACAAATATTTATGGTTAGACAACTGACTGTGAAAAATAAACAAACAGTTCTCTAAATACACAATCCTTTACATTGATGAAAATAATAGAAGATCTCAGACCTCATCCTCTGATGGCGCGCAGCTAAACTATTGACATTGATCCACTATTGAATCTGTGATGTAAAGCGAGGCGAAAAATGTCCGGAAAAGTAATTATTTTGTGAATATAGTAAGGTTTGCGATTGTAAATCATAGCCTATGTTACTCCAGACCTTTAAAGGAAGCTAATACAAAAGTTTCATTAGTATTGGTTCAGTAGATTCAGAGATTATCGCGTTCGTAAGTCAGTGCAGTTCTGTCTTTATATATTAGTATAGAAGTATAGATTATGGACAATACTTTCCCGAACCAAAGACCCTATAAAAACAAAGATAATAATGGAGTGTAAATTTTAAAGTGTAATGATTGAAATGAAACTTACGAAGGACAGACAGGAAGAAAATTTATTCATTAAGTCATTGACCATATTAGTGCTTGGAAACAAAACCAAGGAAATTCAACATTTGACTCACACCTTATTGAATATAACCATTCTTTTGACCCAGACAAACATTTTCAAATTTGCATATTCAAAATAAAGGATCTAAATTAAATATTTTAGAAAATTTATAAATAACAAGATTACTAAAAAATTCTTCGATTATTTGCCTAAATGAACAAACATGTACAATTTAGCGTGCTCATGAATTTATTCACTTCTTTTCCCTCCACCCCACGCTAAACCATAAACAAAGTGGCTACTCCATTTAATATGGATGAAGAATTACGCTAACCTCAATCTGTAGATATTTTACCACATAACCTGAGTAAATATTATCTTCACTGGAATCAATCATTTTTAATTTAAAATACATTGTATTAATTTACCATTTTCCATGTTTTAGATAATAATGTTATTGGTTTTGTGCCACTGAAGTTGGAAAATCCACCGAAACTAGCTTGGTGTAATGTGTTAAATACACTATTTGTACTTTATTCATTGTGGTCTTATTACCCTATACCTATAATTACAATAGGTTGTTTCACGGAGCAACCTGAATTTGAATCCCGCTACTCAAAGGTGGGTGCAAGTACCCGTAAACTGCTTATTGAAGTCCAGTATGAGGCATGTTTTTGTTATCACTTTCTGACCTGGATGGCTTATCAGACCAACAAACATCATATATTCCTTTCATAACCATTTTCTTCCTCCATACATCCCTTTATGATCACTTTCATATATGACTGCATATCATATCCGGCTCGAACATAATATTCCTTAGCCCATCAAGACATACTCGTGAGTGAGAAATAAATAAAAATAAAGGGACAAAGGAAATTTTCTTTGAATTTATTTCTTTGTTGTAAAAGATAGCTCGTGATAGTGTGTCGTGCCAATTAGTTGGGGTAATCTATGTTTATCAGTAATTTTAGGATATTTATAGGAAAACATTTTCATTGTTTGGAGATATATGAAAACTGTATTAATATATTTTAGATATTATAATACAGGGTTCAAACATATCGAAATATATCCACCAAAAACGTAAAATGAAATCTTATCATTCTGAGGTCGCGATATGTTGAGCCTTTATTTTGGTAGCTATCACGTGGAATAAATTGTAAAACATTTTTACTGATATTTATTGTAATTCCTTTGACGCCACTTGTGCTTAGACGTCCCTCGCCTACGTGCTGACGCACTTGTTCATTCAGCAGGGACAGTTTAACATAGAGGCACATGTGGCACGTGCCAATGTCCCACGCTAATGTGGACTTCGCGCTGATTTCGAGTGACAAAAAAGTTGTTTTTTTTTGTGTGTACGACCTGAGAACTAAGTAAGTAGATATTGGCAATCTTTTCTGATTAATCTATACTTTTTTCTATTTTGAACGAATGATCAAGGCTGATGATTTGAGAATCGACGAACGTGATAATGTGAAAAAATGTATTACGCTAGGCATTACTTGGACAAATACCGGTAGCAGCCAACAAAAAGGCAACGTCTTAAGGCCAGCGTTCCAGTGATTGGGAAGTCGCATGTTTGGTCCGGTCAAGATCCAAGAAATTTACTTTCTGTTTCACATCGGTAGGTTTGTGGCATCTGTAGGAATGATATTCGTAGTCGGATTGCTCTAGTTAGTGATATCCTTTGTTTCCCCGATTTCTTCCAGGTGAATGCCGGAGTAGCGCTTTCGCGCCTGATCCTTCTGTATCCCATTCTTATTCATCGTTAAGTCCGAGCGAGCCATCATCCACAACTCAGAAAATACCTAGTCCCATTACTCATAAAATCTTTGACAAGTGTCAAAGTACCGGGAAGCAGCGAAAACATGAGTCCCCAACGTACTGACAGTCTCTTGTGACAGAAAAAATGTAGATAAATAATAATTTGGTTGTTTAGTGTCTCAGAATAAATGTAACAAACTTTCAGGTCGTGTAGGTGGATCGAAGACGATAATTTTTTGCCGAAAACACATGGTGGTAAACATAATTTGATTGATAGACAGGTCATCATGTTTTGGTCTATCGCAGGTCAAGTTCTGACGCGATCAAAATATTTCGCGTATCCTTGCAAGACAATTTGCCTACCAATCAGGAGCAAACATCACATATGTAGCTTCGTTAAATGGAATTTTGCAGCATATTTTCATTGGCAACAAGTTATCATCTTCGATCTCTACATGTCCTGAAAGTTTGTAACATTCATTATGAGACGCTCCAAATTACCAAATGATTATTTATTTTTGTTCCTTTTATCCCATCTTCGATCGTTATATATACTACAACAGGCATGTCAAACTGCGCCTGCACGAGCTACTTGCCCGTGCGCTGGGGAGCCCGGCGCTCCCTACGGGCACGGCAACTTCCCCTCGGTCCGCACTCATTTCCCCTTAAAATCCACAAACGGGTGTTCATGCGCAAACTGAAGCGGCGCGAGGCGGTGCCTTGATACGAAAATATGTTTGCCAGACTTTTTTCTATCAAATAACGAGTACTTTTTTATGTTTATATTCTTCACTACTTATTACTATTTGATGTCAACTTTCTTACTAAAGTCTCCTTATATAAAAATCTTTGCTAAGTGTTAGGTATATGTTTGGATGGTGAATTTCTTTCCTTGTTTTCGTTTTGTGTTCGTTTCGTTATTAACCTATTCAGTCATTTATTGCATTTAGCAATAATGTGAAATAAATTAACAAATCTCTATAAGTTCACAATTCTCGCTAATGGACGAACAGCGCTTTTAACAGACAAGGAATATTTGTCTGTTAAACTTTTAACCTGAACCCAGAACGTTTATGCTTTTATTTCACTCTTATGTAAACAGAATTACAAAATCATGATTCTTTTGATTAATTTTTTTTAAATTTTACTCTTAATTGAGAATTTGCAATTGGAGTTGTACGTTATTTCATTTTAATGGATAATTTATTAGACTTAAAGATAAAATTAATATAGCTAAACTTGTGGTAATAACTATTAACTTGTCCCAAAGACTGCCATGACCAAGGTATCCAATGACATAGCACCACTCCGGAGGAATTTGTATAATCCCTAGTTTCTAAATCTAGCGCCAAATTCTCTGGAAACAGTGCTCGCAAGCACTAGGTAAGCTTGTTACACATGCGTGTCATAGATATTTGTAATATTTATTCAGAGACATTCCGTAGAACCAAATTATTATTTATTTGTATTCCTATCTTCGACCCCCACTTACCCTAGAAATTTGTAACATTTATTCTGAGACGCTTCATAATCCAAATTATTATTTGTATTCCTTTATTCCTGTCTTCAACCCCTAGATATCCTAGAAATTTGTAACATTTATTCTGAGACACTTCATACATCCAAATAATTATTTGTATTACTTTATTCCTGTCTTAACCCCTCGATATCCTAGAAATTTGTAACATTGATTCTGTGACACTCCATACAACCAAATTATTATTTGTATTCCTTTATTCCTGTCTTCAACCCCTAGATACCCTAGAAGTTTGTAACATTTATCCTCCGCGGTTGCAAAGTGCGTGTCGCGCGGGCGGCGCCGGTGCGCAGTCGTCCTCGGACGGGGTGCTGGCGCGGCTGCGGCGCTGCTGCGGGGCGGGCGCGGCGCGCAACCTGGAGAGCGCGCTGCCCGGCGCGGTGCGGCGAATCTGCTCGGAGCGCGCCCGTGCTCTTCTCGCCGCGCGTCTACCTGTCGCAGCTGCGCGCCGACCCGGCCAGCGCGCCCTGCCCAGCTCGTCGCGCCGCCCGTCGGCTACTACCGCGCCACCGCCGGCTTCGTCGTGCGCATCGGGTTCCCGTACTTGCCCGAGTTCAATTACATGTGAGTTGGCACAAGGGAATGCGGCCGCGAGAGACACGCAAACCTGACAGCAATTGATGGGATTTTGTTTGATGGTGGTTGACGTTTCGGAGTGTTACACACCGCTTCATGATTGTTTGATCCTTCATAATGCACTACCATTCTCTTCATTATACTGTATGGCCGTTATAATGTATGCCCAATATGGTACAATACATCTGCCACAAGTAAAAGAAATACAAACATTCCATAACAAAATCCTACGAATGTCTGTAAATACTACTTGGTTCATTAGAAACACTCGAATACATTCAGAATTAAAAATAGAAACTATCCGTCAAACAGTACTCAAATTGCTTTTCTATTTCTATAATATACCAGCAACTTCTCATTCAAAGACTGGTTCATCCGCAACCACCACACCACCACCACCACCACCACAACAACAACAACAACAACAAGAATCAAAAATAGATTCCCTGTAATAAATATTTAATTCAATTTGCTGACCCTCCATAAATCATTGAAAAACAAGAACAAGCAATAAAATTTAAAGCAAACAATTATGGTGGAAAGACACCAAACAACAATTAGGAAGTTGTAGGATTCTCTTTTTTTTCTATTTAACGAAACGAATGATTGTAATTTAGGAATGTTACCTTTTTGTACGCTTAAGAATGCAATGTATTTTTTTATTAATGCATCTTTTGTATGTATGTGTGGATATTGTTATGAAATTTAAAACAAGTTCGTGTAAAGCAAAATTGCTGATGTGCATAAATAAATAAATAAATAAAAACACAAAATAAAATATATTCGGCTTAATCTAGACGAGGGCTATCAAATGTTATGGGCGAATAATCATCATTCGTATTCCTTCGGAACGAAAATAAAGTCGTTTATTCCAAGTCGCTGATAAAAGTCGTAGTAAAATATCGGCACGTCTATGCAACACTTTTGAGCTAAATGGTAGACATGCTCATTGCTTTACTGATATCCTGTGCCATAATTAAAGACACTGTGGCACATGCCTGCTCACCATTTTTGTGTTGTATGATTGGATGAATCACGGCCAAGGCCAGAAAGTACCGTTTTGGATTGTATCATTAATTGAAAATGGAAAGATGGGTAATAATAACATCAAAAATCTTATAATAGAAAACAAGCAGTCTTCACTCTAATTGTATACAAGAAACTGATTGAATACAGGCATACTTGAGCAAATGTACGGTACGAGTCATTTAAAGATTTCGTTCGATCCATTATAAGTTTCATGAAATCCCAACTAAACCGCTTGGAAACTTTGGAAGAATGTTCAGTTCTTCAGCCTTGCCCTAACGGTGTCATTTGCCTTTAATATCTTACACGACTAATGAAATGGATGAGTATAATAGAGTTCTCTGAGAAATAGCTGGAAAATGGTCACGTAATTTTGTTTCCTTTTGACTTTGAAACAAGTTCGCTTATCGAGTTCTATTGATTGATGAAGTTTCATTCAAATTGTTCCTTTCAACTCCATTTTTATTCTTTGAGAAACTTCAAACTTCGTCATCAAAGAGGAAAAAATGGTTATTTTTTCTGTCAAAATGATTTAACCATATATTCTCGCACCATTGTAAATAAGTAACAATAGGAAAACATGTACTCTCGTAAATAATTAAAAATGTAATCTCGCTCCATTGTAAATAAAGAACGACAATCTTGTGAATATTTTAAATAATTAATTGTATTTGAAGAATGTGTCATAACAGTGAAAAATCAATGCTTTTTATGCTAAAATGCTAAAGTTTCCCGAAAACTAACCGAAGACATTGTATCCTATAAATTACGATAGAAATCTAAGACGCCTAGAGGTTGCTAACTCCTTACTTGTTTTTTCTTTTACATCCTTTTTTGTATTTCATTCATTACTTCGGTTTTGTAATACATTTCTTACCATTGTGATCATAAATATTTTTGCTTAGCTTTCCACTTAGAATGGTTTATGATTTTATAACATTTTCTGGATATTTGTGGAACCTGATTTCACGATCAACAACTTATTTTTCTCAACTGATCCCATATATTCCTGCGATATCTGAATTTTTTGTTGTTCGCGCGTGAATAAGCGATACCACTTTCTTTCAGAGAAATCTTGTCAAATTACTTCCCTCTCGGGTTCTGCCATCGTAAACTAACACCATGTTTGCAATAAAACAAGACTACGTGAAATATTTTTACTTCAATTATGTTTGGTATGCGAAATGGAAGAGATTTTATTCATCTCGTTTGTACATTTTGTTTTTTATGATTTCACTCAAAATAGTGCCTATTCATTTCTCATAAATTTGTCTCTAATGATATTAATGATGCTTTGTTTTTTTATGAAGTGCCCAAATGTTCCTGCTCAAAAACATAGAATTACTCTTTTGCTCCTTGCTTTCTCTGCGCTACTTTTCTGTTCTGAAACTTTTTTTCATACTTTCGCCTTCTGTCTGACATTAAGTCTCGTTCCAGTTTTCTTTTTCTGATAGAACATAGTGACGAAGATGATCAAGCGCATCTGTCGAGACTTGTGTCAAATAAATGCACTGTTGTAATTCACTTAAACAGTCATTTGCCATCATGAAAATTCTCTATAATAGGTAGTATTAATGTAAAAATCATTGTTGCTTCTCAAAACTATTTTTAAAGCGAACGTTTATTTCGTATTAGATACTGAATAATTGATATACTCGTTTTAAAATACCGTCAAAAGATGTCAAAGTGATCAGCACACACCTTAACTGGGTCAACGAACTAGTCCTGACTTAAAGAATGTGGATTTTAGTACACGAAGTTTTTGAAAAGGTTTCAGACAATTTTCTGGTCAGTCGTTGGTATAAAGCGCTTCCCTTCCTTCCTATTCCTTACACCCTCTAACCTCTCTAAACACACTCATGCATGCATGCATGCATGCATGCATGCATGCATGCATGCATGCATGCATGCATACACACACGTTTACACACAAACATAAAAACACACATATTAATATACACAAATACACTCAGGCACACGCGACATACACTCATACACTTGCAGACGCAATACATAAACCAGACGCACACGCCAGGAAACCATTCCGAGAGTTCACACAGGACGGGGCCGGTGTCCCTTCGAAGAACGAACGGGTTGTGGAGGAGAAAACCGTAAGCTGGTGCGAATGCACCGGTGTCAGATGGTGGGGAACTGGTCGGGGTCACAGCGCTACCCGTCACACAACTTCCTTCTACATTCTATACATTGAAAACAATGAAGGTTTTTGTTTAGAAAGTAACTTGAGCTTTATACTCAACCATGTTTCGTGACTTTTTCTTTACATAAAAGGTAGTGGGGTCCAGTTGTGTAATCGTTTGCTCTTATTAACATGTTCTTGTTAAAGCATTAGATTTTAATAATAATTGGAGGTTAGAATGAACGCTATCTGCGTCATTTGTACATTACGTCATTTTCAAGACCAACTACAATACAATTACAATTCAATACAAGGATATCTTTGCGTCATGAGGTTAAAATTAACGAAGCAAAGATAGCGAGTATTTTAAGTTTGAAAGTTGACTGATTTTAAATGGAAATGTTAGCGGGTGTGTATAAATAAATGTATATCCTTCAATCGTCTGACACCTTCACAAAAGTATTTCAGTAGTTATAATTACAAGTAATTATAAGCATTACGTTCTTGAGTTTAGGTGGATAATAGGATATACTACAATAGTCATCTGCAACATACACGTACAGATCTAGGCAAAAATACATTTTAATTACATTTTCAGAAATCTGTTTAACAGCCGTCGTTAGCGGAATTGCATAACTACGCTCCTGAAGGCACGCAAGTTAAGCAATTCGAGACATCACGTGTTCCCGGATCGATAACCGCCTGGGAACCCCGGTTACAATCGGCGCCGCGCCCCTTGTCACAGGAAGCATCGTCTGATTGCGGCTTTACGAAACAAACGACAAATAACTTACCGGAGGACTACGACGATGTAGTATATTCGCTCAATGCCCAAAGAGGTCTAAAGAGACGTTGCGGTAAAGACGTAACGAATTAAAAACACAACGAAAACAATGTTTGTTCACAAAGACCAGTGATTGTATCGTCCAAGAAGTTTTATACACACCTCATTTCAATAGACTTAGAGAATAAATGCTGAACGAAATAAAACGTTATATTTGGTTTTATATTTTCCGTAAAGTGCATATGTAGTACATTTCGCTTGTGACGTTTTTCTAGTTCTTTGTGGGCGATGTAATCATGGGAGTTCAGCTAGTTCCAATTTATTCTGTATGGAGGTTTCAGTACCGTTATATCAGAACAAACAATGAGCCCTCAAAAACAGTTATTAAATCTTCTGAAATTGCCGTGAAAGAATAAAATAAAAGTACGCAATTGATATGATTCATATTAGTTTTTCCTTAACGGGGAAAAATCAGTTCTCGGAAGTTTTCAGTCATTCTGTTTTCTTCAAGGGGTCACGCACATTCGCCTGCATTGCGTGCAAGAGACGAGAGGACGGGAAACCATGGCAAAAGGGTGAGAGGGGAAGGCCCTTCACTCCAAGGTTCTCCGCTTATGGCAGATTATGTTTCTAAAATAGTAAATCTAAATAGTAAACATTAACCGTTAACTGGTGATGTGCCTTCAACTTCTCTTACTGGTGACGTGCGGTCTGTGAGACCCCAAAAGTTTTAGGCAGATTTCATGTTGACTAGACAATCCTTTTTCACGTTAACAATGCTATAATAAACAAGAAAATAAAAGGATTTGTCATTAATATGTAAAATGAAAATAATATAATTATTTATTACTCGTCGAGTAAATTTCTGGCTATAATTTGTTCCATACTGTTTCTTCATTATTAATTATCTTAAGAACTCGTAGAATGATTTGAAATATTATTCATAACATTAAAAACCTTAATTTAAATACGATAATGCATTGTTACACGAAAATTATCCATTAATAAAACAATTGCAATGCACATTCCCTGTCGGAAGAAAAAGTCCTACTCCTGGTGATGTGAGATCTGCTCCGAAACTTCAACTGGCCCTCAAAGGCGAACGACTGTCACTGGATCCGCTGCCCCGCGTGTGAGTATAGTTTAGAAAGAGATAGGAAGGTACTATAAAGGAAAAGGCTGATTTTAAGGACAGGGTTCGGCTCACGGCGCACGGTTCACTTGCGCATGGTTCACTCGCGCGGACCACGAGAACGAATCACTCCGGGAGCACTGCTTGCATTGTGCATTGTGCGGTGTGGTGCGAATGTGTAATGGAGAATTACAATGGTTAAATGCAATAAAATGCGTTGCATGCATAATGTTAAATGCATAAAATGCGTTGGTAATTATGCGTTGGACAGACTCAAGGATGTTTTATGTTAACGCGAGGGCCGAAGGCCCGAGCCTCGACCTCAACTTGGACACGGGTAGCGAAGCGTCACGATTCTACACGAAAATGCGTTGGCCACGTGCCGTGGCACACTGTGGCGGCGCGCGACGTGATCGTTCGGAACGAATCGTGCGCGTCAATAGGAGCCGAACCCTGTTCCCCTTAAAAAATCTACCAGGAAAAACTTATCGTGGAGACGTCGTCGTAGTACCGAATCGGGTACCGCAGTCGCGGATCGTCGAGTCGGGGCTGACGGGAGCCACGCTGATCTCTGCGTGTAAGATAATACAAAATTCCCTCTTGCTTCTTTTCCTGTCCGCGTGTGCTGTGCATCGCGGCATTGAGCCACTCTAAAGCTTAGCAGCGCCCAGAAACCAATTCAACCAAAATATATCCAAAATTTTAGGCTAATTTATAGGCAAATTAATGGCTCTATTTCCGAATTTAGGCTCCTACTGGATGTTCCGAATATCGTGGCGTGCTAGCTTTAGACTAAAGCTAGCAGCGCCCACCCAGAATCTATGTCTCAAAATCAATTGTAAAATCTGGAAACCCATCCCAAACAAAAAAAAATTAAGATAAATTTTAGGCTCTTGGAAAAAAAATTATCCCCGCCTTCAAATCAAAAATCAGGGCTTGTACAAAAGCGAAACAATTAACATTGGTTTCTTACGGGTGAAATAAACACCAAAATCAAAAAACCTTAGGAAAAATCTGAAACCACTCCCAAAATTTAAGAATAAATTTTAGGCTCTTGGAAAAAAAATCAACCCCGCCTTCCAATCCCAAAATTCAGGGCTGTACAAAGCGAAATACTTAACATTTTTGGTTCTTACGGGTGAAATAACACCAAATCAAAAACCCTTATGAAAAAATTCGAAACCCCCTTCCAAATAAGTTAAGAATAATTTTAGGCTCTTGGAAAAAAATCGTTCCCCGCCTTCAAAATCCAAAAATCAGGGCTGTACAAAGCGAAACAATTAACATTGGTTCTTAGGGTGAAATAAACCACCAAAAATCAAAAAACCTAGGAAAAAATCTGAAACCCCCTCCCAAAAGTTAAGAATAATATTTAGGGCTCTTGGACAAAAAAAATTATCCCCGCCTTCAAATCTAACAAATCAGGGCTTGTACAAGGAAACAATTAACATTGGTTCTACGGGGAAATAACACCAAATCAAAAAACCTTAGGAAAATCTGAAACCCTCCCAAAGTTAAGAAGAATTTAGGCTCTGGAAAAAAATCATTCCCCGCCTCAAATTCCAAAATCAGGGCTGACTGCTACAAAGCGAAACAATTACATGGTTCTTACGGGTTGAAATAACACCCCAAAATCAAAGAAAACCTTAGGAAAAATCTGAAACTCTCCCAAAGTTTAAGAATAAGTAGGCTCTTGGAAAAAAAAAAATCAAACCCCGCTTCAAATACAAAAATCAGGGCTTGTACAAAAGGCGAAACAATTAACATTGGTTCTTACGGGTGAAATAACACCAAAATCAAAAAACTTAGGAAAAAAAATTCGAAACCACTTCCAAAAGTCAGAATAATTGCTAGGCGCTTGAAAAAAATCGTCCCCGCCTCAATTCCAAAAATCAGGGCTGTAACAAAGCGAAACAATTAACATGGTTCTTACGCGGGGCGAATAAACACCAAAATCCAAAAAACATTATGAAAAATTCGAAACCACTCCCAAAAAAGTTAAGAATAATTTAGGCCTCTTGGAAAAAAATCGTCCCCGCCTTCAAATTCTAAAACTCAGGCTACAAAGTGGAAACAATTAAACAATTGGCTACTGGTGAATAGGGTATGTTATTCCTAACGGGAATGTTCCAATTTTTGGACCAGGAGAAGAGAGAAGGGCCAGAACAGAATATTTGGAGTTTTAATAGAAGTCTCTTAATGTGTGGAATTGAAGTTCAATTTTCAGACAGCTAGTCGTTTTAGGTCAGGGTATAAGAACTCAAATATTGAATATCGAAAAAAAAGTGGGTGTGTTGATTAATATTCTATTTTTTTTAGTCAGGAAACGATGCAAGCCCAAAAATTTGAGATTGGCCAATGATATGTATGTATGAGCAATGCTAATAATCCCATTTGAATTAGTAAAGTAGTAAGAGATTATTTGTGAAGAAATGAAAAATTAATCGAAAGGCATGTTGTAGTTCTCACGAGAATTTCCCATTTTTGGAAAAGAAAGAGAGAAGCCCCAAAATTATTGTGGGTATAATACTATTCCCTATATTGTGTGGAATATGACGTTCAATTTTCGGAAACTAAGTCGTTGTAGTTCAGGTGTTATAAGAACTCAAATATTGAATATCGAAAAAAGTGAGTGTGTTTTTTTTTATTAATGTTCTATTTTTTCAGTCAGAACGGTGCTAGCCCAAAATAGTTTGAGGTTAGCATATTAATAGGTAATAAATGGGCAATTGCTAAGAAATTTCTCATTTGAATTAGTAAAGTATTTCAGAGATTATTTTGTGAGGAATGAAAAATTAATCGAAAGGTATGTTGTAGTTCTCACGAGAAGATTCCATTTTTTTGGAAATGAAAGAGAGAAGCCCAAAATTATTTGTGAGTATAACCATATTTCTTATTATGTGTTGTATGTCACGCGCCTTTCCAAGGAGCCAAATCCTTGTAGTTCAGGTTTTATAACAACGGAAATATTAAATGTTGGAAAAGAATTAGGAAAGTTTTTAGTAATATTAATTTTTCCAATAAGAACGGCTCTAGCCCACAAAATTATTTGAAATTGTGCTATTAATAGATAATGTATGAGCAATCGTTAATAAATTTTCTCATTTAAATTAGTAAAGTATTTCAGCAATTTTTAGTGAGGAATGAAAAATTAGTAAAAAGGTATATTCTAGTTCTCACGAGTTTTTTTTCCATTTTTTTGGAAAAGAAAGAGAGAAGCCAAAATCATTTGTTAGTATATCTGTATTTCGTATCATGTGTTGTATATGGCCTTCAATTTCCAGGAGCCAATCGTTGTAATTCAGGTGTTATAAGAACGCAAATGTTGAATATCGAAAAAAAATTGGGTGTGTTTTGATGAATATTCCAAATTTTTCCAATAAGAAACGGTGCTAGCCCAAAATTATTTGAGATGGCATCTTGATAGGTAATGCATGAACAATTGTGAATCAGTTCCTCATTTGAATTATTAAAGTATTTCAGAAATATTTTTGTGAGAAATGAAAAATTATTTAAAAGTTATACTGTATTTTCTCACGAGAATTTTCCACTTTTTGGAAAAGAAGAGAAGCCCATAATTATTTGTGGGTATAATCGTATTCCTTAATATGTATTGTATGTCACACGCCAATGCCATGAGCCATATCCTAGTACTTCCGGTTTATAAGAACGGAAATGTTCGAATATCGAAAAAAAAAATGGACTGGTTTTGACTAATATCCCTTTTTTAATACGAACTAATATAGACCAAAATTTATTTGAGATTTGAATTTATTAGCTAATTTATGTGCAATTGTTAATAAATTCTTATTTGAATTGGTACAGAATTTTGGGGTTTACTTTTTCAGAAGTGGAACGTGGTGAAATATATATTGTAGTTCTCACTGCGAATTTTTCTTTTCTTGGAGAAGAAACCGCGAAGTTCAAAATGATTCATGAGTATAGCCGTATTCTCTATCATGTGTTGTATATGGAACTTTATTGCCAGGAACGAAATCCTTGTAGTTCAGGTTTTATAAGATCGCAAATATTGGATAGCAAAAACAAAAGTTATTCTATTGATTATTATCCTTTATTTTTCAATAAGAACGTTGTCTAGCCCGAAATATTTGAGATTAGCAAATTGAGAAGCAATGTATGTGCCAAATGTAAATAAATTCTCTTTTTGAATTAGTAAATTATGTTGGAGTTTATTTTGTGAGGAATGAGAAATTGTCAAGAGGTATATTGTAGTTTTCACGAGAATTTCCATTTTTTGGTAAACAAAAGAGAGGAGCATAAAATTTTTCTGAGTACAGCCGCATATAATCCTTTTCATGTATTTGAAAAATGACATTAATCAAAACGCCGGAAAATACCTCGTAGTTAAGTAACACAAATATTGAATATCGGAAAAAGTTGGACTGTTTTGATTAATATTCCTTTCATTTCAATCAGAACGAATCTAGTCCAAAATTATTTGAAGTTGACATATTGATGGCCAAGTATGAGCAATTCTAAATAAATTCCTCTCTGAATTAGTACAGTATTTTGGAGTTTTATTTAGTGATAACCAAAAATGATCAAAATTTATATAACGTTTTTACACTAATTTTCCAATCTTTTTAAACAAAGTGAGTAGTCCAAAATTATTAGAGAGTACAGCGTATTCCCTATTATGTGTTTGTATATGACATAAATTGCCCGGAACGAAATCCTTGTAGTTAGGTTTTATAACAACACAAATATTGAATTTTGCAGGGAAAAATAGGGTGTTTTGATTAATATTCAATTCTTTCAAAAAGAATGCATCTACCCCAAAATGTATGCGTGTCGCGATTTTTGCCCATAATGTGCATGTTATTTGTTAGAACATTGAATTGATTGAAGCGAAATACCTGTAGTTTAGTTTTGGAAAAAAACCCAACAAATATTTGAGCGCGGTAAAGTATTTCGGACAGTTTTTTTACTTGCTTTTCTTTTTCATGAAAAACATGGCAATGCCCAAATTATTTCAAGATCGCATCTTATTTGTTGGTATGTGTTCAATTGTTAGTAAATTCAATATTTACATTTGTTAGTTAAGTTTGTTTTCTTTCTTTTTTTTTTCTGACGAATGAAAGATTGAGAAAAATGTAGTTTGCCTTTTATACTAGGCATAGTTCTTTTCCCATTTTGGATTTCTCTATTATTGATTGTGCTTTTAGAATTGTAGATGTATAGTTAAATAACTATTTTTATCTTTTAATTCGTCGCTGCTTTTTGGAGAGAATTTCTTGTATGAAATATTTAATAAGTCCATATTGGATATTTACATGTAGAATTAAAGTAATTATTTCAAGGTTGATATTGATCCTGTCCGAATAAAATGGTTAAAACTCTCAACAAATACATTTTTTTTTTCTTTTTAATGTTGGAAATACACGTTGTACGGTATAATTCTCCCAGAATATATGTGAAGTTTCTCCGGATTTCCTAGTTTTGAGATAGGAGTTCTAGCTTCTCCATCTCGTTTGCTAAGTTGATTTCGGGTGAGGTGTTTTTGATATTGACACTAAAGAACCAAAATTATGGCCAAGATTTTTTGAGTTGAGTTGCTATTGGGATGGTCTTTAAATATTTGTTATGTACGTAGGGGTGAGTTTCGAAATTTTGCAAAAGGAACAACAATTTGCACGTTTACGACCACACAAATATTTTCGGAATTTCAGTACGGGTGGGTGTTAATTAAACAACCACAAGTTTTAACCAGTAATTTCGGAGATTGTAGGGGTACCAAACTAATGTTTCTGGTGTCACTGAAGAGCCCAAAACATATCCCGAACTTATGGTGGGGAGAAATTTTTGAAATTGAGAATTAGGATGGTTTTGATTTTTTGTTTTCGTATTTAGGGGTGTGTTTCGAAATTTTGACAAGTGGTCCCCAGAAGCACAAAATTCACTTGTTTGACCGTGCAAAAAAAAATTTGAAATTTTAAGTATTCAGTGCGGGGACGTGCTAGCTTTACCGGAAAATTTGAAATCGGAATTTCAAGGTGTTGGGAGGTAGCCAAAATTTTTAGAGGGGGCTGAAATTAGCCCAAAAATTATGGCCGCAAGCACTTTTTGAGTTTTGAGAAAGTGGGGGGTGTAGCTTTACCAACGTAGTGGCGCCTGCTTTATTACAAGCACACCGTCCACCGATGCGGACACGCATATAATTTTGGGGTAGATGCATTCTTTTTGAAAAAAGAAATTGATATTAATCAAAACACCTATTTTCCTGCAAAATCAATATTTGTGTTGTTATAAAACCTAAACTACAAGGATTTCGTTCCGGGCAATTTAATGTCATTATACAACACATAATAGGGAATACGGCTGTACTCTCTAATAATTTTGGACTACTCACTTGTTTTAAAAAGATTGGAAAATTAGTGTAAAAACGATTATATAAATTTTGATCATATTTTGGTTTATCACTAAATAAACTCCAAAATACTGTACTAATTCAGAAGAGGAATTTATTTAGAATTGTGCTCATACATTGGCAATCAATTATGTCAACTCAAAAATTTTGGACTAGATTCGTTCTTATTGAAAATGAAAG